>PVJL010002752.1:0-182391 GCA_004026885.1 Lyroderma lyra
TGGGGGAAGGGCCCCAGAATGACTGAGGAGCCCAGGGGCGGGGTGGACGGGACGACCGGCCAACCCTGGGGTGTGGGACGGAGAGTGCGTGCGTGTGTGTGTCTATAAGAGAAGGAAGGTGGCTAAGGGAGGAGATTTCGAGTGGGTGGAGGGAGGGGAAGGGCGGGAGAAGAAAAAGGTGGGAGGAAAGCCAGGTGGGAGGGTGGCGACTCACTCAGGACCCGGTGGGGGCAGCACGATGAGGCGGGTGACCCTGTTCCTTAATGGCAGCCCCAAGAATGGAAAGGTAAGGGGGTCAGGAGGAGGTGAGCGGGCCTGGCTGAGGGGGGCAAGGGCAGCGGAGTGCGGAGCGGGCTCGCAGGGCAGAGGGCTGAAGTTGGGGAGAGGGCTGGGAGGTGGGCGTGCGCCGGTGTGCTGGGGTTTCGGGAGGTGAACGTCGGGTCCCTGCGGCTTCCTCCCAACCCCGGGTTTCTAGCTTGAGCTTCCCCTTGTGTGCACGCTCCAGCCGCCCCGGGACTAGCGCAGGTCAGCTTGTGGTTAATCGTTACACGTTCAGGTATGCAGCGGGAAGAGGGCAGGTCACGGAGGGCATGCAGCGCGGGCCGCTGACACCTGAGCGCTTTATGCCGAGCGCTCTTCCCACTTCCACGCGGAATACCCCACTGTCACCCCACGCCTGGCTAGAGAGGGTGCTTATTTCCAGCTTCGTGCTGACTAATGGTCTACTCCAGAAAAGTGGTGGAAACTACTCAGGCACGTAGGATGACCGTGTAAAAATTAAACTCTATCAGTTGATCAATATTCTTCTAGGTCGAATAGAGGATTGCAAATTAGGGATTTTTTTCTTCATGGTTCCCTCGCACTCTTAGGTGCCACAAGCCCCGCGCCGCCAAACTTCTGATACTCTATTATTTAGACTTATTTTAATTCTTTAGAGGACTGTGACAATAGGCCAAAATGGGTTGATTTGACATTACTTTTGCTATGTTAGGCCTTGTTGAGGGTGTGGTACTGAATAGTTTTCCAACGGCAGAGTAAGCCGAAATGAATCCTGCTCCTTCTCAGATTCTTGCCCCACCCATAAAAGTTGTTCAGCTTCTTTGGAAAATTTGACTGTTCAAGGCAGACATTTATGATGTGGCTAAATGACATCTAGAAGTAACTAAGCCTTAGACTCTAGAGCCCTGTATAAAGGTAAATTGGCCCCACTGTATCATTTGCCAGAATGCTTTGTCTTCTGCATATTTTGGAAACATTATAAATTTCTAAATGTGTAATTGTGCCATGTATAAAAAATGGTTTCCCAGCTATTATGCAATTTTGAGTAGAAATGCTTTAAAAATTTGAACCACAGTGTAGTTTGTTGACTATAATTTTGTGTTCTTTTGGTCTTAGATATTTAATATCCATATAAAACAGAACTGGCATAAATTCAAGTTTTTGAGTTTTTATAAATGCTGCCTCAAAATATGCTTCCCAAGATTTACATTATTTCTGACCAAATTAACTTTTTCTCTGCCTGTTTTGTTAACTACTCCTCACAATCTAAAACTTGTTACTGAAAGATTTAGTATATTCAGAGTTTTAATTGTTATATGTTCTCAAAATCAGACCTCTGATTGACCTTTTTTATCCAACATCTCTGCTGTGTTATTCCATGAAAGACAAAGTGTTTAAAGCTTGTTATAAATAATTATTCTGTAAATCTCTTCTGAAACCACTGAATTTTGTTCTTGTGAAAGACTGGTTGTTAGTCTTGCCATATTATCTTCAATAAAAATTTTAAAGCTGTGTAGATTTTATTAGGTTTGATTTTTGGATTTAAATTTTATTTGTTTTAAAATACTTTGCTAGAGAATCTCGGAAGAATGGGAAAAACACATCTCACATAATTAAAGATAAATATATTTATGTTACAAAGATCATAAAAGCCCAAACTGGAGAATATTAGTATGATTAAATATTAAAAATAAGTCATATCATAATCCTTACCACTCAATTGGAAAACATATTCTATACCAATGTTGTCAGTGTTTTCTCTCCTCTCCCTTCAGCTGATTATATATATATATATATATGTATATATATATATATATATATATATTTGAATTACTGTTATTTGAAAAACAAGAGCAGAATAAATAACAGCCTGTATTTTTATATAAAATGACTGTAGTCAGCCAGGATGGCATAATCATTACATGATGGTTAAAAAGAACATGCTGGAACAAAGCACAACTATGAAATAGAGTTTGATTTCCCATCCAGCAATTGGAATATCTGTGTCACATCTATTATCTCTTTATTTACCTAGCTTCTATTTCTGTTTCCTGGTCATAATAATGTCTGGTTTTTCAAATAAGTTTCTCTCCTATAAAGCTTATTCAGTGGTTGCCAGACTGAGCCATGAAGCCTGGGGTTGGGGAGGTACAGAGTCACTACAGGAGACATCTGCTCACCATGGCTTTTCTGTGTAAATAGAGAATAAACAATAAAAGTGTAACTAGTGAATGTTTTGATGTAGAAGAGAGGGCTGTGCATTCTCTAACACAGTGCTTTCCTGAGTGAGATTGTACACCACAGAGGCTGTACTAGAGGATCCAGTGGAGTTTCAGGAGAAATATACCATTGCTTTATATTGATTTACTTCAAAATATGAAATTTTAAAACTTGATTTTCTTCCAATTTAGAAAGCGAGAGGTGCTTTCAATCACTGAAACTATCAGCTGGTCCCAAGTCTTCTGAGAGAAGTGATTCAGTTCACATGGGCAGGTTCTTCACTGGCTTGTTGTAATGTATTGAAACATACAGGTGCCTGGTTAAGATTTGTATTACCCTGTTTTAACTAAATTAATCCTTACCAAAAATGCCAGGTGGCTTTAAGATTCCGTACAAGATGCTGCAGATTGAGGACAGTATTAATTGTGCAAGAACAAGTAAGCAATGAGAAAATGGCACAGCTCCCACTTCCCCAACATAAACTATAAGATTTTATTTTTTTAAAATAGTGGATCTCGTTGAGAAGTCAGAAGGTTCCAACTTTTAGACTATTTGAAATTCTATTTAATAACTGCTATTAACAATAAACCGCTAAGTTCATACTATTTTTCTTTGACATATTAGCCAATGATAGGATGAGGATGAGGTCATTCTAATTAGCAAGACATTTAAAAATATTTTCCAACACATGAAGACAAATAGTCCTCCCCCTTTTTGAAAAATGCTTAAAGTCAATTTTGTTTTTGGCAGCATTTCACTAAATTTAATGGTAAATATCTAGGGAAGTTTTACTGGCTGACTCAAGGATAAGTCAATAAAAGTCTTCATCATTTAGGAAATCATGTTCTTTTAATTTGAATTTTAAAAATTGCTCCAAAAAAGTTATGCTGGAATCTTTCATCCTTTCTCCATATGCTCAAGATTCCCATTGTTGTCTTTTTAATAGTCCCTGTAATTGGTGGCATTAAAGAATTTGAAATGAGGACTCAAGACATCTGAATGTAGTGAGTGGCTCCTAAGCAACCTGATGTCTATTCAGAATTTTTGTACATGGTGAACATAAGTTGCTTTTTTTACTTTAGAATATTCAGTAATGAGCTGTGTGAAACACAGGCCTTTTGTATACCTTATTCAGTCATTCAGCCAACAATTACAGAGTACCGTCTTTGTACGAGGAACCTTGCCAGGCAGACTTAGTGGGATGTGAAACAGATCTTAATACTGTACTGATGTTTACAGTCTTGATCCAGGAAATAACTGTTTTCTTCTGGCTTTGATGTTAGGTCAGAATACGTTGTTGATATTTAGTATCCAGATTTGAACCCATTATATTGTTAGAATTGAAGGAAAGTGAAAATCTATGTGAACCCTTACCTATTGAAATCTAAACATTAATAAGAACCTTGTGAATGCTCTTCAAGTTAAACATTTTTAAAATATATTTGATACATATATAATGAAGAATACTAATATGCATAAAAATTAAAAGGGAAATAATATAACAAATATCAGTAAGACTGCCACACAACTCAAGAAATAGCCTATTACCAATAACTTAATGTGCTCATCCACTTTCCTATCCCCTGGCCTCTCCCATTTTCATGAATTTTGTATTTCTTTTTGCCTTTTTTTAAAATTAGTAATAGTTTGCCATTTCTGTATGTATAACTATATTTTTTGTTTTGTCAGTTTTAGAACATACCATATCCTAAATTGGTAATATTATATCACATGTAGTCTTCTGGGGCTTGCTTTTTTTTCATTCAATATAATATTTCTAAGATTCCATCCATTATGTCCCACATGGTCATACTTTATTAATTTTCACTGATTTATAATAGTTCATTATATAAACATACTACAACAGTTTATTCCATTATCCTGTCATTGCACATTTGGGTTATTTTCTTTATAGTTTGCTATTAAATCAACAGTGCTCTGTGAACATGCATACTTGTATGTGTATATGTATATGTGTATCCTGATACACAGGTGCAAGCATTTTTCTAAAGTCATGGTTCACAGACGGTAGCATTCATGGAATTACTTGGCAGGTGTGAGAAAGCACCTTGCTGGACTCCACTGCCTTTGCAGAGTCAGTCTGGGGTGGGTCTAGGAATTTGAATTGCTAACTTAGTTCCAGGTTACATACTTCCATAGTTTCAGGCTGCCTATCTAGGCACCACATTTGAGAACCACTGCTTTTATATATGTAAGTTGTAGTTATGATTGTTAGGGTATGAGAATGTTTAATATTACAAAATAGTGCCAAATTATTTTTCAGTCATTGCATTAACTTATATCCCACCAGCATTTGCATAAACCTTCCCATCGATCCATATCCTCTTCAACACTTAGTATTTTCATACTTTTTAATTTTTGTTTAATTAATTAAATTTTTTTTTTTTAATGTGGGTGGTTCCCTGGCTGGGAATCGAACCCAGGCCACAGCGTGGACAGTGCCAAAGCCCAGCCACTACACTACCAGGGAACTCCTACTTTTTAATTTTTAATATTTTAATACCTGCCTTCTTGACCTAGGGTTAGTTATGTCACCTTTTTTTAGAAATAAAAGTATTAAAATGTAAGTAGAGTAAATTGAGTTCTACATTTAGTTATTAATTGCGATTGGTGGTTTGGTTGGGTAAATCGGCCTGCATAAATTCAACAGGTATTTATTGATTGTGTATCATGTAATAGATATTGTGAGGATATAAGAAAAAGTATTTTAATTACATGCGCAGGTTTTACTTTTTAAATTTTACTAATATAGGTTACAATTTGAAAATGGTGTTTAAAGGCAAATTAAACCGTCCATTAAACTGATATGTCCTACTATGCATAGTATACCATTTACTTTTCCAATTGGTGGATAGCTTTCACTTGTCATAGGATTTGAAACTTAGAAGGGATTAAGTTAAATAGCAGTATTTATAATAGTGGTTATAAACTTTAATAGACATATTTCTTAATTTATTCCCCCAAATGCTTCTATTCTAAGTACAGTATAGTACCTAAGTTATTAAAATAGATAATCACAGTGACATAGAAGGTTCAGGTCTACATTGGAGAGTGCAACACACATGAAGCAAATAGCAATTACAAGCATGATCGTTTTAGAAATGTTCAGTCTCTCTGTGAGAACTACAATCAACTTAGTATATTAATAGTTAGAACTCACATACATGATATACAAGATTTCCACTGCTGCTTTTTCCCAACAAAGTTGTTATATAAAGAAAAGTACATCATGTACCAGTCTGTCTGAAACTTACTCACCAACTTAAAATCTTTTCCATATGTATCACATTTTTATGTTGAGATATATCTACTTTTAAATCTGATACTCCAATTAGTTTATATAAAAGAGCTTTAGACGTTAGTTTTGCAATGTAATTTCATCTTATTTGTTAGTACGCTCAACAGAGTCAAACTGAAGTGATCTAGTTGAGAAATAAATGCCAAGAATACTCTCCAAGTGAAAAACAAGTATGTTGGTCCCATTTAAGGGAAATTTTCAAATTTATATAATAAATAAGCTTCTTTGTATTTCAATTTTATTTTCTTTACTTGATGGCTCTTTGGTTATTTCATTTAAAGGAAACTGTCAATTGCTAGATTGTCAGCTGCAGAAATAAGTTTTATTTCTAAAACAAGTATCTAGAGCAATGGAGACCTTAAAATAAATTGTCACTTACAACCCATAGAGAGTTAAGTAAAACAAGTTCATTGTAACAAATCTGGAAAACAAAACACTCACAGTAAGTCAAACATAATTCCATTACCCATTGTCCTTTTATGTGTCTGGTTTATTTCACTTAGCATAATATTTTCAAGATTCATCCATATTGTAGCATCTATCAGAATTCCATTGCTTTTTGTAGCTGAGTAATATTCCATTGTGTATACACATTTTGTTTATCCATTATGGACAATGTGTTGTGCATTATTTTAATAATCTGCTTAGTTCCTTTTAAATCATGCTTGCCTACAACCATTTCCCAAAATGCCCCAGCTTGCAGCACTTTTCTGCTTTCTATCCTTATGATCCAAGAGAAAACAGTTGGAATCTGAGTACTCTGCTACTGAAAGATTGCAGGCTCCTGTATTAGCAAATAACTCCGTTCCTACCTCTTTATTCACTTCACTTACTTAACTTAAAAATTCAGTGCCTACTGTACTCCAGTAACTGGAAAACAAAGGAGGGGCCCCAGTTCTCATTTCATATGACACATTTATCCAATATCCTGTGGGAAGTCAGGTGATTGTAAATGGTTCATGTTCAGCTCCTCACCTACTTTTTATTCAGAACTTCCCGAAGTCCTAACTGATAATGGTACAGCTGTTCAACTCAGCCACTGGGAACCCATAATAGTTACAATTATGACTGGAGCAAGAAATGGACTACATGTAGACATTCTCAACCCCCTACCTAAGCACTGTATACACCTTGGACGTACATCAGACTGCCTAACTGAAGGCAGGGCAGATCAAACCCAACTCTTTGCTGTATTTAGAATGTTAGCTAAAAGCTGGCTTTTATAAACTAAGTAGTTACTGAAGAATTAAATAAGGTGGGAAGTTGTTACCTTTCATATGGTAGTTGATGTAATAAATGTTATAATAAACAGCAGTCATCCTATTTTAAAAATAAACCATTTCTATAACAAAAGAATAATGTAAAAAAACATCATAAAGACTTAATAGGACTTAGATACATTGCTGAGCTCTTACCATGCATTAACTCATTTCATCCTCATGACAACACTAAGGAAATATTTGAGTCACAGATGAAAAATGGTATCTTATTTTTTCGTCTTATTTATTGTGTGGTGTTTTATAATTTGTGAGTGACAAAATTCATCATATAAATGTTCATATCAATCTGGTGTGTTTACAGGTGGTTGCTGTGTATGGAACTTTATCTGATTTGCTTTCTGTGGCCAGCAGTAAACTCGGCATAAAAGCTACTAGTGTGTATAATGGGAAAGGTGGACTGATTGATGATATTGCTTTGATCAGGTAAACATTTTTTATAAGCTAGCTACAGTGTGCTGCTTGGTGCTGTGCTGTTTCTCTGATGCAATAGTTTGATCACTGTTAAGAGTTCAGGATTTTGGCAAGTGATTGCCTAGAATTTGCTCTCTGTAATTTAAATCACTTGGACTGAGGGTATTTTGATCTGACAGAAAACTTTCAGTACATTCCAATGTATCAGTAGTCTTTTTACATAGTTCATATATGGCTATGAGAAATTTCTTCTGTATGTTACTAGAGATGGATCTAATAAGACATTTTTTAATGTTAGAAATCTAACTGATCTCTTTAATTTTATGTACTATCGCTTATTGTCCAATTGATTTCCTAAGAATACTTTGAATTTTATAAACATTACAAAGACCTCCTTTGGTGAAAATTTGCTAAATGTTAACAGAATTTTAAGTAGAGCTAACTCATCATGATCCACAATAGTGGTTTTTGGTTTCTTTGGTTTTGATTTTTCAATATCCAAGGCAAATTTATCTCCTTAAAACCAGCATGTAGTACACCTCATTCCACCCTTATAGGGTCATAGAGTTTGGGGGCAAGAAGGGGCTAAGTTCTGACTTTGCCGGTGATGTTGTATTTGCCCAAATCAACTCATTTAACTGGCAAAGCATGGAGTTTTTTCAATTGATGAAGTAAATATAATGATGCTTTAAATTATAGTAGTATGCAAATTTTAATTTTCATTTAAATCAGGTCAGAATTACCCTTTAATTTAATATACCGCCTTTGAAGTTAATCTCTTCTAGTCCCTTCATTTTATAAACGAGGAAACTAAACATTTAAGAAGTTAAATGCCTTATTCAGTTCATATAGTTTCATAATTCGTTTTGTTAATGAAAACAAATTTTCATACTAGTCTTAAAAAGTTAACTGGGGTGGTGAGCAAGTAGAAAAGATTATAAGCTTAAAAGATAGAGATTTAAAATCTAAATAGGAGAACTTCTTCATTTTTCCATATCTATCTTCCAGCTTCTTTCAGTTTTTATGGATAAATGAGTCACACTGTTGAATGATTTACATCAACCTAAACTTCTCCTTAACAAACACAGACTCTGTTTCTAAGAAAGAGTCATTGTGTTCCTGTGATGTCTCACAGGAAATAAAAATGTCTGAAACATGGAGGATCATAACTGAGGCCTTCCAAACTATAAACTTATCTACCTGTTTAATGATTTGTGGTTCACAGAACAATCTTTAATAATTATACTAATGGTGGGATGGGTTGGGGCAGGGGAGGAGGAGATACACCTATAATCCAGAATTGCAGAGTATGGGCAATCATTTACATTTGGAGGTATGGATGAGTGTTTACAACAGAGTTACTTGTAGTTACAGTCTTCCTAGATTTATTATGAAATTTTGTTTTCATTTCCAAAGCACAAAGCAGCTGATGATTTGGGAGAACACTCCAATAATTTATTTAAGGTTACAGAATTAAAGTAAAAAATGAAGAGTTGGCTGTGGCTTTAATCATAATCCTTTGAGCATAACAGTACGTTTTCCAGTTGATAAATAAAAGCTGAATTTACATAATTTGTATAGTGGGTTTTGTTTTGTTTTCTATTTCAAGAGAACTTTTCATGTGCAGAATCTTACTTGAATTTTAAATCCAAAGATTTGGGGTAGGGGCTGTGAAGCAAAAGAAAGCACTATAAATGGTAGTCACCTAAGCAATACAGGTAGATAGCAAATCAGTCTTCTACATAATTCTTAGGAATAGTTCCTTTAGTCACAGATATTGTGACTTCTGGATTGATGGTAATGTTTAAATTTTGATTTCCCTAGGGATGATGATGTCTTGTTTGTCTGTGAAGGAGAGCCATTCATTGGTAAGTCACTGCCTTAAAAGCCAATTTTATCTGCCAAAATAAAAAAGATGAAGTGACAAATACTTTACATGGCTTAACATTAAAAACTATTTGGGGTAGCGTTCAGAATCATACCGTTTTTGATTCTGCATTGGGGATGTGTATTAAAGTAAATTTTAAATTTGAAATATATGTTCATATTTCATATGGATACCTCAATTTTTACATGCCTTTGGAATGCTCTGGATCTCTACATATTCAATAAATATGACATGATAGGGTAGTTTTGATTTTAGAGACTACAGTCATTTTGTTTGAAATTTTCTCTTTGGTAGTAGTTGTCTAAATTTCTCTTACGTGTTATATTACATATTTTTAAGCATGTATTACTGCATAAGTAATGTTCGACAATCTTTCACAATGGTCAAATCAAATCAGTCAAAAATTACATATTATCAACCACACACAAACGCACACATACACTGCCCATTGGTTCAGAAGAAAGCTTCTACAATTGTATAAGGCTTCATTATAGTAAATATGAGGGCTGTCCAGAAAGTACCAGCCCTGTAACCAGTCTCGTTATATTGACAATGGCTGGACTTTTTTATGGACAGCCCTTGTGTTCTTTAACGAGTATTTGATATATTTAGTTGCACACCCTGAATCACACCCTGAATATTTAAGTAATGTTTTTAAGCCATCACAGTAATTGTAGTTCTGTGGATTGAGGATCATCACACTGGCAGTTGCCAACTCGCAAGTAAGTGCATACTATTCTCTTTTCTTTACTTGTAAGCCAAAACATTTTTCTGATCTTTAATCCAGTAGCCTAACCGAGTGGTTGGCAAGCAGTGATCACTTAATTGGTTTATTGCATACATACATCGGTTACTGTTTGTTTTTGTTTTATCCTTATGATCTTTTAAAAATACTGAGTATATGAGTATTTATTTCATCCTCTGTGTTAACCGATGCCTAGATTGTCCTACTTTTGGCCATTAGTGACCTCTTCATGTCTTTTATAGCTCCCTTACTATGTGGAATAACAAGGCATTCATTTTATACTTATTCTGTCCTAGACCCCAATCAATGTTTTTTTCAAGAAGCTTTGATTTCTTTTAGTGGGAAATGTCATTTCAAAACAAAGTCTGGGTGGTAGGGAGGCTCAATGTTACTGGGTTCATCATTGTTACTAGCCTTTTTGGTGGACACAGTTGGAAATACATACCTAGCCAGAGATAGAATTAATATATATGTATATGTTATGTTATATATAAAGCTTTATGTCAAAGCTTTATATGAGTATATAACAATATATATATAGACTATGTCATGTGTTCATACTAATACTTCCAGTTCTTAATCGGAATTATAAGATTTTTATTTAACTTTCTATCTTACATCTTCTCTCTTCCATATCAATAATCCTGATTGTGAGGGACAAAGGGAATGATAGAAGTATAATATATAATTGCTCATTTATTTCATCCCACATGAAACACACATGAAAGTGTCAATAATAATCCAAATACATACAATACCAATATGATTACTAAAGACAGTTAAACATTTTTTGCATATGTTCATTTCTTTACTTACTTAAAAAATAATTGTATTGTTTTTACATTGCCAGAGTATGTACATAGCCATTGCATATTATATGCTCTCCCTTCAAACCATCTCTTAGTTTTACTCCGTCAAGTGTTAATATTTAATGTTTAGCTCCAATCCTTACATTAATGTTTCCACTGATTGTCTAGAACAGCGGTTCTCAACCTGTGGGTCACGACCCCTTTGGGGGGTTGAACGACCCTTTCACAGGGGTCGCCTAAGACCATCAGAAATATCAGATATTTACATTGCGATTCATAACAGTAGCAAAATTACAGTTATGAAGTAGCAACGAAAATAATTTTATGGGGGTCACCACAACATGAGGAACTGTATTAAAGGGTCACGGCATTAGGAAGGTTGAGAACCACTGGTCTAGAACTTGTTCTCCACTAGCTTCCTTACAAAGAACTTATGAGAACAGTGTTCTCTGACATCTGTCATGTAAGTAATAGTTTGTGGCTTCTATACTTGAAAGTCAGTTTGGCTGGATATAAAATCATATGACAAAACTTAAATTGTAAACTTTAATGATTCATAGTTTATTGTATAGCAATTATTCCTTAATGAAGCAGTTAAAAAATACTTGGTCCACATTTTTTCTTTAACTATCTTAAGTTACTCTATTTTGTTCTGTCATAAAGTATAAGTATCAAAAAAGTCTGATCTTTCGTGATTATTTTTCCTAAGTCACCCAATGGCTCTCTTTCTCTAAAAAGAGTGATTTTTAGTAGACTGGGTGTTCTGTGTTGATTCTTTCAGATACATGGTGGGTCTTTTCAATACATAGTTTCAAATCTTTTTTATCTTTAAATTCAGAAAATTTTTTGAAGTTTAAAATCTGTATTTTTTTGTCCCCTTTAATAGTCTTCTTTCAGGACTTTTATTTTGTGTATGTTTGATCTTCTATACTTGTTTAATATATTTGAAATGGCCTATTAAGTCCTTCTCATTTCTTTATTTTTTGATTTTTAAAGCTTTCCTCTTTTGCATCTTTTATTTCCCTCAAAGCATTATCTGTTACATTTATTTACTCCTGTGTCTTCTAGTTTAATCTTCATTTCCAAAGTTTTGTTGTTGTTGTTGTTGTTGTTTTTAATTTCCAGTTGTCTTCTGAGTTCTCTCACTTAGTATCTGAATTTTGTAATTCTGGTTTATGTTGTTATTTTATACATTGAATTATTTACTTATAGCATGTTTGGAATAGTATGGTTTTTAATCTATTTTGTGGGCATTTCTTTCTGGTACATTTTCATTGTCTATAAGGATGTAATTTTTCTTATTCTTTTAAAAAGTTTATATGGGATTTGCTCTCAATGATTTTCTGTTGCTCATTTTTATGTGGAATTAGTTTTCCTTAACTTGAGAAGGGAGGGCTGACTTAGGAAAGTTTTTCTAATTTCATGGCCCTAGAGTTCCTTCCCTCTTCTGTAGTTTTTGTAAAGTGTTAAAAAAAATATGGAACTCACCTAATACACTGGTTCTGTTAGATCTTTTTGACTTTTGTCTGTAATCCTTTTTCTTTTGTCTCTGATCTGTTCAACTTGGATTCTTTTCCCAGCGTTTTATCCCCAGTACAGATAGGGCTTTGCCCTGGAAGAGTTTTTGAGGGTGGGTTTGACCATTAGTTTCCAGCCTGTTCAGCTCTTACTGCAAACTGCTTGCATCACTGATAGCTGGACTGGGCATACCCCTCCCACTTTCAGTCTGCATTTCTCAAATGAACTCCCTTAGGTTTGAAGTGTGTATTTATGGATTCCTTTGGAATTCTTAGCTTCATCGAGGACCCTGTTGATTCTCTCAGCTTCTTCTTTCAAAATGCTAATACCATGCTGCTCTTCTAGCTGTCAATGATGGTGAGAAGACCTTATCACCTTGTTTTGTTTTAGATGCTGTCTATGGGTATGGGTTTTGCTGTCTTAGCAGCTCTGGTGTGCTTTCATGTGTTTTTAGTTTTAAAAATTACACCATTGTCATTGTCTCAAAAGATGTTTTTATTATTTCCTATGTATTATCTCTAGATCCTCAGACAGATTCTAAACTACCTGAAGGATTGTCAGGATCTCACACAGACTGGCTAACGTTAAATGTTGGAGGGCGGTACTTCACAACTACACGGTAGGTGCGTGTGCATGTATGTGCACGTGTGTTGGGGGCATTATGTACCATTCATTCTTTCTTTCAATTTGCTGCTTTCCTTAGAAGGTATTGAAATGCTACTTAAGTATACTATGTGATCTGAAACCATTTTTGAGAAAGTGTTTTTTAGAGTAGAAAAATGGTTCACAAGTCATTCCAGAGAAAGCATGAAAAGCATGAATTGGGTGTTTTAGAACATGCTTTATAGATATTGAACAACACAACATGCAACGCAAGTAAAAATTAACAAGATTGGAATTCATAGAAACTATAGCTGCATATATTTAAAGGGATAAGAATGTAAGTTTAGTTCAAGAATATTGTGATACAATGGTTTGCTAGGAGGAAAGATTAGTTTTTAAATTAAAGAACACTAAAACAATATGTAAATCAAGGGAAGTGCCAGACTAGAAGGGATTTTGATAAATGGCAACTTACTGCACGTTTTTGTTTCCCAGCATCACTCCTACCAGGTTATAGCATGCATCTTTTTGAGAGAGCAGCTGGGATCGCATATACTCTTGACTTAAATATGTTTGTTTATAAAGACAAATGGAGAAATCAATTTTTTTCCCTGAATTCTTAGGAGCACTTTAGTGAATAAAGAACCTGACAGTATGCTGGCCCACATGTTTAAGGACAAAGGTGAGTGTAACATACTGTTTTCACATGTGTGATCTGTCTGTATCTGTTGACTTTATAACTCCTGTCCTTTTATACGTTTTAATTATATCCATAGTTTTTATAAAAGTAAAAAATTTACTAGTTTGTCACACAATTTTTCTTACATAAATTTCTAACTTTGTTTTTTGATTATGAGGCTTTCTTCATTTTAATGGTAACACAGGTGTCTGGGGCAATAAGCAAGATCACAGAGGAGCTTTCTTAATCGACCGAAGTCCTGAGTACTTTGAACCCATTTTGAACTATTTGCGTCATGGACAGCTTATTGTAAATGATGGCATTAATTTACTGGGTGAGTTTTCAGTATAACTTCACATTTTTGTAAGTTTATAATTTTTATTGTTTTCACTTGCTTAGTAATTTAGTATATTTTCATAAAGTGAAAGTGTATCTAAATGTTTTTACATGTACAGTTTACCCTTGAACAACATGGGTTTAAATTGCGTGGGTCCAGTTATTATGCGGATTCAATAAATACACAGTCGGCCCTTCATATGTGTGGGTTTCACATTGTTGAACGCAACCAAATGCGGATCTAAAACAGTATTTTCAGTCTGTGGTTTGGAATCCCCAGATGCAGAGGGCCAACTGTCTGCATTGTTCTATGTCATTTTATATGAGGGACTTGAACATTTGTGCATTTTGGTATCTGTGGGGGTCCTAGCACCGATCTCCCACAGATACCAAGGGATGAGTGAACTTTTGGGGAGTTAGAAGGTATATGCAGATTTTTGACTGTGTGGGAGTTGGCACTCCTTACCTCTGTTGTTCAGGGGTCAACTATGCATGCATGTATATAGGTATAGAAATAAATATAGGCACAGGTAGATAGTCTTTCAGATAGACAGTCTTTGTATATGTGGATAAATATCAAACTCACAAATTCCGATATTAGATTTTAAATAGATTTTATCACTAGGGACTTTAAAGGATTTTGTTGTTGTTTTTAAATTGAACTGTGACTGTGACTTGGCTTCATGTTATAAACCTTCCCTTTATATTGAGAAGTAGAGTGGTGAAGAGGGGAAATTTTACTTTGGAATCATAGGAATGGATTAGAATCTTGATTCTAAAACTTACTAAAAGATTAACCTGGGAAGTCTCTCTAAGTCCCCTTTGACAAACTCAGTGTTAAAAGCATAGTCATTGAGACTTCTGGTCAGGATAGCGGAGTAGGTAACCACTGTGCTTGCCTCCTTCCATGACCGCATCAGAATTACAACTAAATTATAGAACAAGCACCCTTGAGAACTACCTGAAGACTAGCCGAACAGAATTCCAAGGATATAAAGAAGAAACCACATCGAGACTAGTAGGAGGGGTGGAAATGCAAAACGGGTTGGTCCTACACTCATGTATGGCAGTTAAGAATTGGGAGGGATACCTTGGATGCAGAGGTCCCCCCTGAGGAGCGAAGGGTCCCAGCCACACACTAGGCTCCTCAGCCAGAGTCACCACTGCTAGGAGCAAGAGTGCCTATAATATCTGGCTGGGAAAATCAGCAGGGATTCCATCCAGGTTAGACACAGGGCTGCTATAGACCCAGGCATCCTCTTAAAGGGCACAAACACACACTACTCACTCACAAACACCTGCCTTAAGCTCCAATGAAGGGATAGCAGCTCAAAAGGCACCAGGGATGTACAGGGAGGAACTGAATTGTCTGGCTTCAGGGCAAGGACTGGAGGGGCAGGTCTCTTTTCTCAGACAGAAGTACTGGCAGGCTCCTCTGTTCCTTTGCTGAGCCCTCCCCACACACAACTGGCAGGCATAGGCGAGCACCATAATTTAAGTCTCCATCATTTTAGCTAATACCTTTCATTCCACCCTGGTGATTCCCTGAGAACCCAGCCCACCCAGCCCACACATGCGCATAAACCTATTTCATTCACTGTTCCTCACAAGCTGTGGGCCTCAGTCCACACTGCAGACTCTTGTTCGTGGCCCCTGGCACTAGTGGCAGACAACCTTGCTATGCAGCATAGCCTCTCTGAGGTGTCTCTTAGTCCAGCACAGGCAATCACTACTTATTTATCAATAATTACTTTAAATGTAAATGAAATTAAATGCCCCAAAAGACATAGGGTAGCTGAATAGAAAAGAAAACAAGACCCTTACATATCCTGCCTACAACAGAACCACTTCAGATCAGAAGACACACACACAGACTGAAAGTAAAGGGATGGAAAAATATTTCATGCAAATGGAAATGGAAAAAAAAACTGTAGTAGCACTACTTATGGTAGACAAAATGGACTTTAAAACAAAAGCTATTACAAGAGACAAAGAACATTTTATATACAGTGAAGATATGGAAGCAACCTAAGTGTCTATGAATAGACAGTTGGATAAAGTAGAAGAAGTACATACATACAATGGAATATTACTCAGCCATAAAAAATGAAATCTTGCCATCTGCAACAACATGGATGGACCTAGAGGGTATTATTCTAAGTGAAATAAGTCAGACAGAGAAAGACAAATAGCATATGCTCTCACTTATATATGGAATCTAAACAAAACAAAACAATCAAATTAGAAACAAACTCATTGATACAAAGCACAAACTGATAGTTGCTAGATGGGCGTGGTATTGGGGGCCAGGTGAAAAGGTGAAGAGATTAAGAAGTACAACAGTCATGGAGATTTGAAGTACAGGATAGGAAATACAGTCAATAATATTGTAATAACTATGTATAGTGCCAGGGGAGTACTAGACTTACTGGGAATTACTTCTAAATTATAAAAATGTCTAACCACTATGCTCTATACCTGAAACTAATAGAATATTGCATGCCAATAGTAATTGAAAAATAAATAAATAAAAATACACTCATCCCTGAGTATATCACAAGATTTTTGTCAAGGTTCGTGGAAATGATGTGGACGAAAGTTCTTATAAAACTGTGGTTGTATCAAAGTTCACAGGCCTCCAAGTGACTGAATTTAGTCTGACTTAAGTGGTGGGGAGTTTATTGATCTTGAATGCACATGCTGATGCATCTTCTACAGGTTGTTGCCATGTAGATGTGTGGACTTAGAGTACCAGAGCCTTGGTCTTTTTTTTTTTAAAGAAAAGCTGGAAATCTAAAATTTTAGGTGAAATCTGATTTTGAAAACAGTCCATGTGAAACACAACAGAATCAGTCTGGGGGCTGATGGCTTACCATCTGTATTATAAAATACAAAACACTAAGGACTTTTATTACTGCTGTATTAAATTTTATATTGCCTTTACAGCACTTACCCATTGCAAAAAAATGACATTAGTTGACTCTTTGATCTAGCTCCATAACTATTCATAACTAAATTCTTACTGCTTTTTCATTTAACTTCAACCAACTATTGCTTTTAACCCTCTGTGACCTATGTATGTATTTTAGCTTTTCTGCAGAAATTATAGAAATAACCAGCTAGCTACTCTTGTGCAGATCCTTTTCTTTCCAGCACCTGTATCACTCTGCTGCTATTCACTCTAATGACCATGCTCATCTCCTGCATACAGCTATTAGATGTGCTATGGGCTCCTTTATGCTTTCCATTTTAATTTTTCCTGTATCCCTGATAGCACTTAATATCCTTCCTGCTATCTCAACCTTCAGCAATGCAGGTTCTTACCAAGCTGTGCTTGTTTCTCCTCTTTCATGTTTCTCAGCCACTGTTTGTTTATTCAGTTTTCAACAAGCAGAGCTGTCTCCTGGATTCATTTTATACAGCACAACTTTTAATGAGTAGTTTCCATCCCAAGTCTTTACATTGGCTACAAGTTGCCCCAAGTAGCTGTATGCTTTAAAATAATCTACAGTCATTTATTTATCTTCCTCTCACTTACTTAAATAACCTTATTTCTTGCTCTTCCTAATTTGTGCTCTCATCAGTATTTTTATTTACCTTCATTATTTACTTTTGTTCTCTGCCTTTAATGACCTTCACTTTGTCCAACGAATCATGTCTTCCTTTTCTTTCATCTTCACAACTCTTTCCCTGACATGTCATCTTTTCTGTTATCTCCTAGCTAAATCTCAATCCAGTTATTCTACTAACTTGAGAACTTTTTGAGTATTTCAATATCTATTTCCCTAAAGTTAACATGAATCTTCTGAAACTCAGTTTGATACAAT
The DNA here is from genome assembly GCA_004026885.1 of Lyroderma lyra. Taxonomy (NCBI): domain Eukaryota; kingdom Metazoa; phylum Chordata; class Mammalia; order Chiroptera; family Megadermatidae; genus Lyroderma; species Lyroderma lyra. The sequence goes on from PVJL010002752.1 coordinate 17,915, forward strand.
AAACGAAGAATGGCTTCAATGTTAGAAAACAATACCATTTAATGATCATCCTGGTGATCATTTACTGGGGACCTACCAGGTGCCAGCCATTATACTAGATAATATATGTGCATTAAGTCTTGATATTTCTGACATCTTTGTGAGGAAGGTGATAATATCCCCATATCACAAATGTGGAAACTTTCATTAAGAGAGAGATTAAGTAGTTTTTCCAAGACGAAAAGGTGGTGAGTAAGCAGAGCTAGGGTGCAAATCCAGGTCTTAGTGGTTCTAACAGAAAAAGCACTGAATATTACATCCTCTCCTCAGCTGTTTCCTGTGGGTGTCCTTTGTATTTATAAGGTTTTCTCCAAGTTTTAAGGTTTACCTCTGAACCTAGAATTAGAAAAAAGTCTTAACCACATTCCCTGGGAGGTTCTGATTTACTCAGAAGATCTTGGCAAACTGAGAGTGAGGCCCAGTCATATCTCTTTTTGATGGGTTTCTACCAGGGACACATATTAAAGTGTGGCTGCCCCTTTGAGGAGTCCAGAGAGGAGATAGATAACTCTGGTGTGGACTGGGAAGAGTTGTACTAGCGCAGCTACTTCAGTGGTGTGCTGGTCATCATTTGACCTTTGTTTTGCCATTGGAATACTAGAGGTGGAGTTGGGTTTTCCCAGAAAAAGATCATAATATTTTTCCCAAATAACTGCTCATGGTTTTCTATATTTCTATAGTTATCCATATTAGCTTGGAACTATTTGAAGGGAGGGATTATGTGTCTCATTTCCTCTGTAATTCCTGAGTCCTTTTTAAAAGTAGACTCAGCCAACTGAATGAAATCTTCATTTAAAGGAAAATGGATCCCAAATTTATCTCATATACTCTGATGAAAATGTTTATTAACAGATGTGAGAAAGTATACACATGAAGTCACTTAGAGAAAGTACAGATTATTTTTTACCAAATCAAGAAAGGCAAATGATAGGTAAAATCCCTCTTACCTTTTAGCAATCTTTTTAACAAATTGATTCTCCTATAAGTAAGAAAGGTTTCTGAAGTATACTTTTGCCTTTTGTTTTGAAGTTTATTTTTATTTGTTTCTATAATTTTCTGATTCAATAAGTAAAAGATATGTGTAACAAACCTAATTAGATCTGCTCCACTGATAAAGTCAATGAAATTTTAAGATTAGGTGAACTAATTACTTTTTATTGAATTCACAATCAAATCACTATATCAGTTTTTTGAGGAATGTGAGATATTAGGGGGTGTTTTTGCCTGTGACCTATTTAATTTTCAGAAATAATTTTGAAATATGGAAGCCTTTCATTCTCATTCATTACTTTTCCAATTTTTTCTTTTGCTGAATGTAAACTAATTACTTTGTTTTACAAATATGTAAAAATACCCTATTATGTTCTAAATATGAGTTCTTTTTCTTCTATATTAATAGCCTACTTGTTAAATTTCATTTTTATTATGAGAATTTAACATAAAAATTCTATAGATATTTAAATGAGTAGTTTTCTGTAAAAGTCAAATCTTCTTTATTTTGATAGGTGTGTTAGAAGAAGCCAGATTTTTTGGTATTGACTCATTGATTGAACAACTAGAAGTGGCTATAAAGGTAAAAATATTTTTACATTAGCCAATATTACATTTATTGTAGCTATCTCCCAAAATGTTCCATTAATTTCTTAATATTTTCTTTAAGAATTCTCAACCGCCAGAGGATCATTCACCAATATCTCGAAAGGAATTTGTCCGATTTCTGCTAGCCACTCCAACCAAATCAGAATTGCGTTGCCAGGTAATTAAAGCCAACTTTTACATGAGTTACGTGTGTGAGCAAATCTGTGAGTAAAGATTTACATTCTTCTAGGATTTGTTTTCCCTAGACACAGTATAATTATGGGCCACAGCACTGACTTAAACCTAAAATGGTTAGTAAAAAGAGAGATGTAATAGACTTTTTTATTATTTGATTATGCCACATGTAGCAGTTTTTGAGTAATGTGTAGAAATTTCAACAATTAAAATAAGTCAATTGCTTGTATAGTTATTTATAACTAGTCAGTGACAGATACTTTTACATTTATGTGTTATAGCGTTAAAGGTCTTAAAAACCACAGTCTTTGCTGTTAAAAATAGAACTATCTTGAGTTATTGAATAAAATAAATATAACCAAGTTTAACAAAAATAATATTTGTTAGCAGGTTTGAGCCTAACAGAGACCCCTCTTTAGAAACTCCTGCATATAAGTGAGGTATAACCAGTCTGAATTCTAATCTGAAGTGCAAATTGACTAGAACCATTAAAGAACTGATTTTATATATCTAAATTCCATTTGATCATATTTGTAATAAACTCCAAATGACTGAACGGCCAATTGCTTCTTAAAAACTTGGTGGTTAGTGCTAGTAATTAAATTGAATACAACAGATGGCTTAAATATTGTGACAATTTATATTTTTTAATTTCAGGGTTTAAACTTCAGTGGTGCTGATCTTTCTCGTTTGGACCTTCGATACATTAACTTCAAAATGGCCAATTTAAGCCGCTGCAATCTTGCACATGCTAATCTCTGCTGTGCAAATCTTGAGCGAGCTGATCTGTCTGGATCTGTGCTTGATGTAAGAATACTTTTGGCTACAAGAGAAAAATTAAATTTTTAGTCTGTCGAACAGTCTCAAAGAGCAGAAATTACATCTGTCTCTTATTGAAACTTTTACTTGAAAACAGATAATTTTGTAAGTTGATAATACTGAAGGCTCTGAGATTGAAATTTGTAACTTTGGCTCTCTCCTGCTCTCTTTACATACAGGTATGTGTGTGTACATATGTATACGAGGGCTGTCCAGAAAAAAATCCAGGCATAAATGCCTCTCTTTTTCATATTACAATGCTAGATACTTTCTAGGCAGCCTTTTATGCAGATATATGTAACCATCATCTGTGTTAATTTAGGGTTAGAGGATATATGCAGAACAAACAGGGAAATCTACTAACACTTTAAGTTTCTGAATATCAAGACCCATCTCTATGTATGCATATGTCTATATGTCTTTTGAATTAACAACATCTATTACAGTACTTCCTTTAAGCAGTCATTGAATAAATGTGTGTTAACTTTATAATCTTGGTTTTAGTCCTTAGTTACAACCTATTTTTCCACGAAGTTTATATCAGGTCTAGTAACAAAATGTGTCAAGTTATTATACATTGGTTATTTTTATTCTCATTGTTCCATCTTAAGACAAAGGATCAAATTGGTAGCAAAATAAGCAAAAGAAACAGCACAAAGAAAAGTTTTGAAGGGCCTAGTCTTTAAACAGTAAAGTGTGAAGAGGCAGCTTGTTTGGTTTTTAAAGACAAAAAAAAAAAGTCTGGTTCATTCAGTACAGAATGAACTCTGTTTTTGAGTTTATTTACTTATAGTATTACTAACTATCATTCTCTAATGTGATCTAATTTTGAAGTGTTTCCATTAGGTGATTTAAATTTAACATTTATTGTTCCACAACTAATGTTTTGCATTTTTTACTTTACTGGTATTTTCACCATCTCTGATTATTTTTTGTGAACCTCTGAACAGCCCAGCATGTACCCCTGGGGGTACACGTACAACCATTTAGGAACCAGTGGTTTAGAGCAACACTTCCATAATTATGTGGGGACCTTTTGATAATACAATTGGTTTTATCTGGGAGAATTACATAGAGAATCAGAGACTTTATTTTCACATATTAGCCTCCTGTCTTGTTATATTTTCAAGCACGTAAAATCCAGGTATCTTAATTATCTTGGTATTTCAGGTGCTCATTATCCTATAAGTCTGAGCTTCTGAACAGTCATGTGTTCATGTGCAGGTATAGATAGGAATGTGTGTGCATTGTCAGTTGTCTGTGATTTGAAATGATTTGTTGCTTATCTCCCTTTCATCAGAACTGACTGTAGGGTAAATGAAATTGCGCTTATGAAACAAGGGTTTTTCTGATAGGTATGGCTTACCATAACTTGATTTGGTTTTAGGATTTTTGATTTCTTCACTGTTCTACTTACAACTACAATGATCATTTATATAGTGCCTTACAGATTGTAAAACATTTTCACATTCATCTACTTCCATGGTCACAATTTGTGAAGATCTAATATTAATGTCACCCTTATAAATAGCTTCCTGCCTTATCTAGTAGTTGTCAGAGTTCAAATCTGATGGCACTGGACCCTTTGAGATAAACTGACATAATAAAATCCTAACGTATTTTCTAGCTGTTTATTCTTTGTATTTTGCACTGTGATTTGGGTGCTTACAGTTGCCAATGTTATGTAGCAATGATTGGTACCAAAAGACCTGATAAACAACTTGTTACTGTTTTGTAGCTAGATGATACCATTCATTGCTGGCTGGCCTTAGTATTCTGGCCTTGGAAATGAAGGTAGTAACAGCATGATTGAACATCTAGATTTCCATTGATTGATTCCTACAGTAATAAGAAGAGAAAATCTGTTACCCAAACAAGTTTATGCCTTCCTTACCCATACGTTTCAGCTGTCAGTTGTCATGCCCTGAGCTGTTTGTAAAAACAGAAATAGGGATGTCAGAGTTCTGACTCCCCAATTTTATCTAAACCCTATGTTTCATGGAAAGAGGACATGCTGCTGTTAACTTTTGTTTCTTTTTTAAACAGTTCTTTTAAAAGAACTATTTTTTTTTTAAAAACAGTTCTCAGTTCATATTGAATTCAATTGGGAAAGTCTTCATTGTGAACAGAAAATAACTGTGAGTGTACGGAACTGAGCTTGTTTTCTACTTTTTCTATTTTTTGTTTTAATGTGACAAAAAACATCATGGGATGTTCTAAGTTAAAATTATAGCGGCTGGAGAGTGTGAGAAAGAGAGAACAGTTAACCCTGTTAATAGCTATTGAGACCTCTGACGAAAGACTCCTGTCTATCTCGTCCCTGTATTATCTGTTGGAATTTCGGATTAATTCCCAGATGGCTATTTCTGAGATTACTCAAAAGAGAGAGTATAGCCAGGGCACCAAAGAACCCCAGGAGCCTCCGTTTTTTATTTACACATGAACTTTGCAATCTGCTGCCCACAGTGAATCCACAGGAGTAGACACTTCCTTACTGACTGCCGCACCTATCCCAGAGCTGGCCCCATTTCCCTTCTCCCACCTGCTCTGTCTATAGCTCATGCAAACACTTTCAGAACCGCTTACATCATCCTCCCCTTACTTGATGTAGAAAAATGCTTGTAGACCTGCTGACCATGGACACATTGTCTTTCCTACCTAGCCATGCTGCTGCTGGTTTAGACTGCACACCCAAGACCGGTCTTCTTTTGCTAGCAATGACCTCATAAACCCTTTCCTTTAAAAAGATGTGGAGCCACAGAAATTAAAATGTTTTTGTTTAATAACTGTTTGAGCCAGTTTTTTCTTTTCCACACAAAATTCTGAGCCTTAAAACATGGACTTTTTCTCTTTTCTTTGCCAGTGTGCAAATCTCCAGGGAGTCAAAATGCTCTGTTCTAATGCAGAAGGGGCATCGCTGAAACTCTGCAATTTTGAAGATCCTTCTGGTATCAAAGCCAATTTAGAAGGTGAGATTCTATCTATAATTATCTTTTCTAAGATGAAAACATACCATTAAGCAAAAAACCCAGCAAAATAACTGTTACAGGTAAAATGTGATAACTATAGGGGTATAGGTTTCTTCTGCAATTATACTTGGAGAATTTGCAAAGGGATCATTCATGCCTTGGTCTCAGTCATGCTAAACAACATTGAGAACTCAGGAAATGCACCCTCTTATATTTAATGAGGCCTTAGTTGGAGAATTAAATGTGAGCATTTTAACCTTTCAAACAGAACAGGATATTCTTAGAGTGACCAAAATTAAGAATTTCATTTTGTACAAAGCCAGGCAGTTCTTGTCATTTTTAGGTTTAATGTTTTGTTTATGACTTCCTTATTTCTTTTGTAACTATGAACTGGTCACTTTGTTCACCTGTATATTCAGAAGACCTAGTAATTATCTCCCTTGTCATAAACTTAGTATTATGAAAGTGCTAATTATCGTAAGACCAAAATGAACTCCTTCCTCAAAAATATAGACTAAAACATTCTTAATTCACAGTTTAAGCAAACACATCATTAACAGGGAACTCTTTATATATGTTAAGTTGGTTCAGAGACTGAGATTTATAGTTCATAGTCATTTCCCAAAGTTAAAGGAAGCTGTCATTGTTCTCCTCCATTAAGTCTTCCTGTGGTTTTCTTGAAGGTGGGTGACCACAAATATTTTTAAACTCAACAAATCCCAAAATATCTTCACTCTAGGTGCTAATCTGAAAGGTGTGGATATGGAAGGAAGTCAAATGACAGGAATTAACCTAAGAGTCGCTACCTTAAAAAATGCTAAGTTGAAGAACTGTAACCTCAGAGGAGCAACTCTGGCAGGAACTGATTTAGAGGTGAGTCACCAATTTTTAAGTTTCTGTTCATCTAGAATCACTTGAGCATCTCATGCAAAATTTTTTGAGATCATAAAGTAGTTGGCTGGTAAAAACTGCTGGGTGGACACAGACATGCTGGCACAGCTGGAGGGATGTTTTACGTTCAGTTGCTTGTTTCAACACATTTGAATTCCAGAGCAAGATTCAGTTACCTGAGTTGGAGATGCCAGGTTCAGATTGGAAGCTTCATCTGACATTCCATCTAAGCTGATTTCATTCTTTTCCTTGGGTTTGTCTCAAGTAGATAAGTTAGATAGATGCTTTTTTAATCTGATTGGGTTTTTTTTTTCTTAAATCTTAAAACCAAACAGAATTAAATGGGGCCAGAATATTTCTTGAACTACTTGAGGAATGTTTTTAAACAATATCCAGGTTTGAAATCAGGTTTAGGGAAAGCCCATTCTAAACTGGCATCATATTCTTTTTGAATCTCAACGTGAGACTTTAATTTTGCTCGTCAGCTTTTTCATCAGTGTTATTCTACATTTTGTCTCCATTTGCAAACTTATTCAGCCGACTCCAAAGCCATTGATTAGCCTACATCAGCGCTGTCCTGTAGCACCTTCTGTGATGCTGGACACGTCCTATGTCTGTTCATTACAGTAGCTAGCAGCCACGTGGCTAGTGAGCACTGAAATGTGACTAGCAGTGCAACTGAGAAATAAATTTTTAAATTTGATTTTAATTCATTTAAATATATATAGCCCCGCATGGCTGGTGCTATATCGTATTGAACAGTATAACTCTATGTAAGAAAGTATGGCCTAGGTTAGATTGTAGCGATCTGTATATCAGCATTCAGCTTGCTGTCAATTTTTTAAAAATGTTTTGCCTTGTTCTCTTGAAAGCTCCAAGTAGTAGAGTAGCAGATCCTATTAAACTTAAAGGCAAAAGAACCAGCCTAAGGCTGAAAGTGTAAACCTATTCAAGCACAATTATTGAATTTTTTATTATTTGTTACTGTCACCTAAGTGATTATTTTCCTTGTGCTAATTATCATAGTTTTAGTTACCATGTAGTCTGTGTTTAAACAGCAGAAGCCTCCCTTTTCCCAACTGATTGAGAAAAACTAATCAGGTTGACTGTTGAGGGGCAGCTGCTGATGTTCTGTCCTAAAAGGTTATGTGCGGTCACCTTGCTTTTGTCCTTACTATCCCCAGGGACTTACTCAGGATATCTGTCTCAGCTGTCACTCTGATCTCAAGAGAAATTTAAAACCAACTCCCAGTGATGATGGTGGTTACACTGTTGTATACATTTGTTAAAACTTATTGAATGAATTGTATGCATAATTTGGGATTAAAGAAAAAGGGCAGTTCCTTGCTATAAAACTATTAGGGTTGGGGAATGGAAAAATCTATTACACAATTTAATTATTAAGTAAAAACTCTCTCTCACCCTATACCTTTCATTGTTATTCCTGGATTGTGGTAAAATTGTGTAGATAATATTTACTACATTAGAGTCCAGTCTGGATTTTAAATGATTTTGAAATATATGATCAGAAGGGACATGCTTCCTCATTAACCCTTGTTTACATATATTTTGTGATGGTCAGCCTAAGCATTGACTAGAGAGAACAAATATAGAAGAAAATCTGACTTTCTCCTAAAACAGAACTTTTCCAGAAATAACTGAGTTTTATTATATGGGAACATTTTCCTACCATGCCCCAGGGATCATTTGGAGAAGGAACAGACAAAGCTTTAAATCTCCATTATTAGTTACATGAATGTTGTTTTCGTCTTAACAGAACTGTGATCTGTCCGGGTGTGACCTCCAGGAAGCCAACCTGAGAGGTTCCAATGTGAAGGGAGCCATATTTGAAGAGATGCTGACACCACTACATATGTCACAGAGTGTCAGATGAGAATTTCAGGGCTGGAGGCAGATGCCGAAGATGAAAAATGTTTTCCTTACCACTTTTATTTCTCCCCCACTCAGCTGTCTAGAAGAAATAACACTGGAAGGAAATTTTTAACCGAAACAACCATTTAGAGGATTATGCTTGTTCTCAGTGGTGCATAAGGAAAAAGCGACTTTTTTCCCACATTCTGGTTTTTAACAGTATGTGTAGGGAAGCTAGGTTAGATTGCTGCCTATTGAGTGGAACAGGGGGACTGACCTGGCTTTATGACCAGGAATGGTATCTATTATATTTGCTTTTAAATAGGCATGATGTGGAAATACCATCCTGGTTTGAAATGCATTTGAGGATTTTAATTTATGAGAAGCACAACATATGCAGTTATATTTATTGAATCTCTAGATGCCTATGGTTATTTAAATTGTTAAACTTTATGAAAATTTTGAAGAGGTTGTTCAGGTTTATTAATAGCTTTAGTGATGCTTCCCCTACTATACCTGTCACACCGTGTGAATATGGTGAGATCAGACTCTCCAAGGCTCTTTTCAGGTTCATTTTTTTTTGTGGTTGGTTCCCTGAGTGGGGATTGAACCCAGGCCACAGTGGTGAGAGCACTGAAGCCCAGCCACTACACCACCAGGGAACCCTCCTCCAGGTTCATTTTTATAATGTTTACTTTCCAGAACTATACAGTAGCTAAATTAAAGAACTCCTCCACTCTTACAGATTGAGACAGAGTGGAAGGAAAGACATCTTTTCCATCTTTATATCAGTTGAAGTTACAGTGGAACTCTCTAGATGAAGAACTCACCTATAGCAACTTTTAAAGGAGCATCCCTTAGAATTTCATTCTAAGCAAGTTGAACTCAATGCCAGACCAGGCAGTTTTATTTAAACTACTAGCCTAGTTTCCTCCTATACAGTAAAAACAAGCCTGGGAAGACACTTTAAAACCAAAAAACCAAGGTGCATTACTAATATTCGTTTAATTCAGTGTCCTCCTAGTTTAAACAGGACCAGCCTAGAAAGAGATATTGAGTCCCAGTCCACTGCTGTCAAAGCTATATGAATAGATGTGGCAAAGTCATCTTTTAGAAGTGAACTAATTGTAGCTAAAACCCTGTTATGGGGATGAGTGGCTTTGCAATGGACTGTTTGATTATAGCCACCAAAACACTTAAGTAAAAATAAAGGCATTTGATCGATCCAAGATGTAAAACCAATCGTCAGCACCTGTGGTTCTTTTACTTATATTTTCTGGTTTGTTTTGTTTTCGTGTTAGCCTGATTTTCTTGAGTCATCATCTCTGTAGCAGCAGACCCAGGGCCTGTACTTCCTCACAGTAACCGGTGTCCTTAACGACTACCCCAAGAGCAGGGATATAAGCTGTGTCCAAATGGGTTCTGACTTCTCCAGATTCATCCAGGTGAGGCAGCGAATCATTAAAAACCACTCTGCCTCCTTTGGGAGGATGTGTCTTCGATATTTACGTAGCTTGTTCTTCTATATATACATATGCAAAGCTTTCCTCACAGTAAAGGGTACGTAGGCATAATGGGAGATCTGACCTTTACGGGTGAGGGAAAGCACCTTCAGAAATGAATTATTTTCTTTGCTTTATTATTTTTACCAAGACAGAGAAGTATTGTATTGAGAGATATCTATTTTCATAATCAATATGTGCCTAAATTATATTTAAATCATTTCACTCTGTACTATATTTTCAATAATTATAGAATGTGTTGTTCATCTGCTTAAAGGTACCTCTGTAGACATAACCTGAAAGTGCAGAAGAATCTGAAAGATCTAAACATGGTATGCTTAGAAACGGCAGAGTTTGGATCTGACGTATACTGCATTAATAAACGATGTGAAATGTTGAAAAGGAGTTTCTTGTCTTGCTTATGAAAAGTAGCACTTTCCGTATTTTGCTTATGTTTCTTCAGTATGTGTTGATGACTAGCCCTGAGGGTCTGGGTAGAAAAAAAAAAAAACAGCGTAATACTCACTATGGATTAATCCTGTGGAAGTGCCATTAAAGTAAACTTATTTCTTTAAGCATGATTATTTTATGATGCGCTGAAAATCCAGCATGCTAACAATATGAAGAGATTTCATTCATTCTGAACAAAAGAAAAGACTGCCTTCCTGGAGTCATTTGTTTTTCTCTTTAGCTGATGAACATGACCAATTAGCTTCATTAGGTTGGTTACATACATTGCCCCCAGAGCATTCTCAACTGACAACCAGAAGAGAGGATTTTTAGGACAGAGGAAAGTCAAAGTAGTCAAACTTGCATTAGCCCTAGTGATGAAACATGTCTGTACAAGAGGTAAAAGCTACAGTTGTGAGGAAGGTTAGAAAAAGGTTTTAAACCTAAGTTAGCTAGATTATCTACACTGGTAAAATTTTATACTCTTCTGTGTAATTGTTTAGAGCAATATTTTATGCTGTCATATAGCCTAGTTCTTTCAACTAAGGTTTTAAAGAAATTTCAGTAGGAAATACAACATTTTCTTTCTTTGGAAGGTTACTATTCTAAGTCAAGACTTGGAATATTTTCTCCAGTTTATGAATTGGTTGTTTACACTGTAAATCTACCCTCAGATCAAATTCAAATCATCTGTAATAATCTGAAAAGTCTGAGAATCTTATTAAACCTCCAAGGAAGTGTTCTTTTTAAAATTAAAAGGTACATCTCTACAAACAAAAGCAGTTACGTTATCCTCTTACAGAACAGCTTACCCAGGATTAATTTTCTGAAACCTTTCACAAGCTTCAGTGTGTCAGCAGGGCTTCCCGAGTTCTTCCTGCTGAGATTTCACATTAGGGCAGAAAAAAGAGGTTTCCGTCTGTCATTCAGCAAGATCGCTAAATCGTTACTGTTGCCTTTTAATCATTTTAAGGTGTTCCTTTTAATGCTGAAAATGAAGCCATTTCCCCTCTAAAGCCATACTTTAAAATTTAGGAAACTTCTAAATTTAGAAAAAAAATTGATAACTGTAAAATCCATTATTTAAACCCAATTTACTAAAGTCAGCTTCATGATATATCGATCTAGCTTTGGAATGATAAAAAGTCAGAGTTTTTCACCTAACCTCAAAATTTTGTCCCCCCATTGCATATCTGATATCCCATTTAGTGCTGTAGAAAATGAACCAAATTTGTTATTGTTAGGGCAGGATGCCATTGCTCTTGACTCCAAAATTCTTGCAGATGGAACTTGAAATCTGTGTGACCTACAGCAATACCAATGCAGACTTAGAGGGCACAGAGCAGAGCACACGGAATGAATTCCTGGATCATGTGGCTGTATTCATCTAAAATTTCAAAGCATTCAAAAATGTACTATCAACTGAGAGAAATAACTTAAATGAAATGTAGTGATGCTTAACCAGAATACATGATTAACCTGACGATAAGAATCAGAAGTCTTAACTGCCATTTCATTAGTGCTAACCAAGGACCACATCTGCTTAAGCAACGCTGTCAGAAGCACATCCCTTTTCAGCAAACAGGAAATCCGTCGGACAATTTAAATGAACGCTATTCAAACATAATGAACTTTTGTTAAAAGACAGCCTCTCGTTACTGTTCTATGATAGCGCAATGACATTCCACTCCTTGTCAAAATGGCACTTAAATTATTCAAAGTGTGTAAATGTAACACAAATAGACAATCACTAATGTTTTATGCTTTAATTCCCCTTCTATTTGCAATTAGACTTTAAAGTTTACCCCTTTCTCTGTCCTGGCATGAGGACTGGACAGCCTCCAGAGGAATGGCTGGGCTAAGCCAGGGAGTTTATTAGGGCAGGATGCCATTGCTCTTGACTCCAAAATTCTTGCAGATGGAACTTCCAGAGGACACAAGGTGATGCCTGAATAGTCTAGCATCCTACCCGAGGAGAGACTGCCAATCCCAGCTCTAAAATACCCAATTATATTTTTTACCACTTTACTACTTAGCTGACATAGCAGGCCTTACAGCCAACTGTATTTCACATGAATTTTAATTCTGTGTCAGAATAAACATAACTTTGATTCAGAAATAGAGGCAGCACTAGGCTCAATCTAGTTAAAAGATCCTTATACTTTCTTTTTTTTTTTTTTCGTATGTGGGTAGTTCCCTGGCTGGGGATCGAACCCAGGCTGCAGCGCTGACAGCGCCGAAGCCTTAAGCCGCTACACCATCAGGGAACTCCCAAAAGATCCTTACTTTCCATCCATTCATTCGTTCACTCAGGCATACCTATACTTACTGAATGCTGACCAAATGCTACAAATTCATTAACATGTTTAAATAAGATGGGATCCTTAACTTAGTCATGAAATATAGCCCAGTGATAAATTAGGGACAGATAATTAGGTATTCAAATAAATAAGCACTAATGGTTCTCTCACTTCCAAATTGTACTGTGTAAATAATATATCCAAGGGCTCGCTGTTGGGTTGGAACATCTCCATAAAATTTGGGTAATGATATCCACTTTGCAGGATATTAATGATGAGTGAGGTTGGTCTTATTCACATAACAGGTATTATTTCTCATCTTTGTGCTCCCACTGTCTTTCGCACAGTGATTTGCATATTTTAATTCAGTAAGTGTCTACTGAAATGAGTAGAACTGTTGATACAAGTTTGCTCTTATCTAGGTGGTCTTGTGTTTAGTGTATTCTACTGACAATGCTGCTCCTTACCTTTCTGATGCTGTGGAAGGCTGTCAGGATAAGTCAAGGAGGGAGCCTGGTGGGTAGAAGACGGGAATTTGCAAACTCAAAGGATACACTTAGGATTCTCTGGGTTTGGTATAGTGCCAATAATCACTATTATTATTTATACTTGCACCTTTTACAAACAAGGAGTCTAAGAGCTGAGACCAGCTCCCAGGCATTCTGACCCTATAATTATTACTACATGGCCTCCTTTGTGAAAATTTGTATGTGTGCATTTAACGCCACTTAATTTAAGACAGCTGTTTTCCTTGACCTCTTGATAGGTCTGTCACTTTCCTCAAGGGAAGCCAACCTGAATAAAGTTTAATCTCTCTGCATTGTGCCTCAGCTATAAAAGTCTTAGCTGAGGTCTTAATGGCCAAGATTTAAGTAAATTAACAGATATACCAGTGGGTGTTCTAATTACGTACACCATTAAAGGGCTTTATGTGAGGATTTAAAAAATTACTATTAAAAAAAAAGTCCACATACAGTGCAATTTACCAGCAGGAAAGATTTCAGTGTCCTGGGACAGTTTCATATAAAAAGAAAGCTAGGCAAATGACAAGACACAGCACTCATCGCACTCTAACGGAAGCGTGGCATTCTTCTGGCTCTTTGCTCTCAAACAGGTACAATGCTTTGTATTTCTAGCACTTCTTTTTAGACTGTGTACTGTTTGTCTGTCTATAGGGCACTTTACACCCTAAGGGTTAAGTCAGGTATGAGGGTGTCTAAAGAAATCTTGACCTTCATAGTCCTTGTCACCGCTAGCCACAAAGACCCAGCCTTTGGGGAACTGCAACGGCTAGAAGGCCAGAGTTTGATTTTATCTCTTTCCATCAAATGCAAATTAATTTGGAGCCTCTGTGAGAATTCCACATGCCATTAGATAATTGGAGGCTGCCTCGGCCAGGGAGGCATCTGGTCTGGGACTAAGTGCTTTGAAAAGTGTTGAGTCCTCTCTCACTCTCACAGATGGTCCAGCCAGCACTCATGCATGGAAGACTAGAGGACAGGTACTCAGGAAAATGTAATTAGTACCACAGTGTAGCAATTTAGTGTCCAGAAACTTTCTATCAGCCAGAAATTCCTAGTAGGAGCTACTTATAAGAGCAGATGGCCCAATTCCCTTTATTTCTGGAATGATACAACTGAAACCCATCACAGAGGGGAAAATGTAAAGGTGAACTTGGTGAGGGAGGAATCAGGGGTTTTGGATCATAAAAATAAATAATGACAATAAAAATGGACTCGTTTCAAAAGGACTAAACATGAGAGTTTAAAATACTGATTTTTGTCCCCAATGGCTAGGAAACTCAAAGCAAGCAAGTGGGTAGTGCATTTCCACGTCTGTGTGTGAAGACTGCGGACGACACCCACCTATTTCCTCCACAGAGTTAGTGACACAGATGTTAGTTATTAGGCCTTTCACTAGAGGCCTTTACCTTTCGCACAACCCAGTCTGAGTCTGTTTTGATGGTTGTGTTGATATTCCTTAGCATGGAGCCAATTTCAAAACTTCTAGCCGGACTTATGCTGCTGACGCTGTGTGTGATGGGCTGCTCCAGCCAGCACTGGTCCTACGGATTGCGCCCTGGAGGAAAGAGAAACGCAGAAAATGGGATGGACTCTTTCCAAGAGGTGAGTCTCTCTCAGCTTCAAAATAAGACGTGGCTTATTTGGTTCAATATAACTATCCCATTAGTGCTACGCTAGGCTCCACCCCAGGTATTCTGGGGGTGTTAAGACACTATTATAAAGTCCCATTCCTGCTTTCAATTCAGACGGACCAATGAGGCAGAGAAGAGGAACAGTTCCAAGAGAACGCAGCCATGGGGGCAAAGTAGTGAGTTGTATTCTGAGCACAGAGAATTGCCCAGGAATCAGAAGCAATGGGATGGAGCCAAGGTCTCCAGGGAAAGATGATTCTTCAGGATTTGGAAGGAAAATCTTAGAACTTCTACTTATTTTCTTTTAATCTCTCAGAAATATCTACACTATGCAGTCAGTAGCACATTTTATAACGTACAAATATCCTCATCAAGGGCGCATGCCCTCTAATTTCTCTTACACGTAGCAAAGAAGTCGGAAGCCACTAGAGTATAGGAGTTAGCAAGCTCAAAGAGACAAAATATATACTGGAAATATTTGATTTCATGTAAATTAGATGTTGGTACTAAGACCAGCACTTGGTTTTGGTTTTTGTTTTTGTTTTTTTTTAAATATAAAATGCTTCTTGGGAACATGTAAGGATTACATGAGAGGCCAGTATGTGTTAGCTGGTTAATTAAAACATGTTAATACCTTTATAAAAAACAATTCTTGGTGTTTTTTTGTTTTTGTTTTTGTTTTTTAAGTTAATGGGAAACAAACTAGGCCTTAACGGATGAGTGATTCAGGCACTTAAGATAGGCCTGAGAATGGGGAAATTTAGCTAGAGAAATTTAAAACCATTTAGTTTTCATTGGAATGAAATCTCTCTTTTTTGGAGAATAAAAATTATTTATTATGATATCAAGAAGCCCCAGAATTTGAAGTCACCTTTCCCCAGATTATATATGAAGCAACTCTCATTAACTATAACACACTTAGCAAAAACTAGGAAAAAAACAATGAACCCTATTCACATGATAACTATAAGCTCTTGTAATTTCTGCATACTGTCCCCTCATGAGGTTAGCAGTACGTGCTCATCAGCAGAGACTGTTCTCTTGCCTCCCTATCACCGCCACCTCCAGAACCCTGCACTAATCCGCAAACATGGCTGATGGTGGCTCTGGGTTCCCACACCCGCCTTGACCCGCATTCCAGACAATTTTTAGTGGAAAGAAAAGTACCATTTTGTTTCTTTATCTCCAAGAATAATATTGTTTTTTTATCAGATAGCCCAAGAGGTTGATCCACCAGCAGAACCTCAGCGCTCCAAATGCACCATGCACCAGCCACACTCCGCCCTCAGGGACCTGCAAGAAGCCCTGGTGAGCTACAGAGCTAACAACACGGAGCTGTAGGTGATGGGACAGCCCTGGGGTCCTCGGCTTAGCTTGTCCACTTGGAGCAACCACCTCTCAGCCACTGGGAGGCTTCCCTTCCTGACTGCCCAAGTTGTTCCCGTGGTGGGCCCCTCACTGTCACACGACACCCCCTTTCAGTGGTTAGACAGCACTCACGAATTGCGGTCACCCTGTAACCTTTATCTGCTAGTGGTGGTTCTAACCTCTGGGATGGCAGACAGAGCTGTTTTCCCACAGTCCATGTCAGTTCTCCACACAGGGCCATCAGCCGCCCTGCTCTTCCCTAAGTGATCCACGTCTCAGCACCGACTCGTGTTCTTGCCACATGCTTTTCCCTGGGAAATGTGGAAATCAGAAATGGTCCTCTAGTTTATTTTTATTTTCCCTTTGCAAAAAAAACATCCAAACTAGTAAATGTGTAATTCAGAGCCACACAGTTGATTTCCAGTTTAATCACTGGACTGTAATGATCTCCAAATTCCCACCGTAAATGGAAATCTACTAATCCAACGCCGGTTTTTGCTTTTTGAAAGCATACGAGTCAAGAGAACTGAATGTGGCATTTGAATCTTGAATTCAATGCTGGTGTTCTCTGAGCCCCACGGCCCACTTACACACGGCCATTAGAAGGCACTAGTAATGACATTATGCCCAGGAGCACGGAAAGCCTGCACAAATCACAGGTGAAGATAAGCTAGCATTCTCATTTTCTCCATTGACTTGGACGTCAACATCCGTAGGACAAAGAAAAAAGCAGACAGATGTCCTTATTTCCTTTTTCTAATCCTGCTTACTGCATGATAAAAAACAATAGCAAGCAATGATTCCCAAACATGACATCAGAAAGCAGAAATCGAAGCAAAGGAGAGGTTAATAGCAAAGTGATGGGTCAAACCTTTCTTTCACCTTCCTGACATCCCATAGTTAAAATTATTATTGCAGATTTTATGTTTATTATAAACAACTTTAAAAGACATGATTATGCATCTGTTTAGCACTTTCAAGTGCACAAACACAATGGGTCTATTCTTTCTAGATCAATTTTTGAAATTAATGTATCAAAATTCAGCTAGTAAAATCAACCCTGATATATTTGTTACTCACATATTTTTCAGGAACGTCTGATTGAAGAAGAAACTGGGCAGAAGAAGGTTTAAGTCCACTGGGCCGGAATGACTGACAATACTTAAGTATAATTCTGACATTGTGACCCATTTACTATCTGTCTGCAACCTGTGTGAATTGCAGAAATTCTTATGCCAAGTTGCACATAATTCTAAAGTAGTGTTGTGAATAAAGTGGCATAAATGTTCTTTCTCTCTCACTCTGGTGGGGGAGGGACATTGTAAGCTCGTGAAGAGGAGTCCTCCAAGGGCCTACAGGGGGCAGATGAGAGAGAACAGAGAGTCAACACTGTTGCTGACTACAGGCATCTCACAGCTCTCGTGCACCACCACCCTGCACCCATCTCGTTTGGGCCATAAAAGCTGATTCAGCTGCAGTTTTCTATGGATTGCAGCTTTATTTTTTCCTGTACCTCACCGCAGTTAGGTGGCCCAGGCTTCCTCCCCAGATTGTCTTCCAATTCCTTTGAAAGTCAAACGGAACCTCCGAGAAGTGGAAGGTAAAGGGCTCACTGGGCTCCTACTCCATGGCTGCTTCTGCCTCCCTGTGGTCCCTCCAAGTTCACCAGAGCAAGTGACGTACACTGAGTTTCAGGATTAAGACGTAAAAATAGTAGTGTTCACCAGCCTGATACGTTCGATGTTTCTCTTGAGAAATACTATGGAATGTAGAGTCTGTTGAAGACAGGATTCAGGTGTTCCTATGCCCCCTGGTCAAGTAACACTGCCACCAATCATTCTCCACAAAGAGGAATGCCCGATGTTGTGCAAGATGTAAGTGCAAATATTTTCATTAATGACCTAAGAAAATAGGTACTACTGTCTCCCCTTTGAAACGAGGAAACTGGGAGACTCCGAGAGTTTGAGAGACCCAGTCAGTTGGGTCAGGTTCCACGGTCAGTGCTCCTACATGATGAGCCACCAATGGAGTTAGGACTTGGAAGCTCATTTATTTTGTTAATTGGAGCTGAGACCAGATACTGGGGTTCATGTGTTAATTAGTTTAGAGGTCCCAGACACTATGATGCTAACATTTTCATATATCCATATAACTTCCAAGAGATTATGAGAGCATTTGGAAAACTCAAATTTCAGGTAACCTGTCTAATGTCACAGCAACAAACTGTGCCTGTTTTCACATGGCAAAGACCTAGGCCTTTTTTCCCTCTTTTTAACCAAAGAGATGAAAATTTCCCCCCCCCCTCCCCAGACCTATACCTCTAAAAAGGGCAAACTTGTACTAAGGAATTTGAACAGGGGTCAGAAACATTCCATAGGAGAGAAAAACTCTCCCCCTTTAATACAAATACTTGCTACCGTACAGTGCTAGATTCCCCACATATCTCCACTTGAGGAACCTCTAAAACTGCATCAAAGAACTTCTTCACTCCCACTTTAATAAAATTAGGCAGTCATCTGGTCCACAATCTACTTTATGGAACAAAAGGCAAAATTGCATTATTTCACTGATCAATAATACCTATCAGGCAGGATGAGAGGCTTCCAGTTGTCACTATTTTTTTTTTTTTACAAAAGCAGCATGATTTATAACCTTTACATTAGTTAACATATTATAAAAAGAAGGCAACATACTTACTTTGTACATCCTGTCTGGGGTCTCAGGTTTCCTTTGTGAAAGAATCTAGGACAATTTCTTCCAAGCCAGCAGGGGCCTCCCTGAATAGGATACAAAGAAGATGCCTATCCAGCTCCCGGGGGGTTGATGCTAGAGGCTTGGGTTGGCACCCAGGGCTTCGCTGTGTGTTTGATTCCCAAGTGCCCGACTGGCTAAAGGGGAGGAGAGTGAAAATGGCCTCTTTACTAAAATGTTAAGCATTTTCCTGCATCTGAAGGAGTTCTAACTCATCAACGTAATTTAAGAAAAATGTAAGAAAGGCCACAGCCTTTCAAAATAAAGAGTGGGGAAACATAACAAATGATACATTTAATTAGATTTGTCAAATATAGGAGGGCTGTCTGGAAAAACCCCAGCCATAAATGCCTCTATTTTTCCTATGACATGGCTGGATACTTTCCGGACAGCCCTTGTATATGACTTTCAATGATAAAGTAACACGAAGGAATGGCTAGAAAGTAGGCCATGTTAGGAAAAGCTTTCGCATTTGCAGTATCCTAGAAGTGACTGGAGAAAAAAAAGCCAAGGATCATTGCATGAGATAACAGCACTCACACATTTGATGGGCTGGGGCTCTGACGTATTATTTTTAGTGGGGACCTAGATCCAAAGGGATCTCCGGGGCTACTGATTCAGCCTCTGGGGCCCAAGCCATCTGCATTTTTAAGAAGCATTTGGCGATTCTTAGTTACACAGATAGTGGAGTATTTTCACTCTACAAAGCAACAGACTGCATATGTTTCAAAGTACTGAAACATTACAAAGGAAAAATTCTTACGTGTACATAAAGCCAGGACTTAAAACAGCGAAGCTAGTCTAATGGACATGTGCTCTCTCCAATCCTACCCACCCCAGCAAGGCGTTTAAGAAGCACACCTTGAAGGGCGATTTTCTAAAGCTGCTATTTGCTCTAGGGTAGTGGTTCCCAGCCTTGGCCTAACATTGGCATAACGTGGGGAGATTTAAGGAAATACTGACGCCTGGGTCCCCCTCCCTGTCTTCAGAAATTCTGATTTTATTGGCTTGGGGTATATCACCTCTTCCCAGGTGATTTCTACAGTTCATCACAGTTTTGGAATTGGTTTACATCCTTCCCATATCAGTTAGGAGAGCTCCTCTTTAATTCCTTTACCTCTGCCTAATTATCTGTGGTGAATGAATGAAGAAATAGAACCTATTGTATTAAATGAACTGTTACCAGAAATCTAGTCAGCTCAGATGCCAAAGGGATGGATGGGGAAGTGGGGGCAGAGGAAGAACCAAATAATTTGCAGTTTTTATTGCTTCCAGGCAAAGACAACTCCATGACTCCACAGTTTAAATGAATAGAACCTGTAATGAAAGGCAGCCAGAAGGGACTCTGGGTGGGATGTGTCATGAAGCAGTTACCCCTAAAAAGAAGCTAGATTTCATTTCATTAATATACAGGTAATGAGGAACTAAACACACAATGAACTTTAAAATACATTTCCATTTTTAATTTAAAAAATAAATAACAGCAACTCTGAACAAAGTTTTTCTACTTCGTATCGCATCTTCCTAACTGTCTGTGTTTGAAACCCAAGTAATTTACAAAATCATGGCAGCAGAGCTTTTGACAAAGTTTGGACAAACAACTCACAAAACATGACTCATAGATGAGTTTGGGCAGCACATACGGGCAACCAGCTTTGGCTGGGTTAGAAGGATTAGCTTAAAATCATCAACCAGAAAGGAAAACTATCTTTCTCCCCTGTAGATTGGAACTGATGGTTCCACTTTCAACCTACCCAAAGAGGAACTTACCTTTTCCAATTTAATTTCAAAAAATCCCACTTGGTCAGGGTACATGGATCTAAAATCCCACAGAAACTTAAAGTTTCCTTCTGACGCTCCTTCATTCAGCCAGGCTACATGGCTTTTAGAATCCTTTTAAGTTCTAGCTTTCATACACACACACACACACACACACACACACACACACACACAATTTTTTACATAAGGAAATTGAGGCCTAGGCACTGACTTGGCCAAAAGGTACACAGTACTGTTTTGATGATGGCGAGATTTTCCTTTCCTTTTCATTACACCTGAGATGTGAGAAGAAGGAAGAAACAAATCTGAAATCTGAAGGGCTTCCTAAGCACCTTTTGCAAAATGACAGCATGAACACGCAGTAGCCTCGTGGAGTGCTGGAAGTCATCTGTCTGGATCTGAGAGGTGGTGCCATAAGTGTACACCGAGTTGTAAGATTTCATCCATCTGTCTATCTAAGATTTGTGCGCTCACTTGTATGAAAGTTATGTCTCAACTTTAAAAGAAGAAATTGCCTCCTGATCTGGAATGGGAGGGGAAGGACTCTTGTAGCTTGTAAAGAGTGAACAAAGGTAGACTGTTATCCCCAATCCTGCTTTAGCTCCTGTTTTCTCTGCAGTGTGGCAGGGGCAGGTTTTAAGGGTCACCCCAATAGGAGAAAATGACTGACATTGTGGACTGAGGGTGTTGCAGGGGAGGGGGAGGCCAGCCATGGCCTAGTAGCCTTATTTATTTAGGGTTTCCCTTTCCTCTGATACCACTCACTCTCCCATCCCCCTGCCCTTGCACACCAGTTGTTGTAGACTGGGGTGGTTCCCACTGACCACACTGAGCTGCCACAACCTGAAGGTCTAGTATGGCGTCAGCCATTTAGTAAGAGCCTAATGTACGTTGAGAAAAAAATAATCTCAAAGCAAGAAGAGTCACCAGGACAGAGAAAGACAGGATTTAAACATTTCCCATAAACCAACATTCATAAAGGTTGTGCCAATTTGGGGGCTAATTTCAATGTCTTTCAATACTCTTGAGTTCTTCTCAGGGAACATAAAAACCAGTTCTTTCCCTTTTTAGTCCCTGCCATCTCTCCTGTAATATATTTCATCATGAGGCATTTCTTTGTAGTCTTCCTCCATGACTTCAGGACAGACATGATTCATGACCTTTTGTCAAAGATGACTCTTTCCTACCCAATGGCTTTCCAGGGAGATTAACGTACCAACAATGTCCCTGGGAATCTATTATTCACAACATTACCTGGAATCCTTTGTGTTCAGGAAGGACAGACCTGGTATTTCCATCAGCGTGGAAAGGGAATCATATGGAAAAATATGTTACATTAAAAAAGGGACAGTACCTGGCAGCGGTGTGTCAGGTCGTCCCAGCCTACAACTCGCGACCAGACTGCAGGACTCGCTTCCACTACTCTGAAGGGACATACTCGAGTTTGTCTGCTGCTTTTTTTTTTTAAATGACCCAGTTTACATCTATCTCAGTGGCAGCCTGAAAAGTGGGTGAAGCACAGGAACCCCTCCAGCCAGTCTGCAGGGCGGCTCCTCACAAGTGGCCCCAGGCTCTGCGTAAGCCCCACACAGCCTTTCTGTTCCTTCTTACTTCTCTTTCTTCATTCTCTTCAGTTCTTTCTACTTAAAATCCTCTTCAGTTCTTATCAACACTGTGTCTCTAGTCATAAGAAGAGGCTCCAAAAGATGTCATCTTTTGGAGAGAGACTGTATGTGCAGAACTAACCTACACTCACATTCCAATTATCTTGAAAAAGAAAAAACAAAAAGGCTATCAATAAGGCTCCCAGCAGTGCAGATCTCACTCCGGCCGAGCAGAGAAAAGGCCATTTGGCGAGGACCTCTTCACGTATCTGATCTCATTTGAACCTCACGAAAACCTGAGTGGCAGGCAGTTTGAAAGGTGAGAAAATGAAAGCTCAGAAAATGTCAAATAATTTGAAAGACTGTTCACAGTCCATAGATGACATAGCTGGGATGACCCGAAACCAAATGGGCCTTGCTCCAAAGCCCGGCCTCTTTCTACCATCCCACCCTGTAGGTTCCCCCGGGTGGAGTGAAGGCGAAATACCCCTCACCACTTTTAAATATGCAGAGTTGTTTCTTGAGGAATGTAGGACATGTCTCTGAGGTTCTACTTCCCTGATCCTGTGATGAATTAGTAAGTCTCCCCTAAAAGAGGGGCGGACAGACAGGTACACAAACACAGGAGCAGGCGAGCAAACCCAAATTCTCAGAGGTGAAATCTCTCTCTCTGCTCTCCCTTTGCCTCGGAGGAAGGGGACTGGGCCACGGTGTGGAAGAGAGACTGGAGAGCGCACTACCTGTTGACCTAGGGGATCCACAGTGAAAAAGGTGTCTACTTGGCCAGAAACCCCCAAGTACTGTGGAAATACCTGGGCCATTTCCACTGTTGTTCCAACTAAGGGTAGGACTTAAAGAGGTTTATCAGGGTTGTCTTCTAGATCTGTCACTTAGGTATGACCTCAATTAGCAAGCTGGGTTATTAGTAAGAATCTGTACTAGGATTTTCTGTGTTCAACCTCAATTTCCTTATCTACAAGACAAGGAGGTTGTTTGTATAACTTTAAAGGCCCTTAGCTCAAAGCATCTTCAACTTTGTGTGGTTGTTATGTACGTGTAGGTAATATCTGATCATCTAAATCACCACATTATTTTCTTCTGAAAAGAACACTGACATTAGT
This sequence comes from Lyroderma lyra, assembly GCA_004026885.1. Lineage (NCBI taxonomy): Eukaryota > Metazoa > Chordata > Mammalia > Chiroptera > Megadermatidae > Lyroderma > Lyroderma lyra. The sequence goes on from PVJL010002752.1 coordinate 41,308, forward strand.
ACCCTAAACACGTATTCAAATTAAATCCACAATCAAGAGGAATAAATAATCACAGGGTATTGCACTGTATTCTCCAGGGTAGAAATCAGGATGCAGAGAGGGGCGGCCGAGCCATCCAAACAGGCCTGGAGGAGAAGCTGCTGAGCCCGGGCTTCCAAGTCCCTGATTTCCAGTGATTTGAGCACAGAGGAGGTACTAGGACAAGAAACTATGTGTGCAAAAGGAAGAGCCTCAAAGGAGCCCACAGTAGGAAGGACTGACTGCCGTGTAGTGAGGGCCATTAGTCAGGAGTGTGAGGGACTCCCGGAAGGGGCAGGGACAGCTTCCCCATGGCACACGTGAGTGCGAGTGGGGGACGCAGGAGCTCAGGGGTCCCGGCAGTCCATGGTTCTCAATAATGACAGCCAGCCGTTCATACTCGAATGCAGTCTGTCTTCATTAAAAAGATGTTCTTTTCTTCAAAGGAGGCACAGTAGACATTAGAAAGTTATGAGTATTTCAGCTACCAAACTACTTGATCTCGTTCTCTCCCAGTGTATTATATGGGATAGCACTATGTCCACATGAGAAAGCTATGCCTCAAGCACAGCTTTTCAGGAGCAAAGCAAGAACTCTGTCGAAAGAGTGGGTGACTAGGGTTGCTCTGCAACCATCACCACAGAACTTAATCCAGGCTTTTGTAGGCCCCGGGGGCTCTGTACTGGAGGTTCAAATTTAATAATGGCGAAGAGGGAGCTCTCTCCTTTGAGAAATGCACAGGACACGGCCACTTCTGGAGTTCTGCATGGACAGGAGACTCTGCCTGGTCCTAGGTATCGATGAAACAAGCTTTCGAAGGACAAAACCAGTTTGGAGGGGGCGAACCTCATCCCAGCGCAGGAAAGGCAGTCCGCCGCGGAGCCTGGGGTGATGAGGACAAGGCCTCCTGGAGGCCAGCTCTCAGGCTTCCGCTGTCCACGGCGCCTTGCGTTTCAGAGGGAGAACACGCTCCTTACTGGGATCCAGGCTCAGAAGCAAGGATGCCAGACTTCCGAGCTTTGGGAGGTGGTGGCGGTGGGAGTTTGGCTTCTCTTCGTACAGGCAGGGGGGGAGCAACCTGAGGGAGCAGACACACGGAGGCAGGAATGAGTCTTAATCTTTCTTGCCAATGCTGCCTGCTCCACATTGCCAACATTCTGCTTTAGCTTCTGACGGGTCTGAGTTCATCCACAGAGGGGCAAAGGGGAAAGGCTGGTTTATCCTCCCTCATTCACCTTGAGTTAATCTGACATACGCCAACACTGCTCCATCCCCAATGCTTGGGCAGCTGGCACACATACAGTACGCATTCAATAATGTTGAATGGAGGAAGGAAACCCATCAGAGGCCATTCCAGAATAACCGTCACTCACTCAGAAGAAGTAAACTCTTCAAATGTAATGCAGAATTCACCTCTTATTTTGCCCACCCGTTCCCAGAGTGAGGTATAGAGAAAAGCTCGACCTTCAGTGTGATGGGAAGGTCTACTTGCATATTGTTCCTTCCTGTTAAAAACTACCCCATCTTTTATAGTTTCAGGAATAAACCAAGAATCGAGTAGAGTGACAAATCTATGGGAAAGGCTGTCTACTAAGAAGCTTGGGAGATCCAAGCCTTCCCTCCCGTGAGTGGTGCTCTGTGGCCCCCGCGTGTCAGCCGTGGTTCTCCTACCTCTGTGGAGTTCCTCTGGCTGCCCTCATAGGGCTTGCTTTTGGGGGGTGGGGGAGGCGGCACAGTAGAACTCGTCAGCCCATCTGTCTGCAAAGACGGGGAGCCTAGAAACGATACAAAGTGGGTGAAGGCAGAGAGGAGAATTCATTGAAGCATGTCATGGAACTTCTGCTTGCCCTGGTTATCCAATTGCTAAGCTCACAGTCTATGGTGTCTGTGGACAGACTGAGAAAGACCTCTCAGCCCTGGTGACAAATGTAGCCCCCTTCAGTCACTACAACGCTTCCCAAGAACTTCTGAAGTAAAAATTCCATTTCTGTTCAGGGTTTTTACTATTAAGCTGAAAATGAGAACATTTTCTGGAACTCAAGATATCATTCTGTTCTGTGATATATCCCAAGTGCTTAGAAAAAAATCTCCCACATATTAGGTGGTCAATAAATATTGGTTACCTTTGACTGAATTGTCTCAGGGTTATCACTTCAAGGGTGCAACATCTACCTCCTCCAGGAAAACTTACCTGATCAGCTCGAACTCTTGGTCGATAATTACCTCCCACTGGGAACGACCACCTACCCCCCCAGTATTCCTTTATACCGACGATACCTTGGAATTCCTCTCAGGCAGTGTGCACTACTGACTGCCCAAGCCTATGGGACTGGGTCTACTTCTTGTCCTTCAAATAAAGGGTCCATTGTGGACCCTTCCCTATAGAAGGTTATCTACTCAAAATTCCTAAGGTACTTGCTTCCTATCTGGTCCTCAGACAGATCTGCCTCATTTATAGCTTCGTAATGGGAAAAGGGGCAGTGAGATCCTTTAGACTACCATCAAGAAAAGTGTAATGAGTCCTAACAAACCTGAGGAGTCCTCGCCATACGCTGGTCTAACTGCAGTATACTCTCTACCACTGAACAGAACATCCTTCATTCCCTAGAGAGCCTTGGTATGTAGGAAAACTTACTTAGGGTCCTCGTAGCTTTAGGAGTGAGTGGAGGGGGGCTCAAGGGTGTTGATGGAGGAGGTGAAGAACCATGAAACGGTGTCAGCCGATTGTCCAACAACTGGAGACTCTTTGGCCTTTGTGCTTTCTTGGCTGGGCTCTAGGAGTGGGTGGGGAGAACACAGGAAAAGGTTCTCAGGGTGAGGAAGGCTGAGTTCATCAATGCTCTGAACAACGCTGTCTGCTGAGCAGACTCTTGGTGAGGGGCATAATTCCAGCAGCCACTTTTAAGCTTTGCATATTGCCATGTGGCGGGTACCCTGGCAAAGATACTCAAAGGCAATCTTTGAACCAAAGATTATTTTCTGGTGGGCTGCGGACTTGATTTTTGACCACAGTTAGAGTGTGTCATTTAGGTTGGAAATGAGTCACCCTGATAGTCAGGGAAAGCTGGTCTTGCCACACCTAACAACTTGGGGTGGCTTATGGAAGAAAAGTAGAAAAATGACAATATTTGGACTGACTCATGGAACATGGTGGAGAGAACCCCAACTCCAAGCGTCTACCCGCATTGTGTGCATTGTGGGTACAAGACCTGGCACCGTGACTGATTTAGAGATGGAGACTCCCCGTACGTGCTTTTCTTAGCACAGTTTGCAATCTGGCACTGCCGCAGGCTACCAGTCCCAAGAAAGCCACGGCAGGCTTCTATCCGGTGACTCAGCTATGAAGTCAACGGGGGTACGCCTGGCTACAGGGAATGCACTGGTGCTTTTGTTACCTTCCTTCCTTTTTTATGTTTTTTTTTACCATCACATCCGGTTCTGGTGCTTTCTCTGCAATGACCTGGGACTTGCTCAGGCTCCATTCTTTTCTCTTGAACTTGCTGATCCGGTTCTCACTGTCCTCTCTCAGGGGCAGATCTTCAACCCTGGCACCTGAGGAGGCCCTGCGCTCCACAAGTGGCTCCAGGATGGACCTATCAGCCAAGAACACAGAGCAATCACAAAACGCTGACCATCAAACCTTACTCTCAAAGACCAGGGGTGATGACTCCTCAGCTTAAACTTGAACCTGCGACTTCCCTCTCAGGTTCTAAATTGGAATTTCCAGCTGCCAACTGAAACATCTCACATGTGAGACGACCAAAGTATGGGAAAAAATATTTGTGAATATCTTATCCCATGAAGAGAAGGGCCTACTACCCACACACAAAGGCCGATAATCCACAATTTGGCAGAGAGATAGATGTGGGGGACCAGATGCACCCTTTGTGATGTTGCTGGTGGGAATATCAGTTGGTATAATCTCTGTGGAAGTCTGTCTAGGAATAATTTTGAAAACTGCAACTCTATAGGTTTGACAGAGCAATCCCACTTTGGGAATTTTTCTCATGTGGATATACTTAGATATTTACAAAACAACCTCTTTTTAAGGTTCCTCCTTGCCACATCAACTAAATGTCCATCAATGGGCACTGGTGGCATGTACTGTGGGGGTGATCAGAGATGTCTGTAGCTCAAAGATAAGAGGAGGCTTTTTATGTTCTGAAATGCAATGATTTTCAAGATCTAGTAAGTGGAAAAAGCAAGGTAAATAGACTATTACATGCTGCTATTCACATAAAAGGAAGTGTGGGGAAAAATATATATTTAGGCACTGCTTGTGTACGGATACAGAACTGCTGCAAAGGCCACAGGAACTTGAACACTAGTATCACTTGTCTCTGGAGAGAGGGACTGGTCAGCTGGGAGCCAGGCACAAGTGGAAAGGTTGCATGCTACATAGCCTTTTGTACCTCTGGGATTTCATGTCATGAAATTGTATTACCTACTCATACAATATATATAAATTTAAAAATTATTTTTGAAAATTGAAATGGGAATAAAATCAAGCAATGACTACTAGTTAATGTGAAAATTAATCAGGATGTAATGGGGAGATGACAGGTTGTGATGAGATTATGGGTGATTCCTTTTTTTCCATTTTTCTGAACTATGGTTACCTTTATGTAAATAATGATATTCCTCATGAGAGAGACAATGAGAATGACCCAAAGGGTAATGACCCATGAACTCTGAATTCTTTCCCCTGTGAGGATGATGTATCTGCTCATACACTGACCAAGTCTCACTGTGGTGACCAAAAGCAAACACTAATAAAGGGTTACCCCCACCCCTCCTGGCAATAAAAGATCAAACCCTTACCCATCAGACCCTGGTCTGGAAGGGGCATTGTCAGATGAGTTAGAAGAAGTGGAAATCACAGAGGATGTCACCGAGGTGATGGACAATCTCCGCAAAGTAGACGACATGATGTAAGGGAGCACAATGGACCCGGTGCGGCTCTGCTTCCTCTCGGTCAAGTTGGATGGCTGGGGAACACACAGACCCCATGTGGTTAGCTGGCCTGGAATTCAGCCTATTGGAAAGGGTGCAGGCCCCCTGTTTGTTTGTGGCTGGTGCCCACCTGTATTGGCTGGCACCCCGTCTGACTGGGTGTGCCTGTGCTGCCTCCTGTCATCAAATTCTGCAAATACATTCTTAGTAACAGACACAACTTAGGTTAAACCTACCTTGTCCCTAGACTAGAGAAAAATTCACCATAATTTGCTACCAGCCACAAGAGAAAGGGAAAAACCAAGATGTTCATTACACACCAATAAAATCGCAAAACTGTGTGCTTCTCCCGTAGGCATGTCAAAAAATGGAATACCGGCTGAACAGAAAAGTTTTAGATTGAAACTATGGACCTGGCATTCAACCTGGTGAAGCTTAGCAAGTAAAGTAACACTGATCTACTTGTATGAGCAATGTCTCCAGTAGACTGATTCTCCCCATAGGCCACCATATCAAATTTACAGGCTGGTGTTGACCTGGGTCTGATAAAAACTAAACCCATGAGGCAAAAGGCACAGTCTGCGCCCTCTAGGAACATGTATAAAAGACAAAAGTTTCTAAAAGAAAACTATTAACTGGCAGTTGCATGATGGAACACTTGGATGACTGAAGGAGATGATCAAGAAGATGCCACGGAAACAAGCAAGTGGGGATGGAGGTATGGAAATAGGGCAGAAGAGTGCCGGAAAAGAAGTTCAGAGCTTTGATGTGAGGAAAGAGAATTTGAAAAGTGGGGTTTAGGAACAAGGCCCTTAAAGAGAGCAGGGTGAACTCATGGTAAAAAGAGCAGATAAACAAAGCTGGAACCCGGCATGCAATCAACTGTTGGAGAGAAAAAGTCAGTACATGCACCCCTCCACCTAGCTTCTCTGGGGGAAGGCTGTGAGCGATGTGTGTTAGAACTGTCAAAAATTTATGAAATCAGCTTACATGCATTAAAAAATGTACTGCACAATTCTTTTTCCACTTCAAAGGTATGAAAAGTAAATACTTTTCACAACAGAAAAAAAGTTAAGAAAAACTATAAGAAATGGGCTAGACAGGACAGGAACAACCAGTGTCTGGGATTAGAAGCACCCCAACTTCTAACAGAGTGGTTCTCAAAGGGTAGGCCCTGGACCAGCAGCATCAGTACCACCTGGGAAATGTAAGAAACGCAAATTCTGGGTCCCTACCCCTGACCTACTGACTCAGAAACCCTGGGGCTGTGGCCCAGCAACTTGGGTTTTCACAAGCCTTCTAGGTAGTTCTGCAGGCCATTCGAGTTGGAGAATCCTTATCTAGCACAAGAATGGCTGAAGGTCATCAAGAGCAGACAATTCCTCGGACCTGTCCCCAGTTATTTTCAGGCCAAAGCTATGCTATTTTGACTCATCTGGCATCTGAAAAACTGGTCAATACCACACAAGGTAACAGAAACTAGAAAAAGCGTACAGGCTCTTTAGACAAAGCCTACCAGTGTTATGACCCCGTAGAGCTTTTCCACTTTCTCCTTGAGTTCCCGGAAGCAAGAGGACAACCGGTCATGCAAAGGCTTGAGCTGCTCCGTCAGCTTTTCCCCGTGGATGCGGATCCCCTCTGTCAGCAGAGGCATCTGGAAAAAAGGGGCATGGGAAGAATGAAACACAGTTTAGGAAGAGAGGGGATTCAGATCTGGAGGCTGGGGAAGGATGGCGGGGTGCAGATGGACAGGTTAAACAGGTCGACACGGCGCATGTCAAATGAGAAAGCTACGTGTCGGTGTAGGGCTTGGGAGCTGGAACCCTTGTGTCCACAATGCAGAGTTCACACACTGAGGACACAAGGGGCCCTAAACTGGGAAGCCCACCTGAGCCCAGGTGAATTTCTGAGGATGAGGAACTGATAGGTTTAATTAAGCCTGAGCCTGAATTGGCTGCAGTTTTCTCCCACAGTTCACTGAACTAGCGACAGAAAACAGAACTGAGAGCTCCATCCCTCAGCTGAAACATGGGCCAGGGAACCAACGGGGAGACTTGAACCTCACCTTTAAGAAGGCCCCTCTCAACACTGTGCAGTCTATAAGAACGCTATTCCTAGGTCACTTTGCCAAACAAACACATAGATAGGTTGGGATTAATAGTAAAAAAATAAAAGTAACCCTAAAAGTGGGCCTGGAGGTTTTAGCCATGGAGAATACTCCTGATTCATGCTCTGCGGCGGCCCACGCGGTGCCGTGAGCCAGCCGGCCGGCCGCGCACCTCTCGTGAGGGCGTACCTGTAATGCTATCAGTCGTTTTAGCAGCTCAATCTTCTCCTGGTCTTCAGGATGCTCCTGCAAGTACTTTTCTGTAAAAAAAGCCTAAAAGCAGAACATGTTCATTAGAACACATACCAATCTGTGTACCTGATCCTGAAGGAAGAGAGGGAAGCCTGGGAGGGGAAAAATGTCTTCTGCTCTATCTGATAAACCAGGAACGACTAAGGAGACACTCAACCCTTTCTGGGCTAGCCCTTATACCACAGTGAACAATTCAAGAAGGTACGTGCTATTTTGTGGCCTTTCTGGAATCATGCATTTCCTAGCAAGAGTATATTCTCAACGATCTCCCTCTCTCTCACACACACATACATTAAATAAAAATCATCAACAGAACATCATTCCTTAAAATAACTTCCCCAAACATCTAAGAAAGACCAAATAACAGTATCTAAAGGCCACTCAGTAGATTAAGTATACAGATATTATAAAGGGAAGAGCAAAAACTCAATAGGCTGGAGATGTGGCTGACAGTTTTTCTGCTCTACCACATGATACAAGCTGTATTACAGTTTTTTCCCATATTACGTGAAGCTTAATTCCTGCACTTTCTTACTAATCACCCATGCCCTAAAAGGTTATTTTGAGGACAACATGAGATACAGATGTGATGGTGTTTCAAAAATATTAAATGGAGGTTGCGTTTATTATATGTCAAGACCATGTCACCCATAACATCATCAATAAACATTCATGGTCCCCATGGCTAAGGACCTGTAATAGAGAAATAAAACCTAAACTCAAACTATAAATATAGGTGCCACATAGGAGGTCATTTTAAAAGATAGGATTCATTAGGGAAGGAAGGAAACAAAAGTCTGCAGTGACCATTTCCTGTAAGAGTTCACGATGGGAGTTACATATTTTCTCCCTGTGTCTTTACCTTCATTTCTGAGAGTGCTTTCAATGACTAATCTTCAAAGTTCCCCTAGGAAAGCCATCCCTTTATAAGAAAGTCAAGAGTTCCCAAAACTACAGGATATAACAATTATAAAAGTGATTGGCCCATTCTGTGTGGAGAACGGAATATGTGCAAAGCTCTCCACATTGTGGGATGATGTAACGGGTTGAACTATATCGTCCCCCCCGTGTCCCGTAAATTCACATGTGGAAGTCCTAAGCCCCAGAGCCTCAAAATGTGACCTTAGTTGGAAATAGGTCTGGTGCAGATGTTAATTAGTTAAGATGAGCTCACACTGGAGTAGCAAGGACCCCTAATCCAATCTGTGTCTGCAAAGACAGAACAGAGACAGGGAGAACACCAGGTGAAGAGACACAAGGAGACAGCCCTCTACAAGCCAAGGAATGCCAGACTTTGCCAGCAACCTGCCTGAAGCCAGGAGTGGGGGCAGGAGGCAGATACTTCCTGACAGAGGGAATCGACCCTGTTGCTATCTTGGTTTCGGGCTGCTCGACTCCAGAACCGTGAGACAGTAACTTTCTGCTGCTGTAAGCCACCCTGCTGGTGGTACTTGGTTATGGCAGCCCTGACAAATGACCACGACAGAGAGTATGAACAGATGTAGAGCCAGTATCACCAAAAGGAAACAGGATGGCACGTTCTCAAAGCAGCTCATTCTAGCCCGATGCACGTTCAGAAGGACCGTCAATACAAATGAAAAAGCGGTATTTGCCGAAATCTCCATCTACTGAAACCTGGCAAGCACGAGCGGTTTACATTTCTGAAAGTGAAAGTTGGTTTTCCATACATGGGAAAATGCAGTCGAGGAGGCAAACATCGGAGTGCCCTGAAAGCAACTTTTCTAGTAGAGTCCTGCCCCCCAATAGGAAGGGCTGATGCATCACAGCCAACAGCTCCAGCGTTCTCATCAGTGAGTCACGGGCTGCCTTAGAACGGGGCACGTGAATCAGGTAGGTAACGACAGCTTCCCAACTGCCTGCCACAGGTCACGGGGACCCTGGGCTTCCCTTTTCCTTAGGTCTAGAAATGTACCAAGTCATACATATTAACTGAAAGTATGAACTAGGATTTCAAGCCAAAGTTCCTGAAATATATTTGTTTATATATCTTTCCTTTTACTTTTTTAAAATTTTAATTAAAAGATGGTCACATTGGAAAAAAACTTCAGATAAATTATGGAATATTCACAGATATTGGCATATATGAATCTGAGTTTAGGGGGCATTCTGAAAAACATATTAATACTTAATACATAAAACCATATCCAAATAAGTATCAGACAGCTTATGGGGAAGACATACATTGAAATCATCATGTTATTAAAAGCATCACGTTTTGGATGTGAGTTTTGCACTGAATTCCACTGGCACACTGGAAATTACGACTAAAACCTAACATGAGCAAACTTGAACCCATGAGTGGTGTGGAGTCCTCCCAGAGAAGATTCCCACAGCAGAAGCACAAAACACTGCAGCACCACTCACGAAGCACGTTCAAATCACACGGGCCTTCGAAGTGGCCAGGAGGCGGTCAGGAGGGAGCCGACATCCATCACGTCTTAACTGCGTGGCAAGCGCTGTGTGATGTTCCTGACATATGGGATGTCTCCCATAAGCCTCAAGTCACTCCTCTGAATTAGGCATTTTCCTTACTTTTTACAGATAAGAAACCTGGACTTCAGAGAGGTTAAGTATCTATCCCACAGAGCAGCCAACGGGAAGCAAGGATTGGGTCACAGGAGCAACTGCTTCTCCTGGCTGTCCCAGGACATTGAGAAATGAGAGAATCAGGCCACTTAATGTCCGCTTGCCCTTCCCATCCATCTCTTGTTCTTTCCACTCATTCCCCACGCTGCTCCACCAGGGTATACCAGCCAAAGGCGTATGTATGTTTAAGAAGGACTCTGAAAGTACCTAACAGCTAAAAACGTGCCTAACAATGAAAACATCCGCCCTCTATCAATTATCCTTCACTGAACTTTACTTACTGACTGCATCACCTCCATTCTAAAGGGTGCTACATCCAAACCCTATGACATGGATTCACAGTGAGCACTGTTGCCAGGGTTTCCCAGAATAACTCAGCTGACACAATCTCGGAGAGCCAGGGCCAGCATGTGTCCGTCCGACCCCTGCCTACCAAGTCGGGTGCAGATTCCTAAAGGCTAATTCTACATGGAGCGTGGCTCTGCGTTTCCCACGTGTGCTGCTTCACTTCCAGAGCGTCCTCAGTTGTGGGGCCCACCCATATGCTTCCTACCTCCCAGGGGAGCTGGGGAGTGGGAGAGGAACAGCAAGTGAATTAACCTGCTGTGGAATACTGGGTTGACATTTCAGCGACTCTTTACCAGGCAGTGGCCTAAACCTGACTGGGCTGCTGAGGGTCTCTAGGAAAATCTCTGGGGTTGAGATTTTCATGAATTTCATTTGCCCATTCATGTAAAAGGGAGGGTGAAAATCTCTCACAGGAGAGGTAAGAAACAAATTCATCGGACACCCAGTGCCCCAGAGGGAGGCATGGAGACACCCAGACCTCGGAGGCCTGTGGGGTCCCGGGGCCCCAGCCCACCTTTTCATAGTTGGAGTATCCCCCCATGACAGCGGGGTCGACGATGCCACTGAGCAGCATGGAGAGAGGATGCACAGAGAGGGAGCGGTCCCAGGCATGCTGCTGAACACAGTTGCTGATCTTCTCATTGGTGAGTTCCATGGTTTCGATGGCATTCTCCAGAGGGCTGATTTCTTCCTGTGACAGACAACATGGGAGAGGAAGGGCAATGAGCTCCACAGCAAAGACGGAAAACAGCCCAAGCATTCCCCTCTAAAGGCCTGCAATGCACACCGAGCTATACAGAAGAGTGAGCTTCTGCGTGTCAAGCTTACTTTTTTAGGGTACCACACTTGCCTGAAATGGCATTGCTAAGTTACAATGTAAGTTTTTAAAAATTTCCTTAGGAAATACAAGGATGACTTAAAAACTGGCACCATGATAATGATTATTTCTTGGTGCAATGTGTCTACAGAAGTTGTGAGAAGAAAATACTGAAGCTGTAAACATGATGGTTTTTTAGGCAAAGCTTCCTCAGACATTTTTGAGATCAATGACAATAGAATTAACAGGATACCTGATCCAAGACACTTCTGCCCAACAAAAACGTTCACTGGAGAGAGGTGTGACGCGCCTACTGTGATAAGGTAAGTGATTTGGGGGAACCAGACATAACTCCACTTGGTATGGGTCCCGTGGTTAACGGAAGTCAGAAGTAATAGGATGTAGTAGAATATGTAGGTTGACTTTTGGATGAAAGTGAAACAAGATGCAATATGGATGCAGAGAGAGCTCCTCCTACAGAAATGTCTTCAAAACCAGGTTTCAAGGACACTGTCTCCTCCGTTTTACCCATTACCAGCCAGCATGAGCTCCTACTCCAGACTTCATCCCCCAAGTCTCTGTCCAAAAATCATACTCATACTTGAAGAATAATAGTTTACCACCAGTGGTGTGGGACATGTCAAACTTCAGTTCAGATGTGTTCAGGACATAGTTACTGAATGCTTCCTTTATGCCAAGTGCTGTGCTGTGCTGTGCACCCCCGTGACCAACGGGATGAAGACTGTAACTCAGGGCTGGGAGGACCTTAGGGTTTCAGTGAGTTCTCAAGGGAACTCATTAGAAGTAAGTGCGGGATGCGATGGGCACCGAGAAAGGGCATCCACGCCAGCCTGGGCGTTTCTGAGACGGCTTCCTGGACAAGCTGGTGCCTAAACTGAATCTGGATGGCGATGAGTTATGTTGAGAAGCGGTGACACTGACAGGGCATTTCAGGCAGAGAAAACAACCCGATGTCAATGGATATTTGAAATAGCATGGACTGAGCAGTTTATTTCCAGTTGATTCCGCAGGAGATGAGGTAGAAGAGCTCAGTCACACAGACCCTGTGTTAATATGCTAAGGAGCATGAACTTGACACTCTAGGCACTGGGGAGCCATTATGGAAAGGTTTCAAGCATGAGAATGATATGGTCAGGTTTTCACTATGGAATTCACGCTTGGAGGCACTGAAGCAAACGGCCCTCAGAAGGTCAAGGCAGGAAGGCCAAATTAAGGGGCTTTTTAAACAGCATCAACCTAGAGATGAACGAGGGACTGGAAACAGGGTATAATAATGGGGTGGGGGGGCTGGACAAAAGAAAACAGATTTAGTAAATATTAAAAACGTAAAGCCGGCCGTTTGGGGGAGTGGTGCAGATGGAAGAGCCCAGGATTAGCTGAGAAAAGGCAGCGAAAGGTTCTGGGAGCAAAAAACGTGACTGACGGGAAACTCAAAGGAGGCATTCCAAAAATGCTTCTGGGTGCCAGCAGGACCATCGAGGACACAACACTCATGCAGTCATAACAGAGCCATTCACGGAGAGTAACCTTTAGGGTTGGTGTTGGAACATCAGTTTTACAAAGGAGCTCTATGAGACAAGCACGTCTTTCATTTCTCTTTTGGAAAAGCAAGCCGGCCAGAGGAGAGCCAGTGAGGACTGCCCCGGGCACAGAACAAAGGGTCTTATTCTATTTGGAGACAGACAGATTTTTCTCAGTTCCAATTTCAAATGACTCACTGTTGAAATCTGTTTGACTTCGAACCACTTGAGAATCCCAGGGAAGGTGTACGCGGTCGTATATGTGGTCCTTTCGATCCACATGGTCTGGTGGAAGGAAAACAGGAAATGCTCGTTAGTTCCCAGGCTTTTAAAACAGCAAAACTCCCCGCTTCCGTGAGATCAGATTGCATTCTCGAATGACTCAGTAGAGAACAGGCCATATTTTCTCCAAAAATCTAAGGATTCTGGATGTTAAAAGCTGAAAGGGATCATCTCCTTGGGCTCTCTCTCCCTCGATGGGAAATTTGAGGTCCAAAGAGGAGTGACTTGCTCCAAGTCACTTAAGTGACAAGCCCAGGAGTCGGGCCCACTTTCTGGACTCCTGCTCTAGAGTTTTCCACCGAGATGACAGCCTGCCATCTGGGTCATGAGCACGTGAAACCTCCAACCTTCCATCATTTCTGCTGTATACGCTGGTTAGGTGGATAGTCACCATTTTGGACACTGATTTCACTTTTTTTTTTTTTAAAGAGGGTCAAAGGGTGGACTCACAGCAAATTCATTGTCGGGATCCTTTTCTCCTTTCCGGAATGGCCGGGAATATTGGAACTGCTGCACTTCGTTGGCCCTATAGTAGCTGGGGAAAAACATGGCCACAATGCTATTGTTTCTCTTCTTGCAGCAAGATCTGACTGCAGCAAAAGCTGGGATGCACCTTATGTAGAGTGAGTCTCACTCACTCAGCTATCTCAAAACTGACAGTCTCCACCACAATGAAGGCTGGAGTTGGTGCACAGTTTGATTTTATTGTGTATCTTAATTTTATTATCTATGAATCTATTTCACAGCTCACAATTTAGAAAGGTGGATGTACTTATGTCCATGCCTATAATCTCATGTGTACTGTTTTTTTAACAGTTCTACCAGCATTTTAGTTTCTCTGGAGAAGGGATCAGCTCTTCAATCATTGGGCAACTCATCAGGAAAGGTCAAGTCAGCCACTACTGGCCAGTGAATCCCCCTGAGTGAAAATGAAACCTAGGGAATCTGAACCTAGGAGTGAAACCCCCAATTTCCTTCCCTGTTTAAAAAAATAAAAATCCCCAATTTCTTTGAGCTACAATGCTCTTATTTTATACTGAATATGGGATGGACAGCTGTGCTATGGTCTAAATGTTTGTATCTGACCCTCCCCACCCCCCCTGCCCACAAACCCCTATGTGATGGTATTAGGAGGTGGGCCCTATGAAAGGTGATTAGGACATGACGGTGAAGCCCTCACGAGTGGGATTAGCACCTTTATTAAAAAGGCTCCCAAGAACACCCTAGACCCTTCCACCACGTGAAGACACAGTGAGAAGATGCCACCTATGAACCAGGAAGCAGAGCATCACCAGACACACAAGCTGCTGGGGCTGTGATCTTGAACTTCCCAGTCTCCATAACTATGAGAAATAAATGTCCATTGGTTTATGAGCCACACGGTCTATGCTGTTCTGATATAGCAGCCTGAATTGACTGGGACAACAAGAGATCTTTCAAAACGCAGTGACCTGAGCACTGGTTTTAATGGACTTTAAGGTCAAAGTGTGTGAGAGAGACAAATGTTTAAAAAACCAAACAAACAGGAAAACCCACTCACTTTAAGATCTGCTCGGGAACTGGTTTATCCTTGTAGCTGGGAGGCAGGCTCATCACCGGCTTGACCGTGAAGCACTGCATGTCTGAGGAGCTTGTTAAGGAGGGGAAAGGGGCCAGGCCATGAAGCTGTCACAGGCAGAGAGCAGCACCTGTGTGTCCTGCTCTACAGATGGAAGTGGCACCTGCAAATCACTCCTTACCAAATGCCAGGACCACAATGAAAACGGGGCTCCCTCTTGTATTACCCAGATGCCTTAGTAAGTCATTGTCGTAGGACAGTTTTAACTCACACACCGGGCAAACAACCTTCCCATAGGTAAACAGACATCGATGACTTATTGTTAAAAAGGTGATTAGAAACTTCCTTAAACCATTTCTTTGGGTCAACACTGCTCTGAAGTAGCCAGACTCCAGAGCCTGGCAATAGAAAGTCCTTGTACCTCTTTTTTTGCTTGTCAAACACCAGAGCTGGGCATTGTACGAGGTGTTCTGAAAATGTTATTGACAATAAATACAATAACTGCCAGGTGGATGTTATCCATCTCCTTTTACCTCTGAAGAATCTGAGGGTCTGAGGAAACCGAGATCACACAACTGGGGAATGGTGAAGTCAGGCTCCAAAACCCGCACAGTGAAGCCTCCTCCTCTGGCTTAGTGGTCTGATCCCAGAAACCAGGTTTTTAGCTCTCACCAGTGCAAAATCCATAGCATTTAAACTACAGCTTAAGGTCTAGACCTGACAGCAACTATGAATATTTCTCCAAGGGAAGACTGACTCCACCCACACCTGGAGACTGACTCAAAATGCAGATTCTCATGTATGATAAAATCTGAGCACCACTGGACTATGCCTTATGCTATTAGAGTTTACAAAGCGTTTTTACATAAATCATCTCCTTTTATTTTGATCCTTCACAGAAGTGCTATTAGGTATTTAGGGAAAATAGAGCCTCTTACCTAATAGATGAGAAAACCAAAGTCTGGAGAAATTCAACAGTTTGGGGGAGGTCAAATGGTTTTGCAGAAATCACTGAAGGCTGAGGACCTCCAGGACTCCTGTTCCTACATTCAATTCTTAAAAACCTCTTTCCCATCCCTCACCAAGAAAGCCCCTCAGTTGTTTTCCGAACTTCCAAAATCCAAGGATTTGTCCTGGGAAACCTTTCTTTTCCAAGCATTCACTACTATGTTCTTGTCTAGTGATCTATTATTAGTGTCTATCTCGATAACTATTTGTCAATCTATAACAATAGCTAATAGATATTGAGTTTCTATTATGTACCAGGTGTTTCCTGGTATTTTATACCTATTAACTCAGTCTTTACAAGACCTCCAAGAGGAAGAATGATTACTATCCCCATTGTGTAGATGACACAACCCATGCACAGAGAAATTAAATAATCTGCCCTCAGTGACACAGTAATGTCCTAGATCTGGGACTCAAACCCAGGCAGTTTGCCTCTAGAGCCCATGTTCTTACCTACCATGCCACACCGGCTCTTGTCTTATCTACCGCTCTTAGAGTACTGTTCAATGTTTATAACATCATTATTTTGGCATAAAACACATTAGAAAGTTTTAAAAATAACTGTTATGGAGCCGTTTGTCTTAGTTCTCTGAATTTTTTTAAAAGAAAGCATGCAACTGATCTTTCACTAAGTCAGTATGTTACAAAACAGAGCTACATAGCTTTACCAAGAATCCAGAATTCAGAATAGAAAGTCCCTGTTCTCCTTTCCCGTTATGCCTATTAAATAATCCTTTCAGATTCAAGATTTGCACATCATCTCTGTCCTTTAAGTATTTCATAACCATGAGATGAGGACATTGGGGTCCGAAAGCTTTTACGCAGAATGGGAAACAGTCTGAATGGTTAAATGAGTAGTCTGAGGATAGGACCTGTCTGTGTGCACAGAAGGGACTGAGCCCTTAGCTTCTCTGGCTCATCTGGGGTGGCAGCAGGTCACAGAGACTCTGGGCCAGGTCTGCCCATGGCAAGGATACACTGTTTTGGAGAGCACCTGATTTCCTCCCCCGGGGGTGTGGTACTGGTCATCTTCTCAGCACTGGGGAACTGGGTGAGCAACCTCAGGCTGAAGTCTTCTCGCCTCTCATACTCCTTCCCCCGGTAGATGAAGATTTTGTTCTGCAGGTCAGAGACACCAAAGGGAATAATTAAACATGAAAAGTGAAGGGACATCTGCAGTCTTGGTGCTAAGGAAACCACTGTGCTCCCCAGCCAAAGTATAATAAGCCATCAAGTTCTCACTGAATACACACTATGTCCTCCACAGCAGTCATCATATCTGACAAGAGCTCCTGGTTTATTTGGAGAGTTAAGTCACAGGCACCCCGCACAGTGCTTTCCGCAGTGTGGCCCCATGACCACAGCTGGCACCATCTACACCAAGCTTTGAATGCAGCCCAATACAAATCCGTAAACCTTCTTAAAACACTGAGATTTTTTGGTGACTTTTTTTTTTTTAAAGTTCATCAGCTATCATTAGTGTTAGTGTATTTTATGTGTGACCCAAGACAATTCCTGTTCTTCCAATTTGGCCCAGGGAAGCCAAAAGATTGGACACCCTTGGTCCACACTGATCCACAGAAAAATAAGGAGCTTGTGCCCTAATGTAGATCTAGGCCATCGCCAGAAATGCTCTTTAGTTGAGCTGATACTTTTCATAGCAAGACATTCTTAATGAAGGAATCAAGGGCATTAATTTATATCCAGCAATCTTGTCTATCTTAACCCAGTAACAGCTTGTGGGCCAACACTTGGTGTGGCACAGCCTTAGGAAATAGGAAAGTACAGAGAGAAACAGGAGAACACCTCTTCCAACACGGTGACACAGCAACAGAATAGGAGTAAGTTACAGCATGCCTAACCAATCCTGAAAATGAATGTGATGGCCACATCTACGTCTCATAGAAAATACCTGCACAAAACAGGATTCTCTCCATTGCCAACTGCAGGGATTTTTCCTCTTTAACAAAATTAATAAAATCGGATTTTTCTTAAAAAGACATCTCCTAGGGCCCAGGCATAGGAGTCATTTGTCTCATAGCTGTTGCCTCTGCAAGTTCACATGGAGCCATATTTTGAAGGTTCTTCCTCAGCTGATCATCACTCAGACAAATACTTAGCATTGAGAGCCCACACCGGATCCATTTTTAACTAAAACTTGGGCTTGTACTGTCCTGTAACTGTTTTTAAAACATAATTTTCTATTTGTATAACAAATATGTATTGAGCAAAGATGCACTAGATCCTAAGGACATAATGCTGACCCCACTCTCAGAAACCTTGCTCTCTAGTGGGGAGAAATAGAAGATAAACAAGTAAATTTCATAATTTGAGATAGTACAAGTAATGCAAAGGCAATACACATCCTAGGCTAAACACAGAAGGCAGTAAAAATGGCCCGATCTCTTGCAATAGATGATATATTTTTTTCCAAGCTGGGAAAGATTCGTGTGACTGATTCATGCATTACAAAATTCCATCATTTAGGCAAAACTATGGTGGGCAAGGGATCAGAATATAATAAAACACTAATTGTGTGACATGGACAATAACTCTAAAAGGAATCAAACGGGCAAAGGTCAGCTCAACAAACTAGAGCAGTATGAAAGACAGGGCTTCAAGAAAGATGTGGGACTCAATTGGGCCTCGAAGGATGGACAGGGTAAGAAGCAGCAAACCAATTCCCTGGGTAACACTCTCTGGTTAACCTACTCTTATTATCACAGGATACCTGTCCTGGTCAGTTTCAACTGTACATTTGTTTGTGTGATTAACTTTTCCCCTGTTGGATTATAAAATCCATGAAAGCAAAAACCATATCGATTTATAATCAGAAATGCATTTCTACATGCCTGGCACACAGTAAGCACTCAGTAAATAGCTACTGAATAAATGAATGAATAAAGTACTTCCTCACTGAGCACTGTAAGAAATGTACTTTCCTTTTCCATTTTCTTTAAATTCATTTTTATTGTTAGACTTACTGGGGTGACATCTGTTAGCAAGGATTACATAGGTTTCAGGCATACAATTCTACAGTGCATTGTCAGCTTGTTGTATAATAAGTTCACCACCTAATGTGACTTCTCTTTCCGTCACCTTATATTTAGCTTCCCCCCTCCTCTCCCTCCATTTTTTTTTTAATTAGGGGAAGGAAGATGGATAATATAGGTTTTAAACATTGCTAAGTGCTAAAAGAGGCTTCTTTTTTGTGGAAGAAAACAGGGACATTGTTTGTTTGCTTTTTAGATTGTAAAATCAGCATCGCATTACAGAAAACTTTGAGAAGGAAGAAAAAGATGGTCCTTCTCACTATTACCACAAACTTGTTTTCATTTCCATGAAACTTTTACAGTCTTGTCCTTGGGATATTTGCTTTCAAACTTGCTCGGGGTAGAAATAAAATCAACAACCAAATACATCAATCCACACTTCCCCCCAGCCTGACCTGCAGCAGCAGAGCAGTGAGGGAGGTGGTTCTGTTTTTCCCTTTCTCCTTCCACCTGGGAAAAGTCATCTTACAAAAGAGCTGCCAGAATCCCAGAGGTGGCGGGGCTGTGGGGTGAAGGGGCCCACGGCTCAGGAAGCGGTTTCCCAGTCCGACCTCCCACAGTGAGAGCAGGAGAGCACGGGGCTCCAGCTGCTGACACCCCGGGCCCATCTGGAAAAGAGAGGAAGACCTCGCCCCCTCAGACGGCATGGCTTAATGGCCTGGGAGACCACCCTCTTACCCGCAGGAAAGAAGGAAAGCCCTGTCCGTAGTATCCAACGGCAAAGTACTCAGGCTGAGGCCTCATGGCCTTAATGATGTTCTCATAAAACGAGGCTCTTTTTTTCTGGAAAACAAAACAAGACATTCCATAGGGAGGTTACAAGGGCACAGCTGTGTGGGTGGGGATGCTCGGGTGGGGATGATCTGACTATTTGCCTTGTTGTTTCCCATGTAACACAGAGTAATGAAAGGTCTTTAGAAAATATCTTGTGGCCCTAAGAGCTATTCTTTCCTGGGATCGGAGGGTTTGAACCTGGGTGTGTGAATGGGCCATGGAGGGTCCAGGATTCCCTGAGGTTGTCTGCAAAAAGATGCACATGTGTGCATTTTGCTGTGCATGGTGGCAGTGCTTAGCTTTCACCTGTTTCTTCAAGAAGGCTCAGGACCCCTTACAGATTAAAAAGTACTTTCTGAGATTCATGAAGAGTGGCTGCACTTAAATGGAGACACATGAGAAAAGAACTTTCTGGTTCATGTAGGTGGTTCACATTAAAGTCCTTGGTTCAGCTACAAGTGCCCAGAAGGTGAAGGTGATGTTCTGTTTTTGCACTATCTGACACCACACCATCTTTAATTCTTCCCATGGGGAGAGGCTTCCTAGCCAGGGTTCAGAGAGTCAGTCTTAAAGAAAGCAAAGCAGGGAGCCAGACCCAGGGGATCTGCGGGGTGTCCCTGCGCCCCTTCCACAATGGTTAGCATGACTGTATTACTACAGCAGTCCCTTCTGAACCACAGGGGGTATGTTCCAAGACCCCCAGATACCTGAAACCGAAGATAGTACTGAGCCCTACTTACACCATGTTTTTTTCCTAAACTTACATACCTACGATAAAGTTTAATGTATAAATTAGACATGGAAAGAGATGAACAATAACAACAATAAATAGAGCCATTATAACAATATGATTGCATATATCTGTATATTACACATAACAGTAGTAAAAGTTACGTGAATGTGGTCTCTCTGTCTCGAAATCTTACACTGTCTGCACTCAGCTTTTCACTTGAAGGAAGCACGTCACAGCTTCTCTTTGGTATGTCTGAATCGCCAGCATCACTGCTCCTGCACTTTGGAGCCACTACAAGTAAAATAAGTGCTATGTGAACACAAGCCCTGCTGATCTTGACAGCTGATCTGATCGCCAAGAGGTTATCCAATTACCAATGGGCAGGGAGCGTGTACAGCGTGGAGACACTGCAAAGGCATGATCCACATGCCCAGAGGGACAAAACGGGGCGGGACAAGATTCCATCACACTGCTCAAAACAGTGTGCAATTTAAAATTTATAAATTGTTTCTTTCTGGAACTTTCCACTTCATCTTTTCAGACTGTAGTTGACTGCAGAGAACTAAAACCATGGAAAGCAAGACTGCAGCAGATAAAGGGGGACTGCTGTGCTCTATGTGGGTGAAGGTTTCTATCACAACGTTTTCTTAGAAGGGTAACACGGTATAGGACTAACATCTCAGCTCCAACTTGTTAACGAAATTAACCAGGGGCTTTTTGTGTGATGGCAGGAGCTGGTACAACACACTTGCAAATTCTTTTCAAACTGATCTTGACAACTAGATAATCATTGCCTAACAATGGGTAACCTGACCTTTGGTGACTGCTCTATTAGAAATGATCAAATATAACACTGCATTGGCCAACCACTGGGCATCTAGAAGGCTATTTATGCTTTGCTTTATTGTTTTTAAATAGCTGACCCACCCAACAGCCCAGCATAGTACACACATTCAGGGGATGGTAAAATTAAGAGTACTTCGATGACATCTGGGAGAAGGCAGGAGGCAAAATTTGATAATCAAGTTCTGGCAGAAGCATTTTAGAACATAAACAAAATGCACACAATGGCACTCTTGAAAAAATAACACACGGTTCAAAGGTGAGCAGTGCAATCATTCAGCAGGGACCTGAGGACGTGGAGCAGAGAACCAGCAATGGTGACAAACAGGTGTCCGAAAACGTCTGCAACAGGGATGGTGTTCACAGAAGGCAGAGTTAACTGAGAGGATGCAGAGGAACATCTCTGGGATCACAGACGGTCCCCAGAGACAGAAGAGATGGCTGTACATAGGGATCGGGAGCCCTCTACCAAGGCTCACCTGGGAAGTAATGCCAACGGCTGTTAGACTCATCCTTTTCTCATTTTTATTTCAAGCAGGGCTATGTCCACTGCAGAGAACATGGTTACCCTGACTTCCTTAAACTCACAGAAAATGTTCATGAACGCTCACTTTAGCATGCCTGTTGGAGGTGTGACATACTCTACCTAGACTCACCAGGAGATGGCCAAGGCCCTCGTAGTCAAACACTTTGCTCTCGTAAGTCTCAGCCAACTCTTTGCTCAGTTTGATTGCCTTCTCCCACATCTTCAGAAAAAGAAAAGTGGAGAACAAAGTAGTCATTGACCCAGCAGCAAAAGGCATCTGAGAGGCACTGGCAATATGGGGGTTGAGCCAGGTGGGTTGGGTTTCTGCGGATATTCCTGACATGCCTCATCTCCAGGATCCACTAAACCTTGTTACTGACATCATAAAGCTGCTCCTGTATCCTGGCTGCTGTGCCAGGGGTTACCTTCTGTAATTCTGTTTGCTGTGAATGAAGAACGTCACGTGTCCTGAACAAAAAAGCAACAGTGAGCTTAAAAGGCAAAGCACTAAGAACCAGTGAAAGTGGAGTGGAACCAGTTTCAAAGCCTAGTTCTGGAGAGTGTGACAGACTTGTTGGAGGGGAAGGAAGCTGGTGTGGGCTCTAGTTCTGGGGGTGTGTGTGTGCATGTGTGCTCGAGTCAGGTTGTTTGGGAGGAGGCGGGGAAGGGAAAGGAAGGCTAACCGCTCTGTTGTCTGGAATCTGGGAAACTTTCCCTAATTTAGGGCACTAATTTCCTACTGCTTTTTTTGGTAGAGGTGAAACCAAGAAGCAGTTTATTGAAAGGAAAATAAGGTGAAAGAAAGGGATAGTTTCTTAAAAGGGAAAGTACACTCCAAAGAGGGAGGAGTGGGCCCAAGCAGGAGTGGCTCAAGGGCCTCAAATGGCAAAGGGAAAATACACTCCTAGGAGGTAGGAGCAGGCTCGAGCAGGAAAATGGCTCAAGAGCCCAATTTCCTATTTCTAACTGAACTATCTACTTAGTCCAAGAGAGTTTTAGGAAATGCCTTGGAACATCTATGACCACACAAGTTACAGCCTGATGATGCACATATGTGGTGTCTGAGGCCAGCACCCCAGGTCTCTTAGACGGACACTATGAATAACACACCATCTAGCAACTTCCTACTCCATTCTTGTCGTCCAGGTGCCGTGTTCGTTCCATGTTCGTGGCTGCTGAAGGGATATATGTGCAGTCCACATACAACTGGAAAACATTTTACAATGAAACCTTCTAAAATCATCCTGTGCTTGAACCAATATACTTGCTCTCTGAGCCTTAAGGTCTTCATCTATAAAACAGAGATAAAAGTCTACCTAATAGGGTTATAGGGAGAATTAAATTAGAAAAAGTTCTGAAAATCACCGCACACAGTAACGGGCACTAAAGAGACGTAGCTATTTTATTGTGGTGATGATGATTTGGCTTCTTCACTTGTGTTTCCTTAACCAGCAGGTTCCACTGATAAAAACAGGAGTGGTGGCTGGCAGTGGCAGTCCCTACGGACTCTCTAGGCCCCTGACATATGTGAAATCTGGGATCTGTTTTGTGTGCACAGCATACGTATTTTTCTTCTTTCTCCTTCAACTTCTCCTACAAATTTCATTTTCATTTTAAATTTAAAAGCCTTTCAGGTGGACAGGCTTTCTCCAGTTGACCAGACTCCACAATATTTTGGCCCGATTCCTATGTTTATTTTACCTTCTCACTCAGTATACATTTAAGTTGCTTGTTATGTACAGCCTATGGTGTCAGGCAGGTAGTGACCTCAGCATGGGACATGCACCAGCTGTTAGCCAAAGATCTCTAGAGAATGCACTGAAAACGACAGTACTAGCGCCTGGCTCTTAGCAATATTTGAAAGGTAAATAACGGTTATGGGGAGGGTCAGGTGGGGGCTGCCCATTGTATTCTCCACAGGGTTAATGTCCTCATGATAACTGATACTTATTGCCTTTCTTACATTAATTTATCTATTCATTTTCTCTCCCATTAAAAATACCAGAATTCAAACACACACATGGGAATAATAAAGAGTAAGTCACGAGTCACTGTTGTATAATGAGAAATTTGTCTGAGTTCCTAGGAGGGAGCTCCCAAACCTCTGGAATTTTCCCAGTGAGAGGAGTGTCTTGGTTATTCACGGTAGACCCTCCAACCACACCTGAGCTTATACTACTCAGGTGACTCATGGTGGGCCCCCTGCCAGAAAAAACAGCACTGTCATTAGAGGGTTGGGACCCTGAGGTGCATGATATCAGCCTGGCCTACATGGAGAAGGCGGGGCTGGAGAATGAGTTCACTCATTCAAGCCCACATAATGAAACCCTAATGAAAACTCAAGCAAGCCTACATAATGAGACCCTAATAAAAATACTGTACACAGGCTCAGGGGAGCTTCCTGCTGGGAGAACACATCCATTACCTTGGAGGGTGATGTGTCCTGAATCCCTGGGGAGAAGAGACAGAAGCTCTACATTTGAGACCCTCCTAGATCCTGCCCTACGTATTCCTTCATAGGGCTGGTCATGACTTGTGTCCTCTAAGACAAAACTGTAATCGTAAGTAGAGCATTTTACCAAGTTTTTTTTTTTTAAGTTGTTTTAGCATATTATCAAACCCGAGAGGACTGTAAGACTCCCCCCAAATTTATAGTCAATTAGTCAGAAGTGTGGGTGGCCTGGGGAACCCGTGAACTTATGACTGATGTCGGAAGTGAGGGGACCGTGTCCTTAACCTGTGGCTTCTGTGCTGACTCCAGCTGGTGAGCATCAGAACTGCACTGCAGTATGGCTGTCACCTTCCTCAGTACAAAAACAAACAATCCAACACTCACTTTGCCTTTGTCGAAATAGGATATGATTTCTTGGTACAGCTTCTCTTTAAGCTCTTGCTGGGTGTAAACATAGTAACTGTCCCTCTGAAGCAAATGGGGTGCACAAGGCTTGTCAGACCACTGGAAAGGAAACAAAAGCAACAAAAGAGATTAATGCAACATAGTAATTAATTAATTGATTAAAAGACATGAACAAATATCCAGTCAAAAAACTGGCCCAACTATTTGCATATATCCGTGACTCATCCATATTGTATTGTAGATAATTTACTAAGCAAAACAACTGCAATATACACACACGTACACGTGTCAGTTTAAAAACAAGTGCCGTGATAAATGGACACATACTAGAGGTATTCCCATGCACTTCAGGAACGAGATGAGGTCACCAGCCAGCCTTCTGTCTTAAAGTATCAGTGACACAGTCAGGTGAGAGAAAGAAACCAGCAGTGTGAACATGGAGAGGAGGAGGTGTAACTATCACCACGCACACACAGTGATGGTACGCTTCACAATCAATGCTGTCACAAAGGGTGCCAACCGAAAAACCGCCGTAATTAGAGAGAATGAAGTTTATTAGGGGGTAAGAGACTGACATGTTTAGAAATAGCTCAGAGGCAGACTTTACACAAAGAGACAACCATGCTGAAGATAACTGATGGAAAGAGCCCAACAAGAACAAATCCAAAGTGATATCTAGGCATAATAAGGTGAACTGAATGCCACCAAACTGTGCACTTAAAACTGGTCAGGATGGAACGTTTTGGTGTATTTTACCATAGTTAAATTAAATGAAAAAGAAAAGCTATCTAGGAATCAACATCCTAAGGAACAGGTAAGACTTCTATACAGAAAACTTTTTTAACATCACCGAAGGGCACAAAAGGGGACTTGAATACACGGAAAGTCGTAGTGACTCAAAACTTTCTTTTGGGAAAAAAAGGGCTATTTCATAAACATGGAAATTCTCCCTAAACTAATTTTTTAATTCAGTGATTCCATAGTCCATATGGAAAAATAAACAGAAAGGAATAGGTGGAAAACTCTGAAAAAGGAAAGCAATGATGATAACCACTAAGTGGAAAGGTGAACTCTAAGCAGTTAATAAACAGACTGTGGTACATGAACTGACACATACCCATACAAAATTATATCAAATTGAGAAAGAGACTCTCCCCACCCCATACCGGGATTTAGTACGTGATGAAGAAGGGGTCTCACACCATTGAGGGAAATGTGGAGTAGACATACACATCCCTACTGAGTAGCCACCTGGGGAAAAAGGTTGTGATCACACCTTGTTTCTTACTATGCCAAGGTAGAAGAGTTCAATGTTCTGAGCAGCACAAATAAGGATCTACAGTTCTGGACACCAGGGTTTCTTTCTGATCAGTCCACATCAGCAAGCTGTTCTCCCTAAGCCATTACCATGAGCTACTTAGTGCCTTGAACTTGAATGTGAATTGTGACTGGCTGCCTTGGGAAAGGGGTGAGGCAGAGCACTCTTGTTTTAATTACAAAGCTTAGAACAATACACATCTATTATTATAGTATAAAAAATTAATTTATACAAGAAAATTCTGAGGCAGGGAGATGTAGCAGGAGGCTACTGCAGTGGTCTGGGGGAGAAACAATGGTAGCTTGGACCAGGATAGCAGCAAGCGAGGTTAAAATACATAGAAAAGAAAGGAAAACAGGGTATCAAAGGGATGCCTGCGCTCCCATGTTTATCACAGCATTATTCCTAATAGCCAAGGTATGGAATCAAGTATCCATCAATGCATGAGTGGATAAAGGAGATGTGGCATCCCCTCTAGGTCCATCCATTTTGTTGCAAATGGCCTAATTTTCTTATGGCTGAGTAACATTCCACTGTGCATGCGAGGTCGGACAATTAAGTTTGTGAACTCCTCCTAGAAAAAGTGCTACATCCCTCATTGCTGAGTATCACTATGGTCCCCTTCAAAGTACTCCCTTTGGGAAGCTGTGCACCCACACCAGCACCTAGTCCACTTTCCAAACCATTTTGGAACTCTTTTTCTGGAACGGCCATCAGAGCTGCTGTCATACCCCAAATCTGACCATTAAGTTCACAAACTTGCTACCATGTGTTTACCTTGGCAGCACTGTACAAACAACTCAGTCAGGCGTCATAATGTTGCCAAGGTTCTCCCATGTCTGTTCCCACTCCATTTTCCCCGTCTCAGTTCCAACACCAGCCACAGAGAGGGAAACCGTAACGTTAGTCTTAGCCCCAGCCCTCATTCACTCATCCCTTACGACCACTTGCCAAGGTTACGACACCTCACTGAGTTGTCTGTACGGCGCTGCCAACGTGCGCACACGGTGGCGCGTTCACGAACTTCACTGTCAGATTTTGGGTACGATGACAGCTCTGATGGCCATTCCAGAAAACGAGTTCCAAAATGGCTCTGAAGGGTGGACTAGGTGCTGGCATCAGTGCATAGCTTCCCAAGGGGAGTACTTCGAAGGTGACCATAGTGATACTCAGCCATGAGGTCTGTAGCACTTTTTCTAGGACGAGTTTGCAAAATTAATTGTCTGACCTCATATACACAATGGAATATTACTCAGCCATAAAAAGAAAGAAATCCTGCTATTTGCAACAACACGGATGGACCTAGAGGGTATTATGCTAAGTGAAATAAGTCAGTCAAAGACAAATACTGCATGATCTCACTTATATATGGGATCCAAAAGAGCCAAACTCATAAGAGCAGAGCATTAGAGTAGTGGTTACCAGAAACTGTGTGCAGGGGTGGGTGGGTGGGTGGGAATTGGGGAGATGTTGTTTAAGGATACAAACTTGTAGCCAGCATATAAATAAGTCCTGGAGCTCTAATGAATAGCATAGTGATTACAGAGAACAACACTGTATTATATACTTCTAAGTTGCTAAGACACTAGATCTTAATTGTTTCCACCATAAGAAAGAAATGGTAATTGTGTGCTTAATAGAAGTGTTTGCTAAAGCTGTAGTGGTAGTGCAATATGTTGCAACATATAAATGTATCAAATATACACATGGTCCAAATGTATCAAATCATCACCGGTACACTTTAAATTTACAGTGTTTTTATAAATCAATTATTAATGTATCTCATTGAAAAAAAAGTGAATAGCTTAAGGACAAGTTTAGGACAAAGGGTCCAGATTCTTGCTAGTAGAGGATGTGGTAGGGGGTGAAAAAAGCTGATGAAATGTATTTGCCTGAGCACCTGGGTAGATGGTGGTGTCCTTTAGTGAAACAGGAAGAAAGGAGCAGAAGGAATGGATCAAGGAGGAAAATAGGAAATTACAGCTTCTGTTACTAACATGCCCAGTTTGTATTGCCTATTAGTCATTCAGAGATTGACACTGAAAGAAACAGTTTATATGTGTATCTGAAGTTGGAGGAGTGGTCAGAGCCAGAATTAATTATCTGGGATCCATGACGAACAGATGTATTTATATCCATGGCACACTATAATTTTACTTACCGAGAGAGTATAAATGGGTTCTATATTCATTTACAACTCATGTCTCTGAGTTTTACAAATTGTTTTTTATATTAATTGATGGGTGTTTGTTTCTTCAATTAAAATGTCGATCACCGGGGACTGCAAGTTGTGCTCTGCTTCCTAAGGATTTTAAAATAAATGACAACTAACATTTTCCCCAACCTTGATCTGAAAATTAGCTGTGCCTACTGAGAAGATATAAAAATATGGATGAAAGGCTCTCCCTTGCAAAAGGATCTTTCCTAGCAAATCATGTCGCCTACAGGGTTTGGTCCCAAAGGACTGGACAGTTGACCACTGCATTTCGTCTTCCACCCCGTTGAAATGCGCAGCCCTGACCCCTTACCTGCAGAAGCTCAGCGTGTAAGAGCAGCGTGTAGGCAGCTTCCGTGTAGTTCTCACAGTCTCGGTGCAAATCCCGCAGCTTGTACAGGTATCTAGTAAGCAGGGGAGAAGGGAGGCGGTTTGCCGCTCGGGAGCTGATCCAGCGTGCGGCTCATTCCACAACCCCAGAAAAGCTGTGGTGGTGTCGCCATATAGTGCAGAGCCTGCTTTCCCATCTCCCCCTACCCCTTTCTCTCGGGCAAAGCGATCCTTGACTCCCTGTCTTCCCACTGTTTTAACCCTCAGGGCTGCTTTCTGCCCATGTGCCTTTCCTACTCCCTCTGCTCCACTGCATGATACTCTTGGTGGTGGTGTTAAGTGATTTATTTTTTTTTTTTATGTCATGGACCTCCTTGGGGAGCAAATAAGAGCTATGGAGTCTCTCCCTAAGAAAATGCCTATAGTTTATGTCCAATATGTTCCATGTTCTGGGCTTCTCGGATCCCAAACACTCCTTGACTGACGGTGAATTTTTGCCCCTCACCGATCACCCTGGCCAGAATTTTCCATCCCTTCCCTGGGATGCCGACACGATCCTCCCAGTGCACTCCTTTGTATTGCACTTATTTGTGTATCTGTCTGAAGAGTGTGCCCTTTTAGCTTATCACACACTTTTTGGTGTCTCTCAAAGCAGCAAGCGTGGTGGTGGGGCTTTGCATGTATTGATTGAAGAAATAAATAATAAAGCCATGATATAAACAGCAAAACCAGAAATTCCCTTCAGCTTACCTTATGTATATGTCCTCTCTCTTCTTTTCTTTATAAAAATTCTACAATTAAAAAAAAGGTCACAGAATACCAGTGTGAATGAAGAGTTATTTACTTGTTTGCCATAAACATGGCCAAATGGCTACTTCTGCTTTTTAACTGTGTCACTTCTCTCAAGAGTTTATGATGTTCCTTCCACAGATACCACCACAAGGAAAGGAGGTGACTGCTTATAAAGAAGATAAGTTGAAGAATTTTTTAGGACCATTGTTCTGAGCAATGTAAGGGGAACCTTTGAAGGATAGCCATCTGATACTGATGCTCTGCTTCCTCAGGGGATCAGGGGGGTGGGATCTTGGTTTACACTAAGCAGAGGAATCCATGGCAGCCTGAACCTGAGATCTGTGGTCCCAGTTACATACGAGTGTGTTCAGGGAAAGGCAAGACCGAAGAGTTCCACCCCCATGAGGATTTCAGGCTCTATTGCTCTACTCAAGGTATAGTGTTTCTCACGCATGTTCATCAGTGCCTAATTAACTTCAGCAGTAAAACAACTACATATAAACAAGACACAGTAACAGGCGGATGATGACCTTCAGAAAAAGAGTTAAAAGCTTATGTTGCAATTTTCATCCCTGTTTCCAATTTTATCCTCAAGGTCTGTGACCGTTGGTATCTGTAAGTCCAAAGCTGAGCTGACCATTCTGATTAGACTCAGCAAGGTAGCCTGTATAAAGGTGGGCGCAGGGTCCCTTGGTATCTGGGAGATCTACTTAGAGCTGAGCTATGGGGTGCATGGGTGGCCAGGCAGTACCCTCCCACCAACCCAGGGGCTTGGCACATACCAGCACATTAACAGTACAGCTCATCCGGTTTTCCTTGCTCTCATCATGCATGATGATGGTTCTGTAGTCCAAGAGATTCTCTAAGAGGCTGCTGACCAGGAGAGCGAACACTTCTCCAGAGCTGGAGAGGTATTTATGTTTCCTGCAATGTTCTAGGAGCCTGGAGGGGTAGGGGAAGGGACAAATGCCCCTGTCTCAGACTGTCATTCCACTTATGAGCACTGTCCAAGGTGCTAGCAGCAGGTGGCGGGGAGACACACATTCTTCACTTAACACAGTTGAACTCAAGTTCTGTTTCACAAGAGCTTTAGCTCAAGTCCCACCATCACCTCATCACCTAGAATCCCAGATCACAATCTCCTTCTTTGAACTTTTATTCATATTTTTTGTTGTTGTTTTTTGTTTTTTGTTAATACGATGGAAATAGAAACCTTTGCCCAAAAGTACGGGTATGCATCTGATCACTCTACTCAAGCTGAAAGAGATCATCTTTCCTATGTTGTTATTCTCCCTAACCCCTAGTACTTAATGGTACCCCATGGGCATTCTGGAAAGGCTTGCATCGATGCCCACCCTAGAGGAACCAAGGAACCTAGTATACATTCAGACATGTGGTTCTTAAATAAAAGTGTTATTTTCAAGGGGGGGGCGGGGAATCAGAATTGTAAGTAAGACTGAGACTGAACGTTTGGTTTAAATCCTCTTTCTTTGGATCTAAATAGAGCCAATAGGGACTTCTAAGATTAGACAATTAAAAAAAAAGCTGGAGAACAAGAAAAAAAGAGAGAGAAGGAAGTGGTTCAAAGACTTGGTCCAGGCTCTAGCATTATTCTTGGACATTGGAGATTTGAAGTTCATGTTTTTCTGAGTTAGTGATTCAGGAAGAATGAAGAACACAAAATAAAACCTTCATGTGAAAAATCAGCTATCAGGTTTTTTAAAAATGAGTAGTTTGTGATTTGTAAATATTGTGTGTTTGTATGTGTGTACAATGTCTTCATTCATTCCTATGAGATCAGAATTGCGACAGTGATAAATTGGGAAGTCTGAAGCCTGTGTGAACAAGCAGGCCTAATGGAGGCAGGATAAAAAGGTCAACAACCTTATCGTTCATTACTAACAAAATAAGAAAGCTGTCTAGTTCTTTAAAACACAGATGAGTCATCAACTCATTTCCAATGTGCTGGTTCCCTTAAAAAATTCACCAACAGGTGAATGACAAAACGACCCAGGCACACAATCTGCTGGTCAGTATCACAGAAGTTCAGAGAAGACAGAAATGAATAGTTTAGAGTAGTTACAGTCCTGGAGGGTGCGAGGATTTGAAGATAATAGTAAGAATAGTAACCAACACAAACACCAGAGTACCCGGCGTTTATTCAGCATCAACTCTAACACACAACACAAGAATGTGTCATCTCAACACATCCTCACCACAAAATCAAAATACAGATCCTATTACTGTAGATGAAAAAGAAAATGAGGTATGGGGTAGGTTAAGTCACTTGTCCACAGTCAAACTCCTAGAACCACTCTTTTTCTACTGTAACTCCGTATGTGTAAAGGAAAATTAAGAGGGCCAGAGCATGATGGGGGAGGGTCTGTGGGGGTGTGGGCAGGGTGTAGGGGTGGCAATGTGAGCACAGAGAGGAAATGCATTATTAGACTGGGGGTGAGGGAAGGGAGGGCAGTGAAAAGACCAACGTGGCTGAAGATACCACTGGTGTCCTCAGAGGTCATTTAGAGGGCACAAGGTATTTGAAAATGCAAAGTGGACCTTGCAATGCTTTTCCCCTTATCCTTAAATTGTTGCTTTGAAGCCATAATTAGAGGGGCTAGGACTTTGGATGAAGTTCATCAATTCAAACACTGGGCAAAATGCCACTGCTTTGTGCATCTCTCCCTCCCTCCATCTGGTCTGTTCTCAGTGGTGGGGCTGGCCAGGAAACATGGCCCTTTAACTCACATCAGATAAACAAATGTCAACAGTGGATGGTGTAAACTCCAGAGACCCCACTGAGAATCACTGTGGTGGTGACCCCAGTGATTCTATGACACTCAATGAGTGGGTAAGAGCAGCAGAAACCTGTTTTTCTCCATCACTAACTGACACCATCAACTTGAGGCTTTGTTTCTGCAATACTCACAGTTTTTCCAGAAGAACCTTGTACTGTTCATCTCCTCTGCCCCCTTCCACCTCTTGGTCCAGTTTTGTTATCAACTCATTCTCAAACTGAAAGCAGAGTCAGAATACAGGAGAATGCCATATCCTTAGAACAGGGTATGAGAGATACCTGGCCACCTTTCTAGATTGGGCATAACCTCTTTGTTAAATTGTGAATTATTTTCAACATATGCAGAGGAAGATTGCACTTCAATTCATCTATTAATATTATAACATACCAGGGCTCTGTTAAAACTGTCCAAAACAGTCTCATGTTACTTTGTCCTTTGCTTTGCATTTGCAGGACAAAAAAGATACCCAAAACATTATTTTCCTATTACAACTATGCATATAGAAATAGCTTCATGATTCTTATTTTCTATTTTATTTTATTTTATTTTTAGTTCTTATCTAAGTCTTAGCAATGGGATTGCTCTTTTTCTGATTTTGCAGAGTTTCGTAGCTGCAAAAATCCTTTCAATATTAATATACTATACAGATAAGAAAAGTAAAATAAAAACAAACAAACAAAAATACCTATCAGGCAAACTGATGCCTCTAAACTAGAGACCTCTGCATCCTTCCCTTGATACACTGCCTTATTCTGTCAGCTACATTGCAACAGACAGGATTCAGATGAATGAAATCAAATTTTAATTATCCAGAGATAGAAAACTGCTTTAGCCAAAAAAGATCACTTCTTGACCTTGGGTTAGAATATCTGCTTCTGTCTCTGATTGTTTTATAAAATAAAATGTAAAAAAAAGTTTTTAGATCAACTTTGATTTGTATTATTCAGGCTATGGTTTCTCTATACAGAAAGAAAATAAATCAGAACTGACCACATGTGCATTCATAAGATTATAGGTCTACAAGCTCTTACCATACGGAAATCGCCACTTCCACTGAAATTCAACTCACACTGCATCATATCAAAGAAAATAGGGATGGTGGCTTTCCGAAGCTCTATTTCGGGGGTCAATGTGACCTCTAGAATGGGACCCACCATGGATGGGATGAATTTGATTTTGTGGGGACCTGAAATAAAAGTAAGAAGGATATTACAAAGTAATTTCACTGGAAGTAAAGGGTTATGATCTTTCTCCACAGGGCCCATAAGAAAAGCAAACGTTTATGTGAGTAAATCAACTCACTTCAGAAGTGAGTGAGTAAATATTGTATTCTGGTCACAGGTGGATGTCACCAACAAAAGGCCCACAAGTCAACGTTCACACCCAGACACACAGACAAATAAATCTCAGGGTTCCTGGAATTAAAATTACAAAATAATTCATCACGGGATGCTTATCATACAGGAGCCGCACGCCATACACTCACCCAGATTATACCACATGTCCCGGATCCTAAAGCCGATTTCCTTTCTCATGTCCCCGTATCTAGGAAGAAGATGATAGAGCAAGAGGAGGATTTGCAGTGGAAATGAGTACATACAATAAAACGATGAGGGGAATAAAAACAGCCTGTGTTCTGCTAGGTCACATTCAAGTCAGGTTCTAAGGCAAGATCGATACCTAAACAATCCCCAAAAGACGATGGACCCCCCCAGAGGAGAGGGAACTAACTGCAGGCAGGAGGGCCAAATGCAAATGCTGAAGAGTAACTGAGAAGACGGAAGAGCTTATGGAGAGGAGAAGAGTGAGAAACACTCTGGTTGCTGTTAAGCAAAGAAATAAAACAAAACGAAGACTTCTCAAAAGGAGGGGGCATGGGGATATGACCTACATAGCAGTGTGATTGATGTCTAACAAACATGCTGACTTTATGTGCTTAGATTTGAGTAGCCCATATCCATACCACTCTGGGGAGCTCTGCTGTCTGAAAATTATTCAGCCATGTAATGTGAAAAACAGAGGCATTTATGGCTGGATTTTCTTTCTGGACAACCTTTGTACACTCTCAGTGGGGATTTACTGTCCCCAAAGGGGTGAAAATCAGTCCCAGGCAGCAAAAAAGTAAAACAAAAAACAAAACAATTTATTGTTTTTCTGTACAAAGTACAGATATACATATAGTACATAAACAGAGATATGATGTATCTGTGGTATTAATATTTCATGAGGGTTGTGATTAGAAAAACAGTTTCCCAAAAGTTTCCTCATTAACAATTGATAGTGAAAAAATAGTGAACACTCATCTAGACAGTGGTTCTTGGGTGAATAGGAATGATCTGGAAATCTCTTAAGAATACATATACCCATACCAGATACCAGATCAGAGGCTGGGGCTTGGAAAAAAAACAGGAATTCGATGAGTCATAGTAGATGCTGCAATATTCCCAGGGAACTCTAATACGGACCTACGACCCAGCCTACAACCATGCCTCTACATTTTCTATTCACACTGCTATTGTGCCAAACATGTTTTTTACAATTCTGCCTTTGAAAATGCCTCCAGAATCTAGTATAAAAATCATATTTGAAGTTTTTTCCTACTATTCCATTTTAACAAAAATACCTAATTTTATTATTAATATTACATAAGCTTAGGTGGTCAGTGTGTGGCGCATAATAGACAATAAATAACTCTTCTTATTGTTGATGCTACTTCTACTAAAAATAAGAGAAATCTTGAAAAAAAGTACATCCACATTTCTATAAGCTTAATATATATAAATTTTATTTCCCAAGATTTATCTCTGCTCTTATGAATATACATATATATATATATATATATATATATTTTTTTTTTTTTTTTTTTTTAACATGGATTGTACTTCCAGTCACACTTTGCTTTGACCAAAACTAGAATCATTAATCCTAATTAGTCATTTTATTTATCAGGCTTGGTGTCAGTTAACTTCACTTATGGCTGTTCAACCAAGATCAAATCCATCCTTGAAAGAAATTATGTCATTTAAGATATTCTAAAGTGTGAGATTAAGGTTTCCATTTTAAAAATCAACTACCCACCCCACAAAAAAATCTACAAAACAGGTTTTACTTTTACCTTTTGAAACACAATCACTAAATCACAATCTCTTAGCCACCAATCTTAGTATTTTTAGGAGGAACCAGAGCTAAAGGGATGCTAGATAATTTGCCTGGTATCCAAGACATCCTGGCAAGGGCAACAAAACTAAGATTTCACAGCTTTTAAATGATTTCTCAAGTTCTTTTAACCACACAGCCTTTGAGTTTCCAGGCTCTCAATGACTCTAAAACAGACCTGATTCAACAGCAATATAAAGCTTTCCTACTCTTGCACATTGATCCATTCTGAATTCTGAGCCAGGGAGCTGGAGGGCCTGTTTAGGTGGTGTGTTAGACATGGCTTCTCTGTTGAAGTGACTGAGAGGACAGCAATGGTGCCAAAGGAGCCTGCTTTGTGAGGCTCGCGAGTGAGAAAGCAATACTGTGCCTGCAATTTGGACAAGCTGCCAGCAGAGGGGAGTACTAGCCATCCTATAAAAAGAATTCGATGGGTGATGGGGCCTTGAGAAAGGACATAGGAATTTGGGAAAATCTGAGGTCTATTAAATAATTATGAGACCCATCTCATTAAGAACATGGTAGCCAGTAAACAGTAATTTCTGTGATACCCCAAATCCTGCTCTGAATAGAAATGGAAAAATCACCTACCCAACCTCAAGCAAGTTTAAGAGGACACTTACTTTTTTACAATTTTGGTGCGCTTGGCTTGTGAGAAGGTTTCAAGCTGAAGGGACTCGTGGGTGAGAAATGCTACTGCCAAATGGAAGTAATTGTTCCAGAGCTGTTCAAAATCAATCGTGCAGGTGTAAAGAAATGGAAAATAACATGAATAAGGGTCATTGTAAAACAGTGCCACATGGCAGAAAGTCACTTGCCAATGATTAACGAAAGAAACACAAGACTTCTTTTTCTTGCTTGTGTTTCAGTTATTCAGCCCTGAAAGTTTTAACACTTAATATTAACATTAAGCTTTAAAAAAAATCCAAACTATTACATTATACATATTTGTCTTTACTCCTAGGGTTTACAGCGAACTGCTGCCCAGAAGCGTACCTATTTATAGTAGGTAGTTTGGCAATGTATCAAAGTCCTATAAATTCTGCCCAACTTTTGTTGAACTAGTAAATATTTCAGGACTTTACACTGGCAAAATAAGTCATGGCTACTTAAAAATATTTAAAATAAGGAAGGCCCTCACAGTGCTACTTAACCTAACAGAAAATCTAAACAATCCAAATGGTCATAGGAATTTGGGTGACTAAATCATGGCCCAGTCATACAATGGACTGTACTCCATCATTTAAGACGTTGTGAAAATATTTAATGATCATTGAGAAGATCACAGAAAGTGTCAATAAAGTAGATTAAGAGGTTACCAAAGAAATTCACAGGTAGATTCCATTTTGGCATACACCGATTAATATATGCCAATACATATATACACATTATGCATATACACACATATGTACATACACACATTTACACATATATGCATATGCATATATGTATATATAATCTTCTGGACTTTTGACTCTCCAGTTTTAAAGTTCTACAGATACAAACAAAAGCACATGACACAGCAAAAGCACATAACCAATGAAATGTATGCTGAAGCATAAGCTCCAGGAGAGCAGGGACTTTGTCTGACTATAGCAGGGCCTATCCATATAAATACTCTAATATTTGTTGAATGAATGGATGAACGAATGAATGAAGATGGAGCTAGCGGTCACCTGTTTGGTTCTACCTTTGGACTTTCAAGCAAGCGTATGGGAACTGCTTTTTAGCAATGAAACCATTTGTAGGTAGAGGAATATCTGTGTGCCTGTCTGCAAGCCCATGTGTATGTATATTTGGGTTATGTTAACCGAGGAAGGTAGGACAATTTCTCTTTCAGTTTTCTTCTTTTTGCTTAGTTACATTTTCTACTATTACTTTTTCTTTTTACATTTTTGTACATGTATTAGTTTTTACATGTAATACTTTTAATTACTGTATCTGGAGGACAGAATGATGAGACAGTGTGCTTTAGGAAAGGAAGAAAATAAGAAAACTTTTTCCATTTGAAAATGATAAAATCTGGGATGATATTTTTCAAAATGAACACATTCTCTTGCTTTGGCTGAGACCTCAAAGGAGCTCCTTGGCGAGCAGTGTCCTTACCTGAAGTTCAAAGCCTGCCTGATCCATGAAGCTCCTTGTGAGAACCTCAGCAAACTGATTGACAGCACGGAGAAAAACCCTGAAGGAGAAAAACACTGGATAAAGAGGCAGCCTCACGTGTACCACAACACTTCCCGTCTATGTTAAAAACCAATGCAAACCAAACCTAGACTCAGCAACACCCGACCTTCAGGTCTGTCAAGGTCCTCAGAGACCAACGATAGATTAGTCTGTACAGGACACTGATGGTCAGTTTCTAGAGCTGACTAGAAACACCACGCAAGGCTGCATCACGATTTAGCCAGTTAAGGTAGAGCTGAGACAACCCAGATCTCCTGAGCCGCAGATCAGGACTCTGTCTTCCCTCGTGATATTTCTGTTTTAAAGTCTAAGATTTCTGATGCAATTTTTTTTCCCTCTTACCTGTACATAGCTGGGAAGGGTTTTTCTAATCAGGCATCAGGACTACGTGCAGTTATAAAGCGTAGAATGACGATTTATTTTATTCAGCTCTTTAAAAAATTCTGAAGCTCTTTTAATAATATGTATTTGGTTTATTTTGCTTCTAATCAACAAGTACCTGTTGTGAGCCAGCCAACTACAAAGCACTGGCTTAGGTTTTGCCTTGAGAGAAATGGTTCCTGGTCTTAAGAAGTTTAAACTGTGACCCAACAAAGGATGTGGAAAATTCTGTGATGGGATAGTAAAGAGGTATGGCAAATCAAAGGAAGTCAGAAAGGCTTCCTTTGGAGATGGCATCTGAGAAGGACCCTGAGGGGACAGGTGGCAAGCTGACGGCCAGAGGGGGACGGCACTGCAGGCGGAAGAGGCAGCGTGACAGAAGGCAAAGGACACATTCCGGGACCTGAAGAGGCCAGTGTGGCTGGAGGACAGGTTGTAAAGAGAGGGAAATCAGTGCAAGATAAAGCTAGAGCAGCAGAGAGGGCCAGGCTGCAGGGGCCTTGACTGTTAGGACAATGATGATCGTACAGAGGCACTGAGTTGCTGCTGACAACTCGTATGAGAGCGACGAGGGGACTAGGATAGAGAGGAGGGAGCAGAGAACCTGAGCTGGCACAGGTGCCGTAGCCCTGGTGAGAACACGAGCTAGGGTCATGGAAGCGGGAGGCTCCTTACTTCACAGGAGATGGATTTAACAGCACTTCACAGAAGTCAGCGAGCTAGTTAGCAGACTCATGTACAGTGACCCTTGAATGCAGCGTTAGGGGTGCTGACACCCCCCACACCTTGTACAGTCAAAAATTACATATAGGGAGTTCCCTGGTGGTGTAGTGGCTAAGGCTTCAGCGCTGTCAACGCTGTGGCGTGGGTTCGATTCCCAGTCAGGGAACTACCCATGTAAAAAATAAAAATCCACATATAACTTTTGACACCCTCAAAACTTAACTACACTTGGCCCTTTGACTCTCCAGGTTTTGCAACTGTAGATTCAACCAACTGTGAATCAAAAACAGTTATTTCTGATCCAAAATTGTGAATGCACCAATGCTAATAGCCTCCTGTTCACCGGAAGCCTTATTGATAACATACACAGTTGATCAACTCACATTTTCTAGGGGTATGTTGCATATTATATATTGTATTCTTCCAATTAAGTAAGCTAGAGAAAAGGAAATGTTATTAAGGAAATCATAAGAAAGGAAAAAATACATTCAGTGTTATTTATTGAATAAAAATCCGTGTATTCGGTACCCAGTCAGCTCAGACCCGTGTCATTCAAGGGTCAACTGTACCCAGAGTCATATGCCTCAGGGGCCTGTGGGCAGCCTTACCTGCTCTGAGTCATATTCATGACCATCCAGTCTTTGGCATAGACATTCTTTCCAATCAGATCCTTAAACATGATAAAAGTTTCCATGAGGAAGTCCTGTGGGGAATAAAGGAGGAATGGCGGGAGAAACACTGGGTGACAAAAAGATGCACCACTTCAGAACAAGTTATCTCTAGTCCTGTAATAGCAGCCTAGCTTTTTTTTTTTTATTGTTAGACTTACTGGGGTGACATTGGATAACAAGAATTACATAGGTTCCTGGTACACAATTCTACAGGGCATCCTCTATTACGTTATATGTGTACCACCCAGTGTCAGTTCTCTTTCCATCACTATATATTTGGCTCCCCCTCCCTCCTACCCCACCCCCTCCCTATTCTCCCCTCCCCGCTCCCCTTGCCTCTAGGTAACCACTAAACTATGGACTGTGCCCATGAGTAGCAGCCTAGCTTTTTAATGTGGTTTTAGGGGTAAGAAAGCATTTTTACAGCTAGCATAGGATTTGATTTTTACATCAGACAGAGGATGAAAAAAATTGCCCACATTTTACAAATGTTAAAGCTGAGGATGTGAAAAATTAAATAGCTTCTGTAAGGTCCCAGAAACTTCCCAGGAAGCAGGAGAGCTGGGAAGAAAACTTGGGGTTCTGGGCCCCCAGTTTGGAACCACATCTTTAGTCCTCAGCTGTCAAGTGTTGTCTGAATTGATCTATTGCACTTAAAATGATTTCACCAATAATTGTGAGAAAACTGATACTTCTAACTCTGAGCCAAATCCTTCACTGGTGTTAGAATAGAACAAAATGCTGTAAATCAGAAGCAAAGTCATGATTCTCCCTATTTTAGGAAGAAAACCATGTGTGGCCTGGGAGAAGGGTCCTAAATGGTCCTTAGAAAGAAATTTTAGCAGTGGATTATGATGATTTTAACAACTATTATAATAACAAAAAGTCCAGTACCAGAAAAACAGCTCTTCTATTTAGAAGGGGACTATGAGCGAAAAGTAACTCAGAAATAGAACAATCGGCCTAAAAAATCAAAGCTAAAATCTTTTAAAAGCTTTCTTATTTATTAGTTAGTTAAATTTAGACATTTTCCACTTGGATTCATGGAATGAAAATCCAGTCCAAGTTCTCCAGCACTAAACTGCACAGTTCTCAGGAAGTCTATCATGCAGCAGGAAGAACACGGTACTCGGGAGGCCGGGGGCCGGGATTCTGGTTCTAAAGGCATTCCTTCAAGACTCGGGTCAGGCAGGTCAACTTCCTGCCCTTTGGATGCCGAACAGCACAGGAATGGGAGAGTGCTGGCTCTGAGGTCCCTGTATCTTTGACTGTTCCTGCTGGTTAAATACAGAGTCATATTTTTCTATTCTCTGTTCTGAAACCATAAACATATCTCATGAGTTTCCAAAGTTTTCACCATACCTACGAGGTGCGCTGACTGATTTATTTACTTTTCTATAGTTTTCTCTTGTCTCTCCAACCAACAAGAATTCATGGCTTGGGAAGCAAGGATTAAATCTAGGTGCCACTTATCCCCTTCTGAGGCTGACTATATATTCAACTCTTGGCAATTTAAGGTAATTGTAAACAGCAATGGTATAATAAAGGCAATTCACAGATAATCCCAGGCCTCATTTTCTACTGCTTCCCATAGTCTTTCAAGTTATGTGTGCAGAAGGCAGCATGAGAGAGTGAGAGGCCAGTCTACTGAATGTCAGAGGCCTAGCTCTACACTAGAGTTCTGCCACTGACACTACAGCTCCCTCACTGGGATAATAATCTCCTTTTTAATTAGATAATATAAGGGTGAAGAGCTCACCATTGTTCTAGAAAACAGAAGTTTTCCTTTTTTTTCTTATTTAATAGAGCTACATTGTTGGGAATTAGAACTCAGTATAACTTCCCTTATTCTACCTAGTTTCTGAAGGAAATTTGAAAAAAAAGTCACTGAACTATTTTTACATGAAATTTATCTTATATTACAATATAATAAAGTTATTATTATAAATAGCTAGTCTTCGTAGCCATTCACTACGTGCCAAGCACAAAGTTGGGCATTTTCCATGCGTTGTGATTCAATCAATATCCATTCACATCAACTCTCAAGGTGGGCACTATCTTACAGATGAGAAGACTGAAGTGTAGAGAGGTTAAATAGCTTGCCCAGAATTTCATAGAAGGGTGTGAAAGAGCCAGAATACCGACCTACATCTGGGTGTTAAGAATCCCATGTTCTTAAACCCACTACCCCATCTGCCTAGAGAGGACGGACACTGCTACCTCCAGCTTCTGTCTCTCCCCTCCCCTCCTCTCCTCTACTTCTCCCGCACCCCGTGTCTGCAGGCACACCTACGTATTGCTATGGGTTCCCAGGACGTGCTGCCTCTCAGAGCACGGCCTCTGTGAGGCCCCAGTAGGCCTCCAGCTTAAGTAAGCCACATGGTCCATACAGCATTCTGAGAGTTCATCAGCAGACCAAGTATTACTACTACTACTACTACCACTACTACTACTAATTAGTACTTTCTCTCCACCTCGTGTGTTTTCCCATTAGAGGACCAGAGAAAAAAGGGTGGTTGGCAGGAAAGGAGCTGAACATCCTTGGCTGTACTGGCCATAGACTATCAGCATAAAGTAGGCAGAAATTATAAAATCTAGAGCATAAAGAAGACTGAAATATGCACAAATGATGGGAAGTTAACAAGATCAAAGACTAGTGCAACATGATATCGAATTACTAATCCAGTTCCACATCCTGCTTACTGTTTTGCAAGATTAGATGGCACTTTCAGTGCTGTTTTAACAACCACTAAAAATTTCCTGAAGGGAAGGATTCTGAGGAGCAGCCAGAGACCTAACTTAGCCTCTCAGACAACCTTCAGCTGTATGGTTAATAATAACTCTGAGAACAATTTTCTTCTTTAAAATGGAACGTTTTTCAACTGAAGATAACTTACACACATTATAAGGGGCAGGTATTATCTCTTCTTGTTGCCCTTTCCAAGGAATCCTGAAAATGATGACTTCAACCATATCTTAGAAGACGGGGCACACCTCTGCCTCTTAAAATCCTCGCCACATTATGAGTAATTATAGCCCTAGAAAACAAGACATATCTGCTTCTGAGAGCAAAAAGGATCTCCCAAATGTTTCTAAAAAAGGGCTCTCTAAATCCAAGAGACTCAAGGGGTTGAGTGAGGACCTCCTGGTATACAGTGTGCTCTTCTTCAAATCTTATCCCCCACAGAGAGTAAGAAGCAATGCTTTTCCTTTTCAGTCATCATTGTAGATAAGAACAAAACACTAGAGGTGGATGGGGAGAGTCCTGAGCTCATGATACTCAGGTCTTTTTGTTGTTGTTTTGCTGAATATAATAACTCTTAAGGTTACCAGGACCCAACGAAGACAACTTACAATGATGTCTTGTCTGGTTTTGAAAGTGTTGATATAGTGGGTGTAGTGGCTGTCATCCATTTGCCGCAGGATGGCAATCATGCATGCAACAAAATTCCCCTGCAGGGGAAAAGAAGAAACAAAAAACACAAATCCCAAACTCTTTAGACCAACTGACAAAAGCAGATCTGGGCACACATACTCCAGTTTTCCCCACACAATTATGTAAGTTGGAACCATACCAAACCGGATACGTGTAGCCTTCCAAAGGTTCAATGGGCATGGGCGTTGCTGTTTCTGCTTAAAAGGACTTCATTTCAAGTTTGAGTTAAGGAATGTGAAGGGAAGGCTTTCCTCATACCAGGAACAGCCAAGATTTGGGTAGTCCTATGGGTCAAGGGACATGAACTTCAAGATCTCAGTTAGATTACTAGCAAAGCTATGACTTGCAGACTATTGAGTTGCTTGTTGAGATAGGGTTATAGTATAGGAAGAAGTCCATGGAGAAATGTCTGAAATATGTAGATGATTTAAACCAATTGGAGTGTGGAGCAATGTGAGGAGGAGAGTGGAGAAGAGGAAAAGAGAATAGGAAGTGAGAATTATCTGGTAGAACACTTCGATGTCAGTTCTCAACTCCAGAAGCCTTTAGCTAGTCGTGTCCAGCATGTTATGTTCATGTAACTGTGGACCTGGTTTGCTGAAAGGGACTGGTTAGATATTAACATAATTTCTATGCTTGAGGTCACGAATTACATATTCAATATACTTCCCCCCACTTCAACCATATTTGAATCATACACTGAATATTCTAGCCAGAGAGCAAATATCTACAGGTAACTATCCCCCTGTGTTTGTATAGTTATGAAAACAACACCCATTTAAACAAATCTGACAGAGGCAATGAGTATACAGCTGTTCTTGGCATGGAGGCAATGACTAAACACAATAATAATGAAAGATGATCCATGTATACCTCTCTCTAAACGGATGTCTATTTTTGTCTTTGTTTTAAAAAGTTTACTTTTCTAGTTATGATGCGATGTAAATTCATTGTATTATATGTATATATATAAGCTGTGCATATGTGCATTTGTCTTTGTGACTGTCTTCCTGTCTTTGTACTCATATGTCCTCTCGCTTTTTCTTTCTTAGGTTTCTCTCTCTCTCAAGCATTCTCACTGTGCTCGCTTAGTGTGTCCATAACTCCATGCGCCTCAGCCATTTCTATGCCCATCACCTTGTCTTAACAGAAACATGGCAGGGGTACTGCCACTTTCATATTCAAATCCTTACCCTTCTCTTCAAACACACTAAGCCAACGTTCTTGAGTTAGTTTAAACAAGGGACATAATGGATAATTTCACTATTAAAAGAAGCTGAATAGGTAATAAATTTAACTTAAGGCATATGAAGAATTACATCATTTCCAAACAAGACAGTTATACATCTCCTTTCTTGATATACATGGCTGAAATGGCTTGGCAATGGCAACTAATATCCAGTATCTATACCTTTACTGTGAGACCTGAATCTTTTATGTTTTGGATTAGCTTGAGTTTTGGTCTACCAGAAAGAAAACATGTTACTTGCAGTCATTTCTCTATATTCTCATGTGGGTCACCTCTGTCACCCATTTGTGAATCTTAGGGGGGACTTCTTAGGGTGTCCGCGTCTGCCCAGAAGGCCCTTCCCCACACACCCACATGGCCCACTCCCTCACCTCCCTTCAAGTCTTTGCCCAAATTCTACCTTCTCAGGGAAATCATTCTGGACCACCTTGTTTAAATTTGAACTCTTCCACCCTGACTTCCCCTACCCTGTTCATTTTTACCCCCATCATACTTACCTCCTTCTAACACTACCTACTTTATTTTTTGGTGTTGTTTTTATTGCTAGAATGGTAGACTTCCTTAATGGTAGTGATTTTTGTTGCCTGGTATGTCTCCAATGTCTAGAATAGTGCTTGGCTTACAGAAGTCTCTTAATGCATAACTGTTGAATAAATAAATGTTTTGTTTTTTTTTCAATTTACTATAGCTATTTGCAATAGTTCTTTTCCTATGAACTCTAATTAAAATTTAATTGTACCTTTTAATATCACAAGTAAAAAAGATGCTTCCTTTTAATGATGATACAACTTGGCTTTCGACAGTTACCTGTGGTCTCAGTCATCCTTTTCGTCTGACATCTAATAGACATAGCTGATGAAGAATAAAAGGCCAGAGCAACACAGTCACTTCTAAAACCATGCTAATCACAAGTTCTTTAAAACATGTGTTTTATCTTTGAAACAAAAGGGCTGCATGGTCCCACAGGATACCCATCCACAGGCAGGCTCAACATCAGTGGAAATACGATGCAAGGGGGGAAACTGAATTGACCAGCATCCCTCTCATAGGGATTACAGGACACAGCTGGGAATGTAACTGAATAAAAGCTACTTGGGGGTGGGGTTGGTTG
The DNA here is from genome assembly GCA_004026885.1 of Lyroderma lyra. Taxonomy (NCBI): domain Eukaryota; kingdom Metazoa; phylum Chordata; class Mammalia; order Chiroptera; family Megadermatidae; genus Lyroderma; species Lyroderma lyra. Next base: position 85,952 of record PVJL010002752.1, read on the forward strand.
ACAACCTGCATGTCCTCTGAAGCCATGTTGGCTGCCTGGGTCCAAACTCCAATTCCCTACTCTGGTGGGTGTGTAACCTTAGCAGGTTTCCGAACCTCTCTCTGCATGTTTGTTCATTCAAACAATGGAACTAATGAACAAACTACCTGATCGAACTGGTGTGAGCCTGTGATGAAATATAAAATGTTTAAAACAGCTTCTGGCACACACAAAAAAATTGGCTAATGACTACTATGATTATCACCACTACAGCTGGGAGTACTAATACTATTACTATTACTATTATTATTCCAATGAGGGTAGATCCAGACAGAGCATGCATGTATTGAGAATCACAACTAAATTACTTGAGATAACAGAGGAAATGCTGAAGGCAGCCACCGAAACCCCTCATTTTCTGCTCATCAAGGCTCATCTTTTCCTTAAATAAAATATTAAACAAATATTTAGGGAGTAAGAGGTTAAATGGGTACTGAGCTATTAGTCTACCAGGGTGCCTGCCTTCATGTCTCAGTGGGTCTCACGCTTTAATTAACAGGCTTTCGTTTAACCTTCAATGTGAGCAAGACTTCTCAAGCATGGATCCACACACCTAAAATGTATGCAGTCCTTAATAATGCTCTCCTGGGAGCCTCCTCTACCACCCTGTCGAATCATCTTCCCTCAAGAGAAAATCAGTGTCAGAATTAAGATCTGTTCACAGTTTATAACCAAAGGTCACCCATACGGGAGGCTGTCAAGTTCTGGACCCCCCTCAATTCCAAGGGTGCCCTGCCACAGGGCGTGCAAAGCACATTGGGATGTGACAGGCCCGTGTGAGTCTGGTCCCAAAACCTCCCAAGAGGCAGCTGGGACCCTGAGAAGCAGCCGTGGCAGCAGGTCCCCCGCAGCCATACTCACGATGTGGGGAGACTCCCGGCTCATGCTGATCACAGTCCGGTTGATTCTCCTCAGCAGCCGCTCCATTATCTGCTGTACGTGCAGCGCCGTGGGGCCCTGCGGGGCAAACACAGGAATGGGCGCCCCTTCCTCCGCCTCCGCCTTACCGGGGACAGAGGAGTGTTCTCTGTAAATCTCATCCTGGCCCTTCCCCACAAAGCAATCTCTCGTCCAAAAGGGAAAAACGGTTTCACAGGCTAAGACATAATGGGACTAAAGAATCAGTTGAAAACAGTCCGGTGTAACATCAAACGGATGAGCGTGCGGAGGAAAAGGATGAATGCTGGCCTCACAGCCCAGGTCACCTGAGCTCCCTGAGCGCTCCCTGTGGCCACAGACTGAACAGTTTTGGAGGAACTCGCATGAGCACGAGGTACTCAGTCTGAATGCCAAGCAGGTCAGGCTGCCCAGAGCAAGGAAGTAAAAGGCAATAACACAAATCTTTGCCACCTTCTGTGTAAAGGAGATTGTTATGAACTGTTTGTGTTCAAAATTCCTACATTGAAGCTCTACGCACACTGTGATATTTGGACATGGGGTCTTTGGGAAATAACTGGGCCATCAAGGCAAGGCCCTGCTCTCATGCGATTAGTGTCCTTTTAAGAGACCCCAGAGAGCTTGTCCTTTCTCTCACTCTACTAAGCAAACACACTGAGAAAAGGCCATGTGTGAACTCAGAGAGAAGGCAACCATCTGTGAACTAGGAGGAGGGCTCTCACCATAAACCCAACCACGCTGGCACCCTGACCTTGGACTACTAGCCTCCAGAACTGTAAGAACTAATTTCTGTTGTTTAAGCCACTAGTCCACAGCATGTTGTTTTGGCAGCCTGAGTGGACTAACATAGGGATTTAATAGTTTGAGCAATTTAACTTTCAGTTTTTCATAGCTGCAAAATAAAAAGTTTCCCTTATAGGAAGGAGTTAGGCTGATGTATACAACTGCACCTCAAAAATGTTTACTTTTTATTTTTCCTTCTTTCCTTTTTTGTGGTTTGGTGTTACACCCATTCAGCTCCAACTTATCAGTATTCAACTTGACTTTTCAAAGCCTTTATTCATTTTTGCTTCATAGTAAATATTTTGATATTCCTGGTTAAATGCTTCAAATAACTAAATCATTGCTATCTGTAGTTTTATTAAAATATCAAGTATTGTTAGCATTCCTTCTCCCTCCCTTGTTTCCTTCCTTGCTTTTTATTACTTATTTACGTGCTTCCCATTTCTTTGAATGGAAGTGATTCATAAGACCTGCCTCTCTTGTTGATGTTGCTTTCACCTCCGTTTACGTAAGTAACAATTCCATACTGTATACCTCACCGGGTTCGTCAGTCATGTGCAGGGCTTGTGTGGAGGTACGAAAATGAATCAAGCGTCCTCTGAGCCCTTAAGAGATTCACCATCCAGCAGGAGAGCTGCGGCATGAATACCAATAAGCAAAACGCAAAGATCCCACGAGAAGGGCAAGGTGCTTGCTTCTTATGTTCACTGCTACGTTCTTAGACCCACCATAGTGCCCAGAGAATGGGGGCTGTTCAGTACGTGTTTAGGGACTGAATTCGTAGCTCAATGTACAAACGATAACAACCTTAAACGAGACAAAGGGAACTAGCAGAGCGTGGACATCTGGGCAGGACTGCAGCAGGAACAACGTTATGTGGTGCTTATTGCAACTGGGCTTTGAGGAACAGGACCATGAGGGGACAGAGCCTTGTGAAAAGACGAGAGAATCCTGGACTATAAAAACAAGGTACAGGAATAAATATCACTCATTATGGAGCCTGGGAATTAACTGAGGAGGTGAGAGGACATGGGAAGACATATGAAGTTAGCTTGCACATTTAAAAATGCTTATGGTAAAAAAATAATTATATATATATGTATATGCCATCACCATCAACAACAAAAAATTATTAAATTTATTATTTTAACAGAGCTCCAAGATCAATACATTTTGAATGCCTCTGCTCATTATAGGGAACATTATGAGAAAGATTAAAAAAAGAATATTTTTAAGTCAATTAAATCTCCTGGCACAGGATGTAAATACATTCAAGTCATTTCCAAAGAGTCCTTCTGTGTAAGAAGGTCGGCAGAGATACTATGTATATAAAGACAGGACCAGAAGTGGAAGAGACAGCCAAGGTCATCTAGAACAATCCTGCATGTCACTGAATGAGAAAGGCACCACAAGGATGAACAGCTAGAGTAGTAATACCCAGACTAGACACCAAATAGCCTGATTCCTATGTTTCAGATTAATGTAGGACCACGTACATATACTTTCTAGAACACTGTGGCCCTGAGTAAACCAGAGAGCCTAGTACACTGTCACCAACTTGAGCTTGGAGTTTCATTTCAGCATTTTAATTACTGAGTTATGAGAGTTGATGTTTAAAATCATTATTGTCATTATGACATGATTAATCACATTTATTTATTTGTTGTAAAGTCCTTGGTTAGGAATCAAATCCTCACTCACAAAATTCTTTGGGAAAAATTTGTTCTATTTTATAATGTGGTTTTTAGAAACACATTTAAGCAAAACAAAAAAGGGGGGCATGGTTTATAATTAATAAATATAAAATAAATAGTACAAATAATAAGGTGGAGGACAGGAGCTACAGGAAGAGACCAGGGCAGGTGGGCGGGGCATAGGTAGAGAAAGCAATGGCGTCCTCCTGTACGTCCATGGTGGAGGCGTGGATTAGCAGAAATGCAGGCGTGCCTGTGTGGGGACTAGCAGGAGATGAGGTGGGCTGTGTCCAAACTGGGGCAGACCTGGAAAGGTGAGCTAAGGATTAAGCCCTGGAAAAAGGGACAGAGTGTTCTTCGTATCTATCAGTGGAACTGAATCTAAAGATACCGGCAAGAGACAGGGCTTGGACAAAACCAGGAGTGATTTCTCTACTCTGTGGGAATGTTAGTGCCATGTGAACACCGTGGGGGCTGGTGACCGACCTGTTTGTGCTCAATGGAAAACACTCTGCAAAGTTCTCCGCCTCTTGAGTGGAGGCTACGCCTAAGCCCGGCCGTGCTGTCTCTAAGACATGGTAAATCCAGGCAGACTCAGGCCCAGGTTTTCAGGAGGCATAGGTGCCTAGGTCACAGAGAGGAGGCCAGATAAGAAAACACATGATCTTCCACGGGCTCCAAAGGACCGGTGTCAGAGAGAATATAAAAATGAGAACTTGTAAGAAACTCAGGAATATCTACAACAGTGTCGTCAGGTGCCAGAGGTAAAAGAGGCTTAAGATGTCTACACAAAAAGAAAACGTCTAAACAGGGCTCTGGTTAAAAGTCCTCAGGGGGATCTCAATGATGTACAAGCCAGGAAAATCAGCCCCGAGCAGGCCCCAGCAGTAAGCAGGCCTCTCTTGGACCTAGATGTGCAGAGCAGCCTCTAAGCAAGGAGAAGCCTCTCTAATCATCTGTGTAATGTGCGGAGCTTGCCCCAGTACTCAGGTTCTAACCTGCCTGGGCCAAGCCCTGAGACCAGGAAGGCCATGCAGTCATTCTCATACTGGGCAATGGGACCAGTGTGTGCTGTGATCTGCATCAGGGATGATTTGACTCACCACATCCTTCCTGTCCAGCACTTCCAGGATGTTGCTCAGCAGTTGCGAGCTGGCGTCATGGTCAGGCTTGCTGGAGTTGTCGTCTAATTGGCCACTGAGCTGGTCTATCAGCAGCGGCAGGAGCACATCTCTGCATTCTGAGAGGGAACGCGAAGGCAGGTAGCTCAGCAGGTGCACAACCACCTCCTGAACTGCCCCCTCCGCCTGCAACTCTCCCCCAGGCAGTGCAAATAACATGAGGTCACCCTCTGGGACATTGTGACCTGCTGGAAGCTGCCAAAGAAGTTCCCAAAGCTGCCCTACTCTAGCCAGTCTTGGGTTTATTGGGGGAAAGACCAAGTATTAGACCTCTTCCCCAGATCAGCTTTGGGATAGGAGCACAGTGATGTAGACTTAGTGGCCACATGCTTGGCTCTAATTACAAAACGAACAGCATTGTGTCAGTATAAGAGTTTTCACCTCTCTATGCTCTGCTCCCCTCCTAGGGGTATGCTAGGTAATCTCCCTTCCCCCCTCCATAAGAAAACTGCTCTGATTTAGTGTTTGCCAATTTTCATGGTGTAAATACTTCCACTATGGTTGATTTTCAGCCACTCATGCAACACGACCAAGCACAGAGTTGAGAAGAGATGCACATAATCAGCTGTCCTGGGCCGGTCCAGGTGATATCCAGGACACACTACACCTCTGCCCTGTGTCCTGGTTTTTGAGGTTATGCTAAGTATAGGTCAAAGAAGACACATTTACTTAAGAGGACCATCTTTCCTGCTTGTCTGTTACTTTCCAGGGTTCTTATTTTTGTGGACAAAGCTCTCTAATGAATGAAACACTTGATTATGTTAATTAAAGATTAAAGACAGGCTGACCAGACGTACCATTTTAAACGGGATAGAAAACAACGGTCCTGTCCCATTTCAGATGGTACGGATGATCAGCCTACTGACACCTTGAATTTAGCCCACTGAGATGAGACTGACCATATGTACCGTTTGAAACAGGACAGTACTGTTATTTTCTGTCCCATTGAAAATGGTACATCTGATCAGCCTAATTAAAGAACACACAATTTTGCTCTTCTAGGAACTACTGAAAATACTGAACTGACTTCACCTTCTCCTTAGAGCTGGTTTTCCTGGAGGTCCTTAGGTACCAACAAACAACTGGCAATGGCATTAGTGACATTTAAAAAAGGTCAACTGTTGGCTGAAGAAGAATGAATGGAATTTCATTCACAGCCATTTTGGGTGGCGACTTACCCGACTGCAGAAATAAATTACTCTCCACTATCTTGGTCATGCAGTTAAGTTTCTGGCGAACTAACTGGTTGTCAGGAACACTCTGAATGAACTTGCAGAAGAGCACACTGGAAGAGACACCCTAATGGTTAGTGTTTTAATTCAGCCAAGTTGAAGGTATCCTTACACTGTTATTCCTCTCTGCTCTGAGATCAGGGCATGGAAAGGTGTACCTGGAGATCTCTCCCAAGTGACCTGAGAGTCTGTCTCTAGTAAGCAAAGGAGAGACCATTCCATACTCACTCCGGGGCTCAGCCTAAACTGCCCAAGCACACCCAGGTTCGCCCCTGCTTTCTAAACCCGCCTGAACATTCCACTTCTGCAGAATCCTTTTCAGGCTAACTCCACCCCTGTGTCAATCGCAACCTGACTTGGCATTCCCGGGGTACTTAGGTCTAGGGCTGGAGGCATATTATTACGTATTTTCTTCTGCAGTTAATTTTATATCTGCGAATTTTGTTTCCCTGGAGATAGTGGAAATCTCTTTCCACAAGCTTTGTGTCTTTTGTATTTTCCCCAGAACTAAGCACTAAAGGGTGTCCAGTTAATATGTGTTAGAGGAACGAGAGCACGCCTGGCAGTCCAGGCCCCAGCCAAACAGGGGGACTGCTTTTTTGTTAAAAGTCAAGAAACAAATGTGGGGGTATTTTGCTATTTACCTGAGCTCAATAGGATCAAACACCAGCTTGACATCATTAATTATGTGAGGAAGGTACTTCAAAGCCGCCCCCTACAAGAAAAACACCAAAGCCGGACTCAGTTGCCAAGCAGGACAAATACAGAATGAAGTGCTTGATTCCAGGAAGCAAAGGCTTGGGTCTTAAACCAGGAACAGAGCACTGGGGTTCTCGCAATGAAGCGGAAAGCTGATGTAACACGCAGTCTCCTCAGATCCTTTTCTGCCATGTCGGGAGGCACAGTTTTCTGTCCTCATTACCAACAGGCATCGCCACTTTTCTGTCTCAGGTGGTAGTTAAGATCTTGACATCTCCCTTTGAAAATTGCCATAAAGAGCAAAGAATAAATCATAAAGTTCAAAGCTGAGTCTTCAGAGGTTACATATTTTATATTTAAAATGACATTGATAATGACGAAGAGAGTGGTACCTGAGCTTCCGGAAAGAATGGGAGAACTAAGAACAAAACCCCGTTGCCTGTAACATCAGGATCAATGGGGCTGAATTCACAGGGCCTACAAATGCCATTCAAGGAATGTCTAAAAGGGTAGCTTGCCTTTGGCACACTGACACTTAAGAATACAAAAAAAGTACATATAAGTTAAAACACGGGTTTCCCACTGTACTATTAAGTCATACTAAAATTCACAAGCTTCCCATGAATTATGATTTATTTTGTTTCTCTCCCACCATGACCAGTTCTATGCTATCCCAGGACATCCTAACCAAAAACATTAAAAGCTACCCATGATGATGCCAGGCTGACCTTGATCTTGACAGCTTCCTCCAGAGGCCTATCCATTAGCATATTGAAAGCGAGAAACAACTGGCGGATTGAATTATTAAATTCATCTCCATCTTCACTTTGGCCATAAAATCTTAACAGGAAAAAAAAAAACAAGAAAGGTGGTCAGATATTCCACCTTTAAAAAGAAATGTTCAGGTAGATCTATTGCCCACACAATGTTAGAGGCCCATGCCTCACAGGTTACCACTTTGAACTGTGCAAAGAGAAGTCACAGGGTGCTCTGAGATCGCTCCAGGGAGATGCCTAGAGAGCTGAGAAGCCATTACCATGTGGATATTACTAGCAGGGCAGTGCCAGTAAATTTGTACATAGCATCTTACCAAAGAGCTCTCCAATTGGTCCACTGTGATCAGCTCCTTAGGAAAGATGCCCCTGAAGCTGTCTGAAGACCACAGCCTTATTGATGTCCTCCGTGCTAGAGGTCCGCGGGCATTTCCGGCTTGGAAGGAGAACAGCTGGGTCCTGCTTTACCTGAACTAGCAGATGAGCCCTGCCTGCCTGCCTGCCTGCCTTCCTCAGCTTATTAGCAGAATGTCCAATCAGTGAGGGATGTCCCCCCAGCTAACTTCCCTGACACATCACACCTGCCACATTCCATCCCCCAGCATCACTCCTCCCCTCCTCCCTCATGCTCCTGTTCTGTGTCCCTCTAATCATTCTGTCTCATCTAATCAGGCCCTAATCATTTCAATTGAAGTTTCAGACAATAGGCAGAAAAGCTCGACCCAGAAACGTTCTGCACCTAACCAGGTCTCCAAGTCCAGGTAGTGTCACTCTACCTCCTCAACTGGCACTGCTGCTGCTGACCTGCACTGCAAGAGGGGCCCTGCCCGGACACAGGACACAGGACACCTTAGCCTTCACCGATTAGGGACTGCTTCGATTCAAGTACTCAGCCTGTCTTCAAGATTTGTCCATCAATGGAAAAGTTGGTTTTTGCTCATAAATAGGTATTACTGGACAAATGTGACAGTTCCTCCCTCCCTCCCTCCCTCCCTTTTTGCTTTTTAGTCATAGTGACAAATTTTTGTCATTAAGGCTTTATATTCCTATTTTAATTTTTAGCAAATGTATATAATGTATATCTCATGTCAATAGTGCATATAAATATTTTTAAACATTTATTAGACCATTTGAAGTTTTGTAAATATCTGGTTTTGCTTTTTACTGTGAAGATATTTATCATTCTTTTCTTGATTTTTAAGAGCCTTTGATCTGTACTGTATGTTGCAAGCTTTTTAATCAGGTAATTTGCTTTTAATTTTATTTATAGTTTTTAAACATAAGTTTAAAAAAATACACATGCTGGAACCTACAGACCTTTTCCTTCTGCCTTATAAATATATTTTAACAGTTTGGATATCCAGTTGTTATGGAAGGGTAGGGATGGCACTGGAATTGTGTGTATTCGCAGGAAAGGCACCTTCCTCTTTCTGGATTTCTTCCCTTTTTTTGCTGGAGCTATTACTCTAGGAATCCAAACCTGGAATTAGCCTATCTCTATATCTTGGTTTCACCCGGTAGCTCATAGGGTGTCAGCAAAGACACGCACACCTCAGGAAACCCCTCACCAAACGTTTGCCACCATTCTCCCTCTCCTGTCAATAACAGCTCATGATCCTAGATTTGCACGCCCAATGTTGTCATGAAGCCCGCTGCTGTATTAAATACAATCTTACCACAGGAATCTGCTTCCCTAGAGCTGTTGTCAGCAACAAAGGCTTCGAGCAAGCTGCACATTTTAACCACCTGCATCCCTAAGACCTTCTGTCATTACTGCCCTAGAAATTTTGCTGTTCCAAAAGGGCTCAGCATGGACCTTCTCTAATGGTTTCACAGTCCACCTCCATCTTCCCAAAGTTCTGAAATTTGGTAACTCCGTGCCGTAAGAGCTCACAAAGCTGAACATGAGCATATGGATTAAGGGAAACTACGTGGAGACAGAATGGATAGCAGGACATCTTATGTCAGTGATCATTACCTCAAGTAGAGTACTCTAGATTGGATGATGAATCTAAACAAGTACTTTAAAGCTTTCAGAGCAGCAAAAAGCAATTCCGTCTTGCTGCAGTCATCTGCATTAGCCACATAAAAATTCAGTACCTTGGAGAGTTTCCTGAAAAGGGTGAGAAAGAAAAAAATGTCAGTGGAGCAAAGTGTTAACCAGAGGTTTGGGGTGTACTATATGGGAAAGGAACCTGGCATACTGAGGAAGCAGAAGTCACAACAATCATCATCTCCTCTAGATTATGTCCTGAAGAAGGAAATCACTCTTTTGTAACTTAGTTTCCTCACTGCAGTCTAGATTTGGAGTGTCCCTTCTGCTTAGAAACAGGGAATGGTTTCTTTTCCTTTGTAGGATTTTAAAACAGGATGAAGAAATGAAAGAGTTGATGAGATTCAAATCCTGAAGATATTTTAATCTGTGCTATGTTATATGGGCCCCTTCAGATGTTCCTTGCAAGGGAGAGGTGGCCAATCTGGGGTAGCCACCTTAAAAGAAGTCTAATTCCCTCCAATATGTCCAAGCCCTTTGGCATCCATAAATACAAAGCCAGATGGAAATGTCAGAGTGTGAGAAGAGGAAGCTAGTCTGACTATAACACATAACTGTTCAGAGATTGCAGACTGCTCTTTTAGACTTTACAGTCTTTGGACTTGGCATTGTCTTAATCTTGTGCTAACTCACTTTTGAAAACCCTGATATTTTCAACTTTCCTTCTGGGAAATCCCTGAGTTTTCTAAGAAAAATCCAAAGGAAACATTTAGAACTGGCCAAGTCCAAATTACTGCCACATGGCATGTTGCATCGGGTTCTGTGTAATGAAGGCCCAGAGAGAGGATTTCCTGACTTGTGGCTACTGCACGCTTGGAAAGTGGGCCACAGGGTGGGAAGAACCCTGTCACTGGGATCTGCTGCTTCCCTCAATCCAGTGGGCATCACATCCATTGTGTGTTGGTGATCACGCTACAGAACACCTCTTTTATATCATTTATGTTGTATTACATTTTTGGACCGTCATGCAAATAAAAACAAGAACTTATTTATGGCCATGCCATCTTAAACTCACCTAATCTCACCTGATCACAAGAGCAAGAACTTCCTTGTTTAGCTCAGAAAGGGACACAAGGGATCAATGATCTGACCTGACCAATCGCATGATAGATCAGATGGTAGCAATCAGCATGATCTGACATGTGCCACTGCCAAAGAGATCTTTGCCGATCTCAATGGCACTCCTGTCACTATTTATCACATTGCTCTGCATAAATAACTGGAATGCAAAGGGGTGGGGTGACAGGCGACACACAAAGCCATGGTGAGGTGAGCATCCCAGGGCGAAGTGCAGAGTGAAGAAGTTGCTTTTCTTAGTCAGGGCTCATGAGTCAAAGACAGAAAGAAGTCTGCACTATGGAAAAGGGGGAGATCATTACCCCTAATGCAAAAGCAAGAAAAATGAAATCTTCTCATATCCTGTAAGTAATAAATTCTACACAGCACTTGTGATGCGGAGGGTGGAGGGCCTGAGCTGCTAGTCTAGCACTTGTGTTTTGCTTAATCCATGTTTTGATCCCCTTGGGGCCTCATGCTCATCTCAGTGACACCCAATTGCAAAGATCCTGAGTATTGCACCTGTCCCAGCTTCTGCCCCTAATGGCTTCGATGCCTCACCTACATGTTCTGGATTCTTAAAGAAATATAGCCTTATCTCTCCAGTCATTTCCCAGAAGGCAGGGTCCAAACGGCATACCTTTCCCAGGGTTAGAATATTTAGCTCCCTCTTTCCTCCAGGAAGTTTAGAACAAGGTTCCACCCTTAGAGGTATGCATACTCAGCCTACCACCCTCCCGTTTCTCAACAAACTGGGCCCAACAGTGCAAACCCACTTACCTACCAACAGGCAGCTCCCCGCAATCATACTTACACATATGCCAGAGTGGCACTGAAGTGCTTATAAATGTAGGTTTCCAGGACAGTATTAAAATGCTGAAACTTGATGTCTCCTATCACTGCAATAATAAATACCTGCCAAAGATGAAACGTATAAATAAGAGCACTGTACCAGCCCTGGGCATTGTCGACACACGAGATTTTAACGTCTGGGTGCTGTCTTTTCTTCCTTGATCATGTCTGTAGCATTCCCACTTTACTATTCCAGAGCTGAAGTCAAGTCTTGGGGTTTCTTTTTGTTTAACACAAACAGAAAGACTGTTATGTATCAGGCACTGTGCTACGTGTTGTGAGAAAGCAATATGGGCCAGCACCCCGGGCCTCAGCTAGCTCACTGTTTCAAAGAGAGTGTACTCGTTTAAGTAACAGAACTCAGGGAAGACAGTGGGACAGGAGAGAGGAGGTTAAGGGCAGGCGTTCCCAGGGGGAGAATCAACTCTAACCCACAGCTGTCGCTAATGAAATATTCCATGACATCTTTCTCCTGAGTGCAGGGGGGGGGGTGCCCCCAATAATGGAACTTCACCAGACTTCTGCCTTCCAATTCCCCCCTCAGATCACTACCAAGCGCAAAATCTATAAATAACCATTTTGTACCTCCTCACAATGGAAAAGTGCAAAAGCAAGGGCACCTGGGCTTTCACATATGCCCACTGCCAGCTGCTCTGCCCCACGGGATTCTGGACCCCCAGAGCTCAGAACCACAGTCTCTGCTTCCCATAAACCTGACCAGGTGCAACCTCAGGTAGAGGCATTTCTTCTCCTTAGCTTACATCCTTACCTTCAATGTTCTGGCTACTGCTTGGTTTTACCAATTTCTCCAAGCTGGTGAGTGACCTAAACCTGCAATTTACCTTCCTCCTTGGCTGCAACCCTGAGGTAAAACTGTGCACTGAACCTAAACCCCAACAGTGAGGAAACGATGTTTGGCTCCCATGTGTCGACTTCTTTCACCCCACTGCTACGTCCCCTGTCTCCTCTCTGTTTCTAGATTTCCGTTCTTAGAACAGGTTGCAGGGTTAAGTATTTAATTGCCTGCAAGGTTGTATACTGTACGTAAGTCTCCCTTGCGTGAACACACAGTACACAAATACACACCAAGCCATAAGCGTCTTTGTTAACAGCTTCTCTAGGCTTTGGGACTAGACTAGACTATTTCCAAGTGAGTTAAAGTAGTGCGTCCTGATTTCTAATGTAATGTAACCTTGTTTTTCCTAATGAGAGAGAGAAAGCACCTCAAAATCGAGATCTAAAAGGACACAGAAAAAAGAAAGGCTTGGAATATAATTCAAGAGTTTCTAGTTTCACTTCCAGAAATGCAGCCTTAAGAAATAACGTGAGGGATGGATACAAATATTCATGCAGGAAGCTAGTCATCACAATTACTTGCAAAGTAAATTATCGAAAACTACACAGTTGTGAGAACGCACACTAGTTAGTGTGTTAACTGCTTACCAGTGCATCGAACACGAGGAAGTCGTATGTTTCGTTGTCTGACATCTCCATCATTATGTTAAAAAGTGCATCTAGTGTATCCTGCAAAAACTGAAGAAAAGCAAAACGGAGAGGTTACTGGGTGCTAATTCAACTTCAGAATGATGAAATTTGGGGATAACTTGATTTCAATAGAATAGGTTTAAAATACCATTTTCTTAAAAATGTCACACTTGCTTCCCAGTGTAAATACTAACAAGTTTTATATTTACAGTAATAGATTTAATTTAAAATGTGAACGAACTGATACAGTGGATATATTTCTAAGTACAAATACATAAACATACCTTGACAATCTCTCCTCCATCTACTTCCATTAGCTTCTTTAAGTTGTGTTTAATGTGCTGGGAGTTCGAACGCCAATTTAACAAGCCCAATAGGTCAACTAGGAGAAACAACCACAAACCACAAACATTAGACACCAATTAGAAAACGCAATCCAAACAGAACTCTCTAGCAAAGACAACTGCTCTTAATGGTGGCCAATACATCACGTAGTCTTTTAATTTACCATCTCCTTCCCAAGTCAGAAAAAAACCTTGTGGTCTCCTTTCATTTCCCAAAGCAAAAAAAAAAAAATTAACCATGAATATTCAAAAACATAAAGCCATCCTGAAGAAAACTCGCATTTCTCAAATAATGACATCACAGCCATATAGTCAAAACCTAAAGACACTCTTAAGTAACCTCCCCACCTTTCAATTCCTGCTTTGCTTCATTTGTCCCTTGTGACTACGTGTGTCTTGGTGGGTGCAGAGAAAAGAGAATTTATATATATATATGAATTCATTTGACATCACATACTGTAGAGAATGTTTTATTTTTTCCGTTTTTTGAGATGAAGAAACTGAGTCTTCGTGAAATTAAATTCCTTGCCTTAGGTCACACAACTGCCAGGGAGTGGCAGGCATGGAATTTAATTATAATCTACCTGATTCCAAAGAGCCGTGTCCCGCTATTCTATTATACTGCCTCCCCTGGGCTTTCTGAAGAAATAAACAAACAAGTCAATCAGATCAACTGCTATTTCAAAGGAAGGCCCTGAGGGTAAGTCTGGGACAAAATTCTTGAGATGATTTTGGATTTAAAATGCAGAATTCTGAATCTTTTAGCTACTTAAGAGCTTTACTGAATGCTGAGAGCTACTAAGTGTCACAGGGCAATCTGGACTGCTACTACTTTACCGTTTTGTTTAGTACATCAAGTTACTATTACCATTTACAGAGCTTTCTTTAGTAAAAGCAGCAACACGTATTTTTTAAACACAGTCTTGTATAACCATATATTCAGTAGTTGAAAACATATACTGTTCATTAAAATAGTCAATTTGCTTCACAGGTGTGTTTGTTTTATTGGCTTGCATATTTAGTCCCTGGGAAGTCTCCAAAACCTGGTGCCTAGAGGCTCCCCACTGTCAAAAGAATAAAGTCCCCATACCACTCCTAGAAAGCAAAAAAGCCCCAACTATGCCTTCCCACCAGCCCTGTGGACCATCATTTGCTTTTTACCCCTCAGCAGTCAGACAGATCTACTCCTTACCCTCCAAACTATGGCAATGCCCTGAAATAACACCATGTCTTTGCATATGCGTCCCTTTGTCTGAAATGCCCAGAAATACTATACTACTATGTATTTGATAAGCTCTTATTTATATTTCAAGACCCATCTCAAACTTTATTCCCTCTGGGAAGATTTACACCATCATTCTCTGCTATCTGCACTACTTTCTACATATACACATACACATACACGTACACAAACATACACATACACATATGCATACATGTACATGCATGCACACACATACACATGCACATATGCATACGCGTACACATACACATACATGCACACATACACATACACGTACACACATACACACATGCATACACATACACATATGCATACACGTACGCATACACGTACGCACACGTATGCGTATGCATACACATACACATACACGTATGCATACACATACACATACATGTACACGTACGCATACACATAACAAAGACACTGGGTATCTCTATGGCTTCCCATAGATTGGAGTCACTTGCGGGCAGGAATCACACTGCATTCATTCTTATATCCCACCACACTGTAGACACCTAGTAGGTATTCAGTGCATGTTTATTGAAGGAATGAAGAGATGACTGGATGGATTAAAAGAGAACAATCAGCAGCCCTGAGGCAGCTGGTCACGTGTTCCCCAATTCTTCAACTCATTCATTCAATACTTAATAGACATTATGCTCGGCCTATCCACGAGGCACTGTCCACTTCCAGCTTCCTATCTCCTATTTCTGCCACAGGCCAGTCAACAGGACTGCTCAGTCTATTACTACCCTGTACTCACTGCTGCCTGAGGGAAAGGATTTAGATATTGCAGTAGGTAAAGAGCTACCCAGCTGCTTTAAGTATCTGCAAAGACCCCACCCATCACCCTAGAAGTTTACTTCCTAGAGATATCTGCATGCCACATCACTGCTCATTTAGCATCTGGTGAGTCATAGAGTCTTAGGGCTAGAAAAGTGATGGTACAGCCCTAGACTGACTGTTTCTGACATCCATATAGGTTGGTGCATATAGCTTTAATTTTCATCGCTGCACAGTATCTCTCCCATTGTATGAATGTGCCATAATTGTTCATCCATTCTGTGGTGGATACACATTTCCAGGTTTTTGCTATCACAAACAGTTCTGCTATGAACATTCTCATGTCTTCTGGTAACCAGGGGCAGCAGGTTCCTGGAATGCAGAGCTGGAGTGGAGTTTCTGGATCATCAGGAATGATTATCTTCTATCAACATCTGGTATTATCCCAACATCATCCAAAGTTGTCCCAATTTATATCCCCATCAGAAGTATGTAAGAATTCAGGATACTGTGAATGATAACCCTCAAATTCAGGATAGTGAGTACCTTTGGGAGAGGATTAGGTACCATAACGTTTAAAAAAGAAAAGAAAGATGAAGAAAACTGTAGGCTTTGGAGTTACGTATCTGTTTTCAGGCCCAAGACCACCACTCTTGAACTTAGGCAAAACATTTTAGCATTTTAAGTCAATTTTCTGCTCAGTACACTGAGGTTAATAACGGCAATACTGATGTCTTCGTGTGCTGGGATGTTGGATGCTTGTGAATGACCTTGATACAAGGCCCCACATTTGCAGGAACTTGAACTCCCCTGTCCTTTTCCTGGAACAACAAATCTGCCCTCACCCTCCATATGGGCCCAGCAACAAATGATCCCATGTAAACCGGTCTGTTCTGGTTTTGAAAAAAATAATAATAATAAAATAAATAAGGAGGTTACCAGCTCTGTCTGCAACAAGGGGGCCAGGAGCTTTTAACCCTTTGAGTCTGCAGAGTCCTCCTGAGGCTGAGGAGCCAATGCCTTTGGTCTCAGCCTCCGTGTGAGGAGAATGGCTACCCTCCTGATCAGGCTGCCGCAGAGGCCGGAGGCTTATGGATATTCTTCGGCTTCTCCTTTCTCATAGTCAGCTACACTGGATCTTTAATCGCTTCCATCGAGTTAGAATAAGGTAAACACACGAGCCACCCACAGTTACTGTCTGTCCCCATGCATGCCCTGCTTTCTCTGAGGCTCGTGACGTCCTGCTGTCCTCATCTTGCCCATATCTGTCCCCTCTTCCAGGCGGACACTCCTCTCTGGTTTAGATTTAAGCACTAGGAACAAGATGACAACAGAGAAAAGAGTACTGCTCCCCGCAATGGAACATTTGGTGACGACAGGAATGCTTCATAGCTGCGAGGCCCAACATAGAAGTCACCAGCCGCGGGCAACTACCGAGTCCATGAAATGCGACTAGAGAAACTAAGGAACTGAATGTATGACCTCACTCAGTTTTCTTTTCTTTTATTTTTTACGTCACTCAATTTTAATTAATTTACATTTCACAAGCCACAGGTGGCTAGTGGCTGTCATCGCGGGACAGCACGGGTTTGGAATACTTAGGAGGAAGGGTGAGGAAGACATCAGCAAACCAAGTATATGAGCTAAGTCCTGCTCCCTGACAGACAGCTTCCTAACATATTGACTTGGAGACGATAAACCATACAACCACATGTTTTTCTCTCACAGAAATTCGTTTTGCCTTGCATGGGGTTAATTTTCAAGCTTTTATTTCTTTGCATTCTAGTGTTTGGGAAGGATAATCCAATTAGATGTTTGATAAATGCTGTCTCTCTTGCATATCCCTTGATAGTCCCAAAGTACATTATTGCTTTGTATCATCTATACCGTACTTTAAAAAATATCATTTTTAACATTTCATAGCTAAAAATTTGGAAACTACCAAAAAGAATAAAGAAAACAAGTACTATCCAAACTTTTGAAATCATTCCTTTTAGTTTTTGTCTACGTACATATAATAATGACGATACCATAATGATAGTTAAAACTCATGTGGTGTTTACAATGGGCTGGACACTGTTGCTTTGCTTTTACTTATTGTAATTTACATCATTCTCTGAAATATATACTATTACCACTTCCATTTTAAAGATGAGAAAACCAAGTCACAGAGAGATCAAGGGACCTGTCCAATATGCAAGAGCGAGTAAGTGGCAGTATGGGATTTGAACCCAGGCAACTGGCTCCAACTTGTCCTCACATATTTACACTAAAGTGGTGTTACAGTCTACATAGTGTTAAAATTTCTGTTTTGCAATGTATTTGGCAGCTGCATATGTTTCATCATTTAATTATGTTATACAATTTAAACTGGACATTCAGATTGTTTCCATTCCCCTATTAGGAATAACCATGAAATACCCTTACATATTAATTTTTGGGCACATCTCTCATTGTTTAGCTGGGTTCAATGTGTAGGGGTCAAATTACTGGCTTAAAAGGGCTGAATAAATTTTAAATATTTGATATACTTTCAAAATCTTCCATAAATATTGTACCATTTCACCTCGTATCAGCAGTTTATTACATTTACTTTTTCCCTAATAAGGGTTAGGTTATACAAGGTTGTCATATCTTCTGCGAAGCTCAGAATATGTTGTGGCTTAAATTCTTGTCTTTATTTTATTCTTAATTAATAGACTTAACTTATTTATTTATTTGTTTATTTACTTGAGGTTTGAGGTTGACAGAAAAATTAAGCAAAAAGCACAGAGAGTTCCCATATTTCCTATGACTGCTCCTCGGTTTCCTCTGGCAGCATCTTATCCTGGTGTGGTAAATGTGCTACAACTGATAGTTTATTAACTCAAATCCATAGCTTATGTTAGTGTCTACTCTGTGTAGTGTACCTTCTGTGGGTTCTGACAAATGTATAATGATGTTTACCCATGTATTTATTACGGTATTATACAGTACAATTTTACTGCTCTAAAAATCTCCCCGTGATCCGCCTATTCACCCCTCCCTCTCTCCCCCAGGGTCCTCTGCAACTACAGAGCTTTGTCTCCAGTTAGGCCTTTTGCTGGTTTCATTTTTGGTGAATGTGCCTTTACTTTCCCATATGTATGAAAATGAAGCCCTGGGCTTCATTCTGTTGTGTCTACCATTTGTCCAAATTGAAATATTACCCATATTCTCTAGCCAACCAAGATTCATCCAAACAAACAAGATGAACCCCTTCTAAAGATAATAAACATCTGAGTCTTGAGTGTACCATATATCTGAACTACTTTGTCTATCTTAATCCTTCCCTAAGGCAGAGCCCCTGCCAGGTACCTCACCCAAATCTTCTAAGAGGCCAAAGGGACTAATCTGCTGCATAGCACAGGGGCTACAGAATTTCTAAGGCAAGCCCCCTGAGCACCTAACTCCTGGCTCACCATGTTCCATAGGACTCCTTACCTGTTACATGGGTTGTCAGTGTTGCCCCACCTTTAGGCTTCCCTGGGCCACATTAGAAGAAGAATTGCCTTGGGCCACACGTAAAATACACTAACACTCATGATGAGTTTAAAAAAGGCCATGTGTAACTTTTGTAATGCTTTAAGAAAGTTTACAAATTTCTGTTGGGCTGCATTCAAAGCCATCCTGGGCTGCCACATGTGGTCCGTGGCCGGCAGGTTGGATGAGCTTGGGTTAAATGAGTAAGAAGCTGTTTTTGGTTACCAAATGCCATGATATATACCAGGGAAGTTAAAACTGGTATCAGAGCTGTCAAAGAACAACAAAACAAAGCCCATCTGGACTATCCAACTGATTTTATGGAAAGCCCCTGAGGGCTTGTTAACAACAAATAAACAAACAAACAAAAACCAAAAACCAAAACCACGGGACAGAGGAAACTGTATGGAAGGTTGACGGACCCCTCTCAGGAACCCCTCCCTGCTCCTTGCCACACCTGTTACAGCAGGAGACTGATTATATTTCTCCACCAGGGACCTCCTCTTGTCCCATATATTACACAGGGCACATTATTAAGAGTTCTTTGCTGCCTTGAAGGAAGAAAACATAAGACTCTGTAATTTCACAGCCCCTGTTAATGAATACACTTACAGGCCTTACAATACTAAAAAACAACAAAATGCTTTTCATCCTGTTAGAAAGACAGACAACACAACCTGAGAAGGAGCTTTAGCTGTTTGGTCAGTACCACCCAGAACATCATCCCACCTCAGAAGACATGGCCCCACATGGTCCAGCCCCGAGTCTGAAAAAGGACCAAAGAGAAACTCATTCTGGTGTCACTGTCGTCACCACACCTACCGTTCTGGGTGAGCTTCGTGGAGCAAATGAGGGTGGCAATCTGAAAGCTGTCTTTGGTGCTATCTTTGGCTGGGGCAAAGTTGGTCAGGGTTTTGGATGCTTGGCGCTCTTTTTCTTCCATTTCTAGCTTGGTTCCCGGCAGGGTCAGGTAGAATTTAGGATCTTCCATTTTCTTGTTGTCGCCCTGAAAAGGAAGCATGTTAAGCACATAAAATGCTGAGCAAAACCTCCTACATGCAAATAACAACAATATCTGTCATGAACACAGTGCTGGGCAAATCCTACCTAGGTCCCTTCCGACTCTGAAAGACTGTGATACCTTCCCAGAGCTGGAACCCAGAAACAATTTCAAGACTGAATAACAATGGAGTAAGTTGTGAACCAGACAAGGAATATCCTAAGTCTCTGCTATAAATACAAATTAAAGAATAAAGTTGGCTTCCATTTTCTTGAACCTCTAAATGGTTCACAGTGAAACGTCATTGGGTTGACTGGGTTCACTGGGAAGAAATAGCTTGCTGTGTCTTCCGAACCTATTTCATGAACGAATAGCTATTAAGAAAAACACAGATCAGGTAGACACATCTCCAAAAGCTACTAACTCTGTGATATGGTTGGATAAATGAGATCTTCCAGCATCTACTTTCTACTCCAAAATCTCAGTGGGAGTGATAGCTACGTAGCAGTTAGAATGGAAAATAAGGACAGAACTGTCAGGGAAGGAAACGAGGCCTGTTATCAGAGAAATGGTGCCTGGCTCACGCCGATATGAAAACCACATCCTACCACGCCCACCACACTCTAACCAAGCCCAACAGCGCAACTGACTGTGTTTCATGAAGGATGACACTGAGAGCAAAAGGCAAGAGGGCAGCTCTAGACTATTCACCGCCACAAAAAGCCATTTGCAAGAGAGAGAGACTAACGAATAATGTCACTCACTATTTCCAGAAAGGGGGTGGCAGACTGTCTGCAGGGACACAGTCCTCTGTGTTCCTAGACTTTAAAGGGCAAACATGCATAGCTCTAGAGAGGTTTTTGGTGTTTGTACACACATAAATCTGAAAGGAACCTTAAGAACCCAGTTCAGAGGGAGTAAACATTTCCTCAGGAATTTTTCCAAGCCTCATTCTGTTAGCACCACCTTATAAACCACCAGGTCATGCCTCCCATCCTGTAGGGTGGTGCCATCCGGGTTCATCAGTTTCACGAAGGCCACCCCAAATGCTCGCTCCGATTTATCTCTGGCTGAAAAGAGAGAAATACATGGCTGAGCAGGGCAGAAAGATAGCAGGCAGTGGTGATGGCTGTGATGACTGACTTCACATTTTGCTCTGGGGGACGATGTTTAATCATGCTATAATCAGCACAGTTCAGCAAGCTACAGTAAGTCATACATACTGTGTGTGTCACAGACTTCTTAAAGGAAGTACTTCCCAAACTGAAATCTTCTGGGACCTCCACCTATGCTCCTCTCCCTACATTTGCAAATGAATGAGACTCCCAGCCACCAGATTATCTAAATGAGACACTGACTCCGCCCACACGACAACTCCACATACACGGAATATCTCTGGAACCTTTTCTGTCCATCCCTTCTGTTTCCACTCAAGTGAGGCCACCCTCACACCTTCCCTGTATTTCTACAGGATCTTCCTCACCAGTCTGTCTAGTCCTTACCCACATATCACTTTCTCTGCACAGCAACCAGAATAAGATTTCCAAAGTCAACCTTAATCCCAGGGACTAGGAGAAGTGGCCATGTGTGCTGTGGCATCTGGGGAGGAGGGGCTAGCCTCTCAAAGAAGCAGAGGACCTCCCTCCTGGTCTGTAGGTGCAGGTCTCTGAGCTCGCCAAGTCTCCTACGAAGGTGTCGACAGAGGAGGTAACTTGTGGCCTCTTCCCACCACAGGTACAACTCTTAGGTCTGCTGTAACTCATGTGTCCCCAGGGTGGCTGAGCAGTAATTCACTGTGTGATTACGCTACAATTTGTTTATCCATTCTCCTTTAGATGACCCTCTGGGCTATGTCCAATGTGAGAGTATTACAAATAAAGCTGTTATAAACATATACCAAACCACCACCCATAAAACCCCCTTTAATGGCTCCTCCATAACATGGTTGAAAATAACCTTCATCTTTCATGATCTGGTTTCAGCCTGCCTGGAACCAGATGGCAGAGGTGTCAATGCAGGCTCTATCACTTACTAACACTGTGAACTTGGCCTAGTACATAACCTCCCCGTGCCTCAGTTTCTTTATGTATCAATGTGGATAAAAGTCAGGCTACCTCATCAGCTTATTGTGACTATAAACAAGATCATGTATACATAGTTTCACTGAGTGTTTGATACAAACTAATAAGGCTTGATAAATGCTAGCTTAGTATTATATAAAACCATATGAAATTGCTGATATTTGACTATTTGCTGATACTCAACTATCTGATATTGAGCTACAAAATGGCAATTTCATGTGCTTCAACCTACTAGAATGATCGGAACCCTTCTCCTCTGCTCCCACTTTAGCCCTACTGAGCTCACTTTGGTTTTCAAACACATTTCTCCACCGTCATCTTTCACGGGGCTACTCACCTTCAAGACTCAGCTAAGATGTAGGAAATCCCAGCATCAATCCCCTCACAGAGCTGCGCTCTGTGCTCCCTTACAACTCTGCTGCTATAGCACATACCACACCATTCTGAACTTAATCGCAAGGTTCCTTGCTCATCTTCCTAACTAGACCACAGAGGCTCCTCACAGTAGGGCTCATGTCCCATGGGCTGTCATATACCCAGGGCCTGACCTGAAATCTGGTGCGTAGGTGGGTCCCATATATTCTATGTTTGTAACGGAATGAAGAATGGCATTTTTATGCAGTGCTGAAGGAGAACAAGACACTTGCAGAAATGTTGTGAGCAATCATTTTTCTTCTCTGTTCACAGTTTTTATGAACTGTAATCGAAGACCTGAAGTAGTTGGCTCACGAGGAAAATGGTAATTCTGGACAATAACAATTTAAACAGTTTCAAATTAACAAGTTTTCTTGCTTTAGGACTACACAGCAGTGTGGCAACATGTACTGTAAATGCCTACGAGAGAGATAAAGTATACAGCACTTCCTATTGCTATTCAATTTTGTCACAGAGCATCTATTAGCATCTTAGAGAACTTTAGTGGTCATGGAACACATTTGGGGGAAATTCTGATACAGAAAAATACATAGATTTTGGAAAGTCCAGAAAAATATATTTTTTCCCCTGATTTCCTTAGCACCAGTGAATTGTGAAATAAAGAAGCCAAGGATCTACTTTCTAAGTACCTTGTTCTCCAGACCCACAAAAGCACTGTCAAGCAAGAATAAATACATTTTTTATGAAAGTGTCATGAACCTCCAAATACTTACATTCCTGAGATGATCGGTGTCGGAAGGTGAACCTTATATGGCAGCGCGTAACCTCTTCTATAGCAATGGATACCTGCATAATAATGAGGAATTAATAGTTTACAGTATATACAGTATGTTACACTCATACCTCATTTTACAGAGCTAGGCTTATTTTTTAATATCTTCTTGTAACACTAATTGCAATAGACTGAGATTTGGTGGAGGGTTTCATTCAAAGGAGGTTTAGCCATTTTCAAGGCAAAGAATCTCAGGAGATCATCTTTGCTGTTTATCATAGATTCCAAGAATGGAGATATTACAAGTTTCCAGTATTTCCTTAAGCAGGAAACAGGAAATACTTAGAAGGAAAAGATCAGTACTTTGAGGTCTATACCAGACCTTTCAAACCACAAGGTATCCAGAAAGTATCCAGCCATGTACCCATCCTCATTACATTAACAATAGCTGGATTTTTTTTCTGGACAGCCCTTGTATATCTGTATGGTAATAATTAGGGTTTATAATAGAATGAAAAGATATATACTGGAGACAAGGAAGGCTTTTGCTTCTTATATAAAGAGATGGGACAGGAAAAACAGAAGCAATGAAAAGAGCAGAGAATTTGTGCCCAATAGTTAAATAAATCTTTTTTTTTTTCCTTTTTGGTATGTGGGCAGCTCCCCGACTGGGAATCGAACCCAGGCCGCAGCGCTGACAGCGCCAGCGCCGAAGCCCCAAGCCACTACACCATTAGGGAACTCCCTCACCTTTTCTTTTAGAGGTGAAACAAAGAGATAGTTTATTGAAGAGAAAGTACACTTCAAAGAGGTAGGAGTGGGCTCGAGCAAAGAATAAATCTTGGCATGATTATACAAATGGAATACTATGCAAGTGTCTAAAAATACATTTGTGAAGAGTTTTTAATGCTTCAAGATAAGTAATTTTTAAAAGTACAATGTAACTTTGTATGAACAGCATAATTTAAAACATATGAAATACATAAAATTGTGGAAAACAGTTACTTCTGAATTGAGATATCAATGCACATTTTTAGGTTCTGAGTTTTCTATGGAGCGCTCATAAGATTTTGGCAATCACTAAGAGCTGATGGGGCCTGGGATTCAGAAGTAGAGGGCTCCAATTTAGGCTCCAACACAAAATAGCTATCAGATCTTGGAAGACACTTAACTTCTTTGAGTCTCAGGCACCTAATCAGAAAGGGCATTACAACATGGAATGGTTTAATCACAGTGCTATTGAGAAGCTCACACAAGATGACTGATCTGAAAAGCAATTCGGAATGTGTAATACACATAGTTAAATTGAAAAGAGGCCCTGAAAACTTGGTTAGGGGCCAAGGAGAAAAAAAAAAATGTTAGGCAACTGCTTGTAGTGTGTGAAAATTTCTACTTGGTTTTGGATCATCTTGGACGCCTGTTTACATCATTACAACCACAAGTCTCTATTCAATTTCTATGCATTTAGGAATGAAAACATTATTTAAGAATTCTGAGCCTCTTATAAAGTCTTGTATACAGAATTATAATTTTCAATTCATTTCTTACTGCACACCACAGGCAACTTATCTAAAACTTCAGACAAAGCAGGACCAATTTGGGGGTAAAAAGAAGAAAGGCAACGAAACGAGGTTTAACACATGACAGGGATGACAAATGGTACATTCTCACCTTGACAGTCTCATACCAACAGGGCTGCTTGACTTGGTAATAGACTACTGATTTGTACTCTGAAATGCCTTCGTATCCAGCACCAGGATGAATCGCTTTCTTTGGATGGAAAAGAAAAGATAAGGAGGGGATAATATTATCTAAAATAATAACAGCAGCCCACACACCATACAAGAGCCCTCTGCTCTCCACATGATCAGCACATGCCTGACCCTGCATTCCATAATCTAATTATATTTGGGGGAGAAGAATAGAGTAAGAATGCATTTCTACCACTACATTTGACGGTCTAAGTGCGGTAGGTGCCAAGGGACCCAGCACCATCCTAACACTCTTCTTTGCCACAATGACACTTTTCTTTCATCTTTTGTCTCTCCGAGAACACAGGCCTAGTGAGGGTGGCCAGGAGTATGCACAGGTGCAGATGCACCACTGTGCAAGGTCCTGTCTGCACTCTGCACTAAGGACCTGGTCTATAGGTACATTCACTAAGCTTAGGGCTTTGTCTTCTCCTAGCAATGAATCACTTAATGCAGAGCCGGGCCTCAATGGGAGGCACTTTCAAGCTAGTTAGCAAAGCTGTGAAATGACCCATGAGAAGATGTGTGTTTGAATTCCTGAGTCTCGGGGCTCTATCAATAAATAACACAGATAAATCACCCCCATACCATGGCCCATAGCATTCTGCTTGACCCTCCAATATAATATATGACTAGACTTAGTTGATAGTTTGGATATGCTTCCTTCGAAGATTTTCATATCTATGGAAGTGACAAGGTTGTGTCTTGGATTCCAAAGCAGGTAACCATGGCTCAGAGGAGCCAGATGTCGACTGAGACCATGAAAGCCTCCCAGAGCTCACCCTTCACATCTCTGTGATGCCAGAATCAGGACTCACTTCTCTCTATGGCAGAATGCTGCCCCAGTGGGCAGAACGCTGGACCAAAAGGCAGGAGACCTGCCTCCGTTCCTAGCTCCACCACTAACTCCTGTTTCCCTGAGAAAACTTTGGGTTGCAGTTTCCTGATTACTAAAACTAATGTGTTGGGGTAGGAGACCTCTAACTAAGAGCCTTCCTGTTTAACTACCGCTAACAGGCCTGTCTCCTTTGTCTCTGCTCAACCAGGTGGAGGAAATGTGTCCTTCAGGGCCTTCTGCGCACACATGCCACTTTCTTCAAGCCCCAGAGGAATTTAACAGGCTTGAAAGTGGCTTAATAATTTAAAATAAAACTTCTGTATCAGAAGCAGGCACATGAAATCATCAGTGGCTTGAGACATTTCTTAGCACAGGAGAAATATGAAAATAAATGTATAAATGGGTTTATTAGTAAAACTGGTACTTACTAATCACAAACTTAACAGGCTTCACAGTTCTTCCTTATGAAAAACCAAATGCACCCTAATGTGGAGAGCAAGTAACACCAGGCCCAAAGTTCCTCGTTACTGTAAAGAAGTGTGTGACAGCAGTGGGATTTTGGGGTCATGGTATGTACCTCCAAGATATTGCCCTCCTCATCATGCACAGACATCGTCACCTCCACGTTCTTCGGCGTCTTCTTTTTCCCTTTGTCAAACTCCCCATGAATCAGGGTGACATAAATGTCATTCCGAACATCTCCTGCAATATAACGACCCAGCCTGTGAGTGGTACTGAGAAAAGTCATTTAATTTTCAGGATGTAATAAGGTAAGCTGTAAGGAAAACAGGAATTGCCAGGTCTGACTTTACGGGGAATTATTCCCACAGCAGTTTTTATATGTATCGTTCTCTTCAGCTTACCTCATTCTACTTTTCCATACAAACCAGTGTCTTTGAAGTGGAGTTCAAATATATATATAGATATATTTTTTGGGGGGGTGGGGGTGGGGGGGTTGGTTCCCTGAGCGGGGATCGAACCCAGGCCATGGTGGTGAGAGCGCCGAAGCCTAGCCACTATACCACCAAGGAACCCCTGAAGTGGAGTTCTTTCAAAATGAACTTTTAAACTGTAATCCTTTGTTCTATTTAATTAATAATTTCTATCTAATAAGTAAATGATATATTTTATTAGGGTACAGTGGCAGATCTTTTTTCAGTCATGTCTTGGGCAGTGTGATAGTTTAATACATCTGAAAACAATGAAGGCTAATAGTTTATTGAGCACTTACTACATGCTGTTTAAAGTGTCTTATGTGCAATAATTCATTCAATTCATACAACAATCTGATGAGATAGACACTGTTTCTTAAAGCCCATAGAATACTTCGTGTTTATCTAAATGAGCTTATTGTTTTTACCGATACCAGAATAATTTCCCCTTGTCATATATTTGGTTAATCACAAAACATTAAAAGTGAATTAATTAGTAAATGTGCAGCCCCCCATAGTGAAGAAAAATATTAAATGTTATTGAGATACATAAATGAAACCTGGAAGGTGTGAAAGGCATATCAAGTTCTTCAATGGAAAGGCTCAGTATTGTAAAAGTGACTCCAAAATCTGTACTGTATTGAACTGCCTCCCAATGTAAAATAAAACCTTATAGCACTGCAAGAAAATCGGGATGCATATTTAGAAGACATCATTTCCATCACTTATCCAACAGGAAAACAAATTAAGATATTGCTCCCAAGTAGTGAGGGTGAAGAAAAAGAGGTTTATTTATACATTACAGTTTGAAATCTTAATTGACATCCTCATTGCCAATGGGAGAGCTGATAGTTTGTGTTGAAACCTGACACAGCAACTTCACTCGTTGTATTCGTCCCAAAGTATTAAAAATGTGGGCAATGACTACCATAATGATATTCACTGTGATATCACTTATGAAAGTGAAAACCAACCACAGATGGCTATTAAATGACAGTACCATGAGATGAGATAATGCTCATATATTCTTTTAAAAAAACGGTCTGAACACCTACTCAGTACCAACCCCTGTGCTAGGTGTTTGGGAGACAATGGAGAGCCACGCTGCAGCCTCACGCTCATACAGCTTACAGTCTAGTTGGGGAGAGAAGCATTATCAGATAAGCACATGATGAAATGCATCATTACAAATGAAGGAACAGGCCAGGCTCTGTAAAACCATCACACTAAGTCTGGAGGCTGTGGGACTCTTTCCTTTGAGCTGATAACAAAGGAATCAAAGTAAAGGGAAGCAAAAGTAGCATGTGCAAAGGCCCAGAGGCAGCAGACATAGGATGGAAGTATTGACAGTGAGGAAGAAACTGCCATAAGATGAGGCTACAGAGACAGACAAGACACAAGTCTCCCTGAGGCTTGCCAAGTTAAGAATTTGTATCTTCATCCTAAATATAAACAGAACTCAACAAAGTGCTTTCAGCAAGGAAGGAGTGGATGACATCATGTGGGCTTTCAGACACATAAAGGATCACTCGTGCTAGTGTGGAGAATAGGTAAGAAAGAGCAGAAACAGAAACCAGTTAGGACATGACATGGCAATTGTCCAGGGAAGGGATGACAGGAGCTACAACTCGGGGAGTGGCAAAAGAGATGACAGAAGGGGATGGGGTGGAGAGGCCTTTCAAAGATAAAAGTGGCAGGTCTTAGCCACATATTCTGTGTGAGGTGAAAAGGAAGGAACCAAGGACAACTTTCAAGCTTCTTGTGTGTGCACTTGGATGGATGGTGGTGTATTCTCTTAAACACAACAGGAGAGCCAGGTGTAGATGCACAGGGTTACAAGTTCCAAAAGGGGGTTCCAAGTAAGAATTACCCCGTTAAAGAGAGAATAGCGATCAGGGGTGAGAACAGTATCTACTCAAGTCCTAAGGCAGAAAGTAGGTGGATCTATGATAATGAAGTTCAGAGGAGGAGTCCTGGGGTGAGAGATAATGGATTTGAAGGCTACTAACATAAGAGGCCAAGTGAGCACATGAGGTAACCTAGGAAGAGAATATAGGTAAAAAGCAAAGGGGGCCTGGTATGGGCTGAATTGTGCCCCCTAAATTCTTAGGTTGAAGTCCTAACCCTCAGAACCTCAAAATGTGACTATATTGGAACTAGGCCCTTTAAACACATGATTAAGTTAAAATGAGATCATAGGTTGGGCCCTAATCCGGTGTGACTGGTTTCCTTATAAAAGAGAACAGTGCACAGATAACACACAGACCAGGGTGTGAGTGACACTGTGAGGACATAGGGGAAAGGAGGCCATCTGCAAGCCAAGGAGAGAGGCCTCAGAAGAAACCCAGCCTGCTGACATTTTGAACTTGGACTTCTGGCACCCAGAACTGTTTAAGGCAACTAGTCTGTGGTATTTTGTTATGGCAGCCCTAGCAGACTAATACAGGGCATAAGGACCAAATACTGAGGAACTCTCACCTTTGAAAGTGAGGTAGAAGACGATAAGATGGGAGATGAGTCCTAGGAGAGGCCTCAAAGGAATGGAGAGAAAGAGAAGAGTGTGTTGTCTCGAGGCCAAGAGGGGAACATTGCAAGAAGGACATGACCAACAATGTCTATTGCCGAAAGACCAGAGATGATCCTTAGGCTAAACAATATCCTTTGGTGGCTCTAGTGACAGCCGTTCTGCAGCAGCTGAAGGGTGACGGGCAGCTGTGAAAACAGAGAATATACAATTGCTTCCAAGAATCTAGCTGAGAAGACAGGAGCAGAAGGAAGGAGCACCTTAGCTCCAGGGGAGGGTTGAGTAAAGGAAGAGCTTCAGACACATCTGGAGCCTGTTTAAGTCGCGACAAGAAGGAGCTACACGGTGAGGGACTTCGGTCTAGATCTATATTTCTCAAACCTGGCCAATCACCAGAATCACCTGGGGAGCCCTGGTCCTCTAAAGTGAACCAGTTTCTGGGAAAATAAGGGAATCTGTATTTTGATGTTTCCCAGGTGATCCTCAGGCTGAGCCAAGACGAGCATTTGGGAATCCTAAGCCTAGATGACTTTAAAGTCTAGGATAGCCCTGGCAAGTCTACGGCCCAACGCTCTTGATATCTTACAGATGCTCTCCAGCCAGATTTCAAACATAAATTCACTTTGTCCAAAAAAATACACTTCTCTACTTTTTTTTTTTTCAGATTTCTGTTTTGCTAAAGCAATAAAACTGCCTTCAGTCAAAGGAATATTATGATAGTTTTTAAACAAGAAGAGAAAACATTTTCCCAGAATGTTGATGAATATGCATTAGGGTGAAAGGGCTCTGGAAGGCAGATGGAGAACTACCTTCTTTCATGAGAATAGATAATTCCATTTTGTAGCTCTTTTATTCAATCATTCCACCAATAATCTTTTTGTACCTACTATGTGCAGATAGTGTGTGTGGCAACAAATTACTACTGCTCCTTAATCTCCCAAAGGAAAAATAACATCTTTAAAAGAACCTGAAATTTTATGTGATGGACAGCTTTGTTTTCTAGAACTTTTCTTGCATGACAAAGATGATTTATTTTTTTATTCTATCCACCTGTTCATAAAAAAATATAAAACATATTCATTTTTTATTATTTTATTTATTTAACATATCTATTTTTTATAACACATACATATATAAAGTTCCTTCAGGGATTGATTCCCTTCTACTACTATACAGCTTAAGAAATTAAATGGATTAAATCAGTGAATTCAAGAGAACACATGTGCAGAGCACCAACATGTTGTGACAAATAAAATGAAACTGAAGTAAGAAACTGAAGAATGTTGGCATTCTTGTCACAAGAATGGCAAGGGCCAAGAACAGAGTTGGAGCTGAAGCTGGTGGAGCAGAGGGTACAGCTGAGACTGAGCTGAGCATGCACCTAGCAGGAGTTTCCCAGTAAGGACCCCAGGATGCTGGTGATGTCATCATGAGAAAAGGTACATGCAAATGAAGGAGATTGTTCTCAGGGCAGAGAACCTGTGCCATCATGAGCTCTCCTGAACGATAGCCTATGGCTGTGGTTCCCAACCTTTTTCCACTTGTGTGCCCTTTTAAAACCCATTTTTACAAATTGTATCTCTTGTTTCTAAAACAGCTGTTTTTAAATACTGCCAATTTTGTTCAGTGCCTATCTTAATGTAAAATAGTGGAAAGGGGGTAATAGAAAGGAAATAATATTCATAACATTATTAGTCTTAAATCTGGACTTGCATTAAGCTTGTTGAAGTACTTATTTTTTATGAAGGTATAAGAAGAAAAATCTCTCTCCACTAGTTCAGTATTAGTAAATGGCAAGAGGTATTTGAGTGTCTTCTCACTGAGCTGTTCATATTCCTCATTGGCATCTACCCAGAAGGTAATAAGATGCTTTCTTTTAAAGTCAGAATTTAATGAAGAATCGATTGAAAGTTCCATTAACTGCTCTTTTTCATTGATTGATAGTTTAGCTTCTTTGAAGAATTCTTCATTGAAAAGACCTGCAATCCAGTTGTTTTCTTTTCCACATTGAGGCTTACAAAAGGATGCTTTAAGACCTATTTTAAGTGACTTAAAATATTCTCTTTCACGTTTTAGGATAGATGCAAGTCATTCTCAGATAAGTTATGCAGTTTCAAAAACTTCAGGCTGATCTCTTTCAATATATGCTTTCCAAAAGTCCAGTTTTTTAATCATTGACTTAATTTGTCAGTTACTTCAAATATAGTGATTGAGCTGTTTTGAAGTCCCAAGTTGAGTTTATTTCTAGAAAAATATCTGACAAATATGCAAGACTTTGAAGCCAATCACTGTCTTTAAACTTTAGAGCAAGGGGGAAATGATGGTCTTCAAAAAATACCTGGACTTCATGTCTAAGTTCAAACATCCGTGTAAGTTCTTTGCCATGAGATAGCCACCTTACCTCTGTGAATGCTCTGAATGCTGTTCATTTCTTCACACAGCGCTTTGAACAATCTGGAGTTTTGTGGTTGTGACTTAAAATTCACAACTTTTACAGCCTTATCAAGAACATCTTTCAGTTGACTAGGAAGAGGGTTGGATATAAGACTTTGTCTATGAATACAGCAGTGACTCCATGGTACATGGGGAGCTACTTCTTTAATTTTGCCATGTAGGCCTATAAAACCATCTGACGTAGGCTTGCCTCCATGAGTGCATACACCACAACTATTTGACAACTACTGTCCTTTTCAATGAAATAACCATTGATTGCATTAAAAATATCTTCACCTGTGGTATTCTCTGTCAGTGGGTAAGAAAGCAACAGGTTTTCTCAATTTCATTTCTTACCAAGTACCTTGTGATGACGAGCAAAATACATAAATCAGCAGCATCTACACTTTCATCGACCTGATGGAAAAGAATTTACTTTTTCTAATCCTATCTACTACTACAGCTTCAACATCATCAGACATTTCCTGAATTCATCGACACATTGTACTGTTTGAAAAAGAGAGAGCATTGATTTTGGTCTTCCCCATGACATACATATTCTTCCCCAAACATACATAAAATGGTATCCTTAAAACAAGGAGAAATTAAATCTTTAGCTATGGTGTGGTTTTGACCACATTTATGGTATGAAGCCTCAATTATATTCTCAGTGTCTTTCTTTCCTGACATCATGCATGAAGTAAAACTTGGATACTTTTATAAGTGTCAAAGCTAATGTATTTTTTTGTTTTTATACACAGTATGTTTAGTTTCTAAATGCCACATGAGTAGAGAGGGGTTCATGTAAACATTGGGTAGCATTTCCCCACATACAACACACAAAGGCTTAGGACAGTCATCATCCCCTACAAATGAAAACCCATATTTAATATATTCTTCAGAGTATTTCCTTTTCTTCTGTGTAGTATCTGAGGCATTCACCTTTTTACTATGTTCTGGTATGGGTCCACTCTGGACATGTGTTGAAAAGTACTTGTGATAGGTTATAATCCACATCAAGTTTTGGTTTTTTAACCATTTCTGTTTTATACCACTGATCCATAACTGATATGCTTAAAAATCACTGACATTAACAACTGAAACTATGTTAAACATTAAATTAAAAAATTACTTGTAAAGAATCACAATTAAAGACAATGTCCTTACTTTTACTCAGTCAATAATTAAACTGATCGAACAGTCTGGCTACAAATGTATTTATGTATTTGGAGAAGTTCTATAAACTTGGCAAATGGATTGTTCTGAAACTGTGTGTAATGATTGGCAGAAGAGTTGTTTGGGGGAAGGGTTCATAGCCATGTTCTAACCAATCAAAATTTGGTAATGTGATCTAATTTTGAAGTGTCTCCATTAACAGTGATTCAAATTTAATATTTATTTTTCTATAACTTAATGTTTTGCATTTTAAAATTTTACTTGGGTTTTTTGTTTGTTTTTTGCTATTACTGATTGTTTTTTGCATACCCCTGAACAGCCTAGCACATAGCCCTGGGGGTATGCATATCACTGCTTGGGAACTGATGGTCCAGGGAAGCATTTCAGAAGGGGTTGTGCAGAACATAAGAGGAAGAGAGGATGAACAGAAAAGTATGAGTTACATTTTAAAGTGTTAATCTTGGGTTTGTGCACTGGGTAGATTTTTAAGGTACTGCAACCCTGTTTTTAACTCCCACTGTCATGATACCATTGAATGCTGGTAACTAAATCTATGCATCCGTGTTGTTCCACGTCTTATAAGAAGTTAACGGCTTCACGCAAGGAAGTCCTAGAGAAAGTACAACAGGCAAATAAAGCAAAGTGTTTACCTGGAAGTATTATTTCAGGAAAGCCCATTTTGCGGGCAATTGCTGTTGATCTATCCACCAAGTGTGAAAAATTCTTCTGAACCTGCGTGAGGTCACCTGGCAATAGCTTCAAGGACACCCAAAGGCCTTTAAAGAAATAAAAGATAAACTTTTAGTTCTCTGTATGATCTATATCATAAACACACACAAACTCTGAGAAAAATGTGTGTTGTAACCATTATACAGATACTGTGCTACAAAGATGAAAATTCTCCCCCTGTTAACCTATAACTCCCATCAAAACCACAACAGGACTTCTCTGAGAATCTGAGAGATGTGAACAGATGTTTACTTTGGGAAAAGAATAAAGATAGCTCCTATCAGACACCAAAATACTGTAAAGCTATTGTAATGTGTGATTACAATAGGAGAAAAGATACATAAATCAATGCAAACAATGAGATTAAGTACCAAATATATGTAATTTAACATACAGCAAAAGAGGAGTAACAAATCATGAAAAAAGAAAGAACAGCTTCCTAAGTGTGCTGGGGTAATTTTCTTGCTACTTAGAACAGAATCAATCTAATCTCTCACCTCGCGTTTTCATTAAAATAAAGTCCCAATATAAGAAAATAAGTAAATAAAAAGATAGGAAATTAAAAGAAAAAATAAATGTATAGTTATAAAATCTCTGAGAACGAACCACTTTTTCTAAGTAGAAAAACAAACAAAATCACAAAAGCAAAAGGGATCATCTATATACAAACTGAAAGTATTGATATTTGTATGAAAGTAAAAGGCATTCTAAAAAGGGTGAAATACTTTTAAAAATGATAAATTTATACTCATTAGGAAAAAGAAAAACATTACAATCTTCACAAATAGGACATAAATAGGCAGTTCATAAGAAAGTATAGAAGTTCGTAAATATTTGGCAAACCAAAAATTGAAAACATATGTCCTAGATAAGACAGGTTATCTTCATTATGTAGTGTGCATAAACAATGAGAAGAAAAACTTTAGAAAATTCATAAATACATATCAAGTCCAGATAATTCACCATTAAGTAGATTTTTGTTGTTTTTTTATGCAAGACAACTATAGAAGTCTACTTTTCACCTTTCAAAGGTTTTGAAATACCACTCTGCAAAGTGGGCAAGATGGCAATCAGAGACCACTGGCAGAAATCTGTGGAAAGTAATCTGGCTGTATCTTTCTAGGTTTAAGCTTGTTCCCATATTTGACCCAGAAATCCTAAATACTTCTGAGAATTTTGGGGGAAGGCAGTTCTAAATATAGGGGAAAAAAAGCTGCATGTATAAAGATAGTCTTAGTGAAGTTATTTAAATTTATAACTGTGACAAATTAGAGAATTCGAAGTGTTTACATAGGGGATTTCATGTATGTAAATCCAAGCAATGGAATATTATGAAGCCACAAAAAGTATATGTGAAGAGCATAAAAGCATTTGAAAAGTGTTTGTTTTGTTAAGCAGCAAGAGAAGCATTTATTTTTATTTTTGTTAAAAGTAATTATATACACAGAGCAATTTATTTAGTGTAAGGGTTTTCCACCCTAACAAATTATATTCTAAAGTTAGGAAATCCAAAACAGCAGAAATACGATATTCAGTCATTTGTTTTCTTTAGGGATTCCTCACACGTCTTTCCCACTCAGGATAACTGTGAATACATGGAAACTAAATATGCTGAAAATAATGTTTCCTGATTACCTCCACTTTGGAAGACAGCTACAGGGTGGTAAAAAAAGTGTTCAATCTTAAAAATTATCCAAAACTCATCACCATCTTGGTATATGAATTTAAAATGTAGTTTCAATAAGCAGAACTTCTCTTAATGAAAACTGTGTCAGAACACTATATGGAGGTACTAAAAACAACTAAAAACATTTGCTAGACAGCCCATTATTTTATACTAATATATATTCATTTGTATTACTTTCATCTCCATCTCAATTTGAGGAAATGTAATGGGATAAACATACTCAGAGGGTGCAACATAATTATCCTCAAAATTCTCTGTCTTTGTGCCTTTACCTAAAGTCAAGGATTGTGGGGTAGACAAAAGTGAGGAAAGACTCATGGGATTAAAAAGTCTAGTTACAAAGTCTAGTTGTTGGGTGCTGGGTGCATTTTGGGTGCTCTTCAGGATCAAATGCCCTCAGCAGGAAGCTGAGCTGGGCTATCCCCAGTGGGGTCTGGTTTATAAATAATGAAAGGGCCAGAGTCCAAGGAGTCAGGTCTGAATGCCACCCCCTCTCCCCCACCCAAAACTTGCAAAAGTCCCCTCCCAGCTGAGTATGCAGCTGTGTACCTTGTCCTTTGTGGTTCACTTCCTTCGCTGCTATCACTTTGTTCAAGACTGAAGTGAGTGGCTCATTCTCCCCGATCACATGGGACGTTATCAGGGGTGACATGATTAGCTGCCTCTGCCGGATATACGTTTCCATGGCAATTCTGGAAAAGTCAGAGATGCGAGGTAAGGAAAAAAGAGGATGTCTCTGCAGCACAGGCTCAGATAGTGGTTGGCCCGATGGGAATGGTTTGGAAGTCTAAACACTAAACACACCTAACTAGAGGACTCTTGCTATTTTTCCTTTATTTTTCCACTGCGTGCCTATCTTAGACACCAAATTCATCTTGTTAAATGACTTTGGGCAAAGAAGGAAAAAGAAAAACAAGAATAAGTAAAACTGATGGCCAAATGTTAATAACCAAAAGCAATGCTTGATGCCCTTTAGGACTGGGAGAGGCTGCTGTAATGGAACTGAAGAAGGGCTGGGGAAGGGGCAGGAGACCTGGCTTGCAGGTCTGCTTCTACTTGGCAGTGAACACCGTGAGTCTTCCCCTGAGCCTCAGTGTCCTCTTCTGGAAGAAGATGGGCCTAATCCTATGCCCTAAAGGCCTCCATCTAGCGCCAGCACTCCAGGTAGAAGAGCAGTATGTATGCAGCAGCCTTCAGAGGGTGTTCTTAAACTCCCATGTGTTGACAAAGAATATTTAGGGCTGCAGAGCATAGGCATCCACAAACAAGCTTCACCTCAACCATCTCATCAGGATGAAGCCTGGGCAGGATGATCAAAGGACCAGACAGTTCCCATTCTACTGACAGCTTGAGTGCTGTCAGTAACCACGCATCAGCCTGGTACAGCATGAGGGCTGCCAGTCTTCTCAGCTGTGGTTCTGTTCTCTTGCCCACTATGCAGGCCAGCTTTCTCTGCAGTGCTCAGATCTGTATCCTGACGACAGGGGGAAACACACTGCAGAATGTGACTGAAAAGTGACCTCACTATCCTGAGTTGTTTTCAAATGACTCTCTCTTAAAAGAACTTGCAGAACACACACACAAAACTCCTCAAATAGCACACTATACAGCTTTTGAGGGAAGTTATGAGAGCATCTACCATAAATCTTAGGAGTTAAGTGCCAGAGGCTTTTATAGTGGCTGCTGGCCGCACAGTAAGTGGTAATCAAATTAGGGCTGGGCCCCTCTGAGACTCAAGGCATTGAGTCTTATTACATAGCGGGGACAGACTCAGGGTGCTCTCCTTCACCATGGCCGCTGGGTGGGAGCTGATGTGGGAATTCAGCAGGGAGCCACATATGTAAAGAAAGAAGCCCACCCCACAGGTGAGACAAATGTAAAAAAATGCATTTGAGATGCCTTTCGTATCCACAAACTCTGCCCTTGTTGTTTATATATTACATATATGACGGAAGGTATTTTATTCCATATAATTTTCACATTCATGAATTCTGTTCCTATTATGTATGTATGTTACATATCTACATAATACATGTATAATCTATATATTTTACATGTACATATCATCTGCTAAAAGAGTCCTCAGTCTCACCCAGGCCACCACCAGCTGTGTACGAGGTCAGTGGAGCACAGCTGCTAGAATCAGTCATGGGGTTCACACAGATATGTCCTCAGAGGGATGGGGATCCATTTGCACCCCAGTGAACCGCAGAGGCTCTAGCTCCCGAGCCCAGTGTGGAGGCTTACTATGGTGGGGTTCTTCAGGGAACCCCTGCATGTCCTCCCAAGCTGGCTTTCCATCCACTTGAGGAGCCTTCACTCTCACACCT
Organism: Lyroderma lyra; assembly: GCA_004026885.1. NCBI lineage: Eukaryota > Metazoa > Chordata > Mammalia > Chiroptera > Megadermatidae > Lyroderma > Lyroderma lyra. The sequence continues at coordinate 123,195 of PVJL010002752.1, forward strand.
CCCGAACCCTTGCTGCTCCAAGGGTGGTCCCCAGACTAGCAGCCTCAGCATCACCTAGGATACACCTGTCCAAACCATGCCCCATAGGCCACATGCAGCCCAGGACGGCTTTGAATGCCGCCCAACACAAGTTTGTAAGCCTTCTTAAAACATTATGAAAATTATGCATGCACCGGTTTGTTTTTTTTTTTAGCTCATCAGCTATCATTAGTATTAGTGTATTTTATGTGTGGCCCAAGACAATTCTTCTTCCAGTGTGGCCCAGGGAAACCAGAATGTTGGAACTAGAAGCTCGTCAGACACAAACACCAGACCTCTGGGTTACGTGTGGCATTCTAACAAGTTCACAGGTGTCTCATACACATGGGGCAGTTAGAGAAGCCCTGTGCTGTCCCTATGTGATGCCTTGCTTGTCTTCCGTGATACCTGTTGTTCTACATGACAAAGTACAGATACCCTCTGGCACTTCTGATACTTAAATGGCACCACTCTCTATTTTTAGTGCATAGATTTCCTCTGGTCATTCTGTAGAACCAGATGAGTTTGCTTTACCCTCTTACACTGGACTCCAGTATAAAGGACTTTGAAAAAACACTCTATCAGCTCCTATCAGACAATCCTCCAGCGAGACAGGCTTTCCTTCTCTCACTGAGCAAACAGTTCCTAGCACCCGGTTCTGTGTTAATACACCCTTCAAAGGGCTAATCCAGGTCTCAAGTCACCCGGGATAAATGCCAAAGTACTTACTGCTGAAAGGGAATAAAGTGCTGCTTTTCTTCATCATCCACCTTCCCACGTATTATATCAGTAATATCCATCACTAGGAAAAAGATAAACTTAATTAAAGAAACTAATTGTTTCAGGCCTCAGTGGGTTACTGTGGAGAATTACAGTATCAGCAACACAGAACACTAGGGGAAGAGATATACCACACAGGGACGTTTGTTTCTTAGCCAACGAGGATTCCCAGTGTACCGGCCCAGCAGAAGAGCAATTCATTGGGTGCTCCTATGGGGCTCAGGTTTTCTCAGATAACCCTGCAGACTACCCCCCTTTTCAAAATTCTACAAGACCGAGTTGCTCCACTCTTGAGAAATCTGAGACCAGATTACTTTTTAGCTTGCATTGAAAGACACAGAGGAAACACTTTTCTCCCCCCAGGGGTGGCAAAAGGAGGAAAGACCTGGGAGAGAAACTCAGGACTTGACATGGTCAGCTGTCTCTTCCATCTGACATTTTCTCACCTGGTTTGCACATAAAAGAAAGGAAGCCAGGGCACCAGCATTACAGATGAAATGATCATACAGTGATTTGCTCCTTTATGCACAAGAGCAATTAATAAAGTACTGCCCCAAGCCTATTGCATATATTATTTTATTTATACAGATATTATCTTTAACCTTACTTTTAGAGATAAGGCAACTAAGCCCAGCAAAGGTAAGTAAGTTGCCCTAGGTTTTAAAAAGTTTTAAGTGTTAAAACAATGCTATGACCCCCAAAATGATGACATGGCCTGATCATTTTACCTAATTATGCTCTGCTGTGTACAGAACTAGACCATGGGCCGCTCTCCAGCTGCTGAAATGAGGCAGGGCCCATGGAAACAGGCCATCTATTGGTTAATAAATTACAGTGTGGCCACAAAGCACATGCTAACAGTCCACTCCCCAGATGACTTGTGTGGAAATTAGAAAGAATACTGAGATATGAGATCATTCTTCCAAGAACAACTAAGAAGGAAGGAAATGCCTACTCCAAGTAACTCAAACGACATAGTGTGTCAGACTTGGGAAATAACAATGTTAGTGAATGGAGGCTGGAGAAAGCAGGGCATGCCATCAACTTGTTGCCAACCCTTAACAGAACCCTACAAAAAATAAATACATAAAAAACCCTGCAAAATTTCAATTTGACTCCCTCCCTTCCCCCTGCAAAAAAAAAATAGGCAGCTCATTTGTCACAAGTGCCACATCCAGTTACTCCTAACCCCTGCTGATGCCTGGCATTAAGGCTCAGAGCAAAGTAGTCTCTTCTCCTTTCCCACAACACTGAATGCCCTGAAAACGCACACACACAGGCACATGCACATACACACACATATGCACATGCACACACAGGCACAGGCGCACACACACACAGGCACATATACACACAGGCACATGCACGCATACACACACATATGCACACACACAGGCACATGTGCGCACACACAGGCACATGTGCGCACACACACACATGCACATGCACACACAGGCACACGTGCGCACACATAGGCACATGTGCGCACACACAGGCACACATACACACACATATGCACATGCACACAGGCAAATGTGCACACACACAGGCACGCACGCACACACACACACACACACACACACACACTATACCCCTTCATACAGAAAAGTGATCAAAGGCATCCAGCTTGATGTGCTTCCAATCTGTGTGGCCCCTTTTGAGTGACAATGACCTCGAATATGCCTTCCTTAGTTCAACAGGTTTCCATGTGGATGGTTAAGTTGTCCTGGGCCAGGGCTCATTTCATTTTTGATTGTCGATGAGGAAGTGATGCTGCTCTCCCTGTGGTCAGAGACTGGAAGCCCCGGAGATGCGGGTGGCATGCAGGGCTTTACCAGGGCTGTCTCATGGGACACAGAGGCTGCCTCGCTCTCTACATAACTCTGAGGATGTGGAATGTCTGGGTCCTTGTTCCAGGAGCAGAATTATGACATCTCACTGATGGCTCCCAAAACTACTTAGTGCCCAGAATGTCAATGTAAGCTTGAAAATATACAAATGGTTCCTCCACTTAACGAACTACAGAGGGACATGAAGGGTCTCTTGGAAGACTGTGGGCTTTGATGCAAGCCAAGACCCCTCTTTGAAAGCAGTTATAAACACAACGCTGCCTTTGAAGAGTAAATTTCCTAGACTAGCAAACTTTATTAATACTTTGCAGGGAGAATTTCACTTGACTACAGCCAATCACCGCTATGTGGCTGCAGGTGGGGAGGGCGTTGCCATTGTCACGGCCGAGGCTTTACCAAGGGCCTGCCGTGTGCGAGGCACTGTGCTGGGCACTGAGGGAAAAGCAAAGGAGATGGGGACTATGTCGGAGCCCCCCAGAAGATCCCTGGCAGGCCCAGGTAGGAAATGCTGTGTGTCTGATACTGGCACTGATGACCAGATTCATTTTGCACTGTCTCTGGTTCCCCATCCCCCCAAAACTTCATTTTGTTTTTTTACTGTGGTAAAATATACATAACAAACTTTACGATTTTAAGCAGTTCGATGGCATGAAGTACATTCGCCTTGTTGCATAGCCAACACCATGTCCACCTCCACAATGTCCCCATCTTCCCAAACTGAAACGCCATCCCCATGAACACCAACTGCCCACTTTCCTCTCCCATTAGCATTTCCAACCCCCCAGCAACCACCACTGTACTTTGTTTCTATGAATTTGGTTACTCTATATAAGGAATTACTCAAATTCCTCATATAAGTGGAATCATACAGTATTTATCTTTTGGTGACTGGTTAATTTCACCTGGTCCATCCATGTGGTAGCATGTGTCAGAATTTCCTTCCTATTAAGTCTGACTGCTATTCCATGGTATAGATACACCACATTTTGTTTATCCACTCACCTGGACACCTGGGTTGCGTCTACCTTTGGCCTAAGGTGAATTCTGAACATGGGTGTACAAATTATCTCCCTGAGACACTGATTTTAATTTTTTTGGGTATACAACCACTAAGTGGGATTGCTGCATCTTAAGTTACCTGCTTAATTTTTTGAGGACCCACCACACTGTTTTTTGGAGTAGCTGTTCCATTTTGCATTCATCTCTGGTCTTTCCATACCTGCAACTCCAAAAGGTCTTCGGAGTCCACAGGTGTGCTTCTTACCCTCCTTCAGCTCCATGTGGCCAACCCGGACAATCTGGCACACGAGGCTGACACGGGGCCGGACAAGGTCTGCGCTACTGAGGTCCTGCAGGGACAGAGAGCATGCAAAAGGGGGTCATGCCATATCACTCTGTCACCATCTTTCTCTTTTCACTCTGCAACAGAATATGGCTCACAGCCATGTTTCCTAATGCTGAAATATGGGAATGACTCCTCCCTCCCCTCTACCCACCCAAGAGCTATCAAGGCATCAGAGTAAAATGACTATTCGAAATGGGAAACATTTTTTCACCAGGTCCTACTTCAAATTTATAAATTGAATCATATTCAATTGGAAATATTAGATTAGTTCATCTCTTTCAGCCAGGTTAAAATTCAGGACAACTGTCACTGTGCTACTTTATATCCTTTTTAAGACATATCTGAGCCCAAGATGCATTTCCGTGCTAAATGAAACTAAAACTTGCATGTCACAGACACTTATTGGGTATCCATACGTGCTGGTTATATTTCAATTCATCTTCCAAATAATCCTGTGAGGCAACTGTAACACAGAAATTTACATGTGCTGCTTTCTATAATCATCCATCTGTTCTCATCACAGGCAATGAGAGCTTCTGTATACATTGCTTAATGAGAGATATGCAGATGAAATAGCTCTGTTTTTTTGTGGCTCACTTTCTACCAATTGTTTATATTCTTAAAAGCAGGTGAGTAAACCCATGAATGAGCTCACATATCTCATTCACTGTAACATCAGAAATAATTTAATTTCATCTCCAATCCTTTTCACGAAACAGCTGTCCAAGGCCTCTTTACTGAATCAAAAATTACTTTTTAAACAATCATTCCAAATCCATCTTCCATAATTTAGTTAACTCAGGTCTCCAAGACAGGACTATATTCCAATGGTAACATCGACCATGAATTGCTACTCTAGGTTATGTAAGGTTTCTGCTAAGAGAGATAAAGGCTCCAGGTGACTGGTTACATAAATTGAGGCACACTGATATTATTTAATAATATGCAATAATTTATAAATGAGGTTTCTGAAGAATGTTTAATGTTAAAGGAAATGGTTACCACATTTAATTTAAGTGAAAAAGGTGGCCATGAAATGTACATGCAAGAAGATCCTAACCGGTGGGAGGTGTGGGTGATGACAGGGGGTGAACTGCAGCTCTCTGGTATTGATTCGAGATGGATGAACCAAACATTCAATAATGACACCTCCTGCAATGTGTTTTTAATGTACACATTGACTGATCAATGCCTTTTGACTTTAGGGAAAAAGATTCGCATATGTCAGAAATGAAGAAATACTCTGTGTGCTAAGGGGAGGTTTTGAAAAGAGTTCTAAAAGCTTTTATATCTATGTTGACCAGGTGGTGAAAATATAGATGGGCTAGTACAGGAATAGTTCTCCAACCATGCTTGTCCTGGGGGTGGGATTTTAATCGAAGGAATGAATAATAAGGTGGAATGAATGAATTAATGAATGAATGAGCAAGCCTGTATGGGACTACTGCTCCCAAGGTAGGGGTCGGGGGAAGGGCACAGAAACACACGCAATCAAAAACACCTAGATTCCATCTTACAACCTGGTTCTGAAATGCTTCTCCCCTTTATCTGTACCGCTCACACCCTCATCAACTTCAAGTTCTTGTTTAAAAGGTTCCTACAGAGTTCTGCCCTGACCCACCTATTTAAAATAGCAACCCTCCCCCAGCCCCCAAACTCCCAATCCCCCCAAAGTACTTATGATTTCTAACATTCCACACAATTAACTCATTTATTTGATTATTGTTTATTGCTGTTTTTCCATTTGTACAGAAGCTCCTTGAGCACAGGGACTTTTTTTTTCTGATGTGTTCACTTATGTGTCTCAAGTGCCCACATCATTGCCTGGCATCTCATAGGTGCTCAACAAATATTTGTTGAAAAAAATGAGTACCTTATTCCTGCTAGAGGGATTATAATAATTTTTTATTTTCATCATCTCATTTTTTATGTTTTCCACATACCTGTCATGTGCACCCGCTAATATCATAAACAGAGAAAATGATTAAACAGAAGGTAGGCTTACAGTGAAGACTGCCTGAAGGTTATTAAGCTTCTCGATTTCCTTGGGCATCCCATTACTGCCCCATCGAATTAGGTAGTTCTCACTGGTGAAGGAGAAAAACATGATTTTAAATGAGGGACTAACTGGGGATGAACCTGACCACAATAAAGACTTAAGGGGTAAAGGGAGGCCCAGAAAAGCTCAGTTAAATCCATCTGGCAGGTACAGCATGCTCATGAATACTCTCTGGTCCCTGGTTTTGGAGAAGTGTGCCCAGCTCCATGAGGGTCACCTACGATGGACCCGTGACAAGCACTCCTAAAGATGGGACCGATGCAGATGCTACCAGATGCTGTCTGGGGTCTTTTTTATGTATCTCCGATTCTTTGTCTAAAAGTTTCAGCTTTGCTGAATTGAGCATATAATTTTTAATAATCATTCCAAATCCATCCTCTGGAATCCACCCTATCACACTCAAATTAAATTTCTATTTTAGAAATAAACAATTTGTCAGTAATTACTTTTAATCATCTTGTCAAAAATGAGCCTGTCTTCTTAGCTGCTCAGGAATAACGCCACCATAGGGTTAAATAAAGCCTATTACCATTCCCTACAGTCATTTAAAAAAAGGTACAGGCAATTTTTTATAGCAGTTTTGGGCTCACAGCACAGCTGAGCAGAAAGTAGAGGTTTCCCAAATACCCCCTTGTCCACCACATGCAATTCTCCTGCCTATAAAGATCCCTGACCACAGTGATCTTTCGTTACAAGTGATGAACCCACACTGACACATCATTATCACCCAAAGGCCATAGCTTACATTAGGGTTCACTCCTGATGAATGCTATACACTCTAAGGGTTTTGACAAATGTATCATGACATGTATCCACCATTACAGTACCATATAGAATAGTTTCAATGCCATAAAATCCTCTGTGCTCCACCAACTCATCCTTTCTCCCCCCATCTTCTATCGTCTTTTGAATTCTTTGCTCCTGCCTCCGTGTCCAGATGAGATTTATGTTACTTCTAAGACGCTGCGGTTACACAAATGGTTACCATCCTGTTTCAGCAGCCAGACAAAAGGCTTAGTAGTCCAAAGGATTTTATTTTCTCCTGCCTAGACATCGCCCTGATCTTTTCTAGCTTCTCTTCTCAGACCTAGCAGAGAATTCCTCAGGGAGGGGGGTAAGTGAACACAATCTGCAAGGTTGCCAGCAGATGATCTGGGTCTTCACTACCTGATGAAAGTGGACCGGTTTGGGTCATAGAGGGCCATGAACAACTCTGCGTCTTCCCCGATGTTACAAACAAAGTTCTTGAAGTTCACATAGAGGCTGTAGGTGTGGACGGCTCTGAAAACGGGCTGGCATCGCAAATCCAGGTTCTGCAGGACCGACTGAACACAGAAAAAAAGAGAGAAAAGCATCTTTATTTCAGCAAATGGAAAATACTGGCTAAGAAACTGACCTGTAAAGGGGAGGACAAATATGATCGCCACTGAAGAGGAGAAGTACTTACTGAGAAGAAGGTATACGTAAGCAGACAAATAATCGAGTGAGCGAGCAAAACATAATCATTATTTAGATGATCAAGACTCTCCTGTCTAGGGCCTTGAACTCAAGTAATTTAAAAAATGTCATCTAAAGGTGGTAACTCAGTTGAGCAGTTTGAAGAAGTCTTCATCTCTCACAGTAGCTCCTGGATGAACTTCAAAAGCATGAAAGTCATGATTGAATATCCTTCCTTCTGGGAATACCTCGTATTTGCAAACAAGAAATGCCACTGGACAGGCTTTACCCCCAGGCATGGTTAGCCTTTAGATCTAGAAATACAACCGAATTTTATCACAACTGTTCTAAAAAAATAAAACACACGAACTAAAGAAAATAAACAGAAACCTTTACTCATTAGAACAGAGAGACTAGAAGAATATAGACCAAAATATCAGTATGGTTGGGTACTCACAATGTAGGTGACTTTTTCTTCTCTTTTTCTGTACTCATTTTTATTTTAACATCCAATTATTACTTTCAAAATCTTTCACTTTATTTTTAGTTATTTGATTTACTTTGGAAATGGCAATGTATGAAGTCAGACCATTAATTTCATGAACTCATCCTAGAAAAAGTGCTACATACCTCATCGCTGAATATCACTACGGTCACCTTCAAAGTACTCCCCTTGGGAGGCTATGAACTGACACCAGCACCCAGTCCACCCTTCAAAGCAATTCTGGAACTCTTTTTCTGGAATGGCCATTAGAGCTGTCAGTGTAACCTTGCCAAGGTTAGGACACCTTACTGAGTTGTTTGTACAGTGCTGCCAATGTAAGTGCATGGAGGCAAGTTTGCAAACTTAACTGTCATATTTTGGGCACAATGACAGCTTTGATGGCCATTCCAGAAAATAGAGTTCCAAAATTGCTTTGAAGCATGAACTAGGCACTGGCATTGGTGCATAAATTCCCAAGGGGAGCACTTTGAAGGTGACTGTAGTGATATTCAGCACTTTTTCTAGAATGAGTTCGTGAATTAATTGTCTGACCTCATATGCACTAAATACAAAGGCTGCCCAATAAAAAGCTCCCTTCCACCCAGCTCTCCCTTCCAAAGGCATCCATTAATTATCCATTTCTTACCTATCACTCCAGAGTCAGTAGACACACAGGCAAGCATAGATATATGTATATTTTTCTTTGAAATACAAATAATAGTATGCTATACACATTGTTTTGCATCTTGCTCTTTTTCACACCACACACACACAGTGCCAAAAAAACGTATACACATTTTAAGAAAGGAAAAAACTGTATCAAAATTATAATACTCAATATACACTGATAACAAAAAATGAATGCAAGTCACGTTTGGTTTCTGCAATTACAAGAGATGGTCAAAGTGTTTACCATCAGCATCCAGACACTTTTGATTACAGTTGACCAAAGTGTCCACTTGTATTTCTGCACATGCTATTTCAATTTCTTCAAAAAGTACCACCAGTATAGCCAGTTTTCTATGGTACACCACATACCTTAAGGTCCTCCAGGTAGAAGTCAAGGGGTGTTAAGTCAGGAGAATGTGGGGGAACTCAAGCGTATTTCTTTGTCCTATCCATTGCCCTGGCAAATGGTCTTGCACTCCTCCAATGACAACTGTGCTTCTACCATTTTCTTTGACTGTCCTGCCTGTTGCAGGGTGACACTAGCATTCACTTGATTAACGCCATCTTTTGAGCAAACTTCATATTACACATTGCTACCATAATTCAACTTCAAAAGTAATACATAGATAACATCTCTTAAAATGTGTATACATTTTTTTGGCATCCCTGGTATATCTGTTATCTTTCTACATCAGAACATACATATAGCTCCGTCATTCTTTTTGTTACATTTTGTTTTTAAAACGAGGCCATGAATAATTTTCTGAACAACGTTTCTATTGCTGTGGTCAACAATTCCCTTTCTCTCATTAACAGCAAAAGCAAAAACAGAACCCCAGTGGCCAAAATCTGCTCATTTGAGAAAGGGTACCTTTTCTTCTTGGATCTTTTCCTCAATCCTTTTTGAGGCCATTTCATGGGCTTTAAAGAGGGCAATGGTGCTAGTTTCATCTGGGTCCAAGATGTTGCCGTTGTCATCCCGCACTACCAGATCTAGCCCAAGCATTCTAGAAAGAAAGCAGTGGTCAGTGGTTCTCCTCATTAGAAAGAGACTCTTGATTGAACAGTCCTCATGCAAGAACAGAGTTAGAGAGGTTGGGTGCTGGACAAGTGCAGAACAACAGCTCAATGGTTTCCTTTCAACTTCTGCCTCCTTTCCCCATCACAACATTGTTGGAAAACTTGTGATAAATTTAACCAAACTCATATAATGATATGCCAACTAATCTGGTCCACAGCATCTCAAGTGAAAAGGCAAAATTGGCCCTGACTCTGACCAAATTCCTCTGACCAATGCCTCTTTTCCTGAGTCTTCTGTTATTTGGCACAGGAATGATGAAAGACGAATACGCATTTTAAGTATTTGGGAGGTTGTCCAGCTTCCCTTAAAAGCACAGGCTTGTGGGATAGTACTTAATACAAGAATGTCTTAAAGGAGGTCCATGAAGTAAGTCCTTGCTGCTGGTACCTCCAAACCCATTGCAGAGCACGGGCTCTGGTGTCAGTTAGACCAGAGTTTGAATCTTGGCTTTCACACTTGTCGGCAAGGTGACTCTGGGTAATTAACTTAATTTTGCAAACCACCGATTTCCTCTTCTGTAAATATTCCCATCCTTCAGGGGTCTTGGGAGACTATAATGACATAGTGCATGTAAAACATGCAACACATTACCTAGCATATAGCATGTACTCAATAAATATTAGCTTTTATTGTAGCTACAGGCACAAGAAAGCGCCTGGCTGTGTTAAGATGTAGTTCTGAGTATTACACAGGAAAAGTCACAGCTATACGGTGTATGGATGGCACAATTCCCCCCAAAGCTTTTGTGCCCAAAGTGCACACAGAAGTAGAAAAAAAAAGTTGCTTAGTTCCAAGAACTGGGTGCCTGTGGTAGAAATAGGATACTGCTATCTTAATGCCCAACATACATTCCAGACACCAGTAATTTAGGAGCAGGGGAGTCCAAACAGCAAGAAAGCTCAGGCATAACAGTTAAGATGTGCCAAGTCTTTGGCAGGAAAGTGAAAACACCTAATTTCCCCCCTCCGTGTTTTATAGCATCTCCATCAACTGATTGAATCTGGCAGGTTCCTTTGCATGGCAGCCAGACCCATAGGCCACCCAGGCTCATGAGCAATGGACCTTGGTGGCGGCTGAGAGACGGGGTCACTGATGCACTGACGGAGCAGCTTAATTTCCTGAGCTGCTTCCAAGGGCTGGAACGGGAAGGCAGGCATGTTCTGCTGCTTGTGGGATGTTAACACCCTGTGCCAGAGACTGGGGTCCTCCAGGCCCACGCCCTACCCTGACAAGGCCCAGAAATACAGAGGCAGCAGAGGTGCAAGGCAGCAGCTGCCTCACCTCACACCTTCACGGGTTTTCTGAGTCCTCCAGCACCACTTGACTGGCAGTGCAGCCCCTGTGGTTACAGTCCTGTGAATGGACCAGTGACAAGGAACAGAACTGTTTATCCTTAACCCTCGAAGGGAGCATGATTAGACATGGAATCGAAACTCTCGGGTTCAAATTTAAGGTTTCTCATTTATTATCTCAGTGATTTGGAGGCAAATCACTTAAGTTCACTTGGTCTGTTTCTTTAACCATAAAATGAGACTAGCAGCTACCTCCCAGGGTTATAATACAGGAGAGAGTTCCTACATAATGGCGGAATCTGCATCTTATCAATGGGTTTACACCAGCTATTTCCCGATACAGTTGTCCAAGTCTACGACATTTAAATCAGTAGGATAATGAGCTGTATTTAAAGGGTCTCTGAAGCATTTCCCAGGTTGTGAGGTTATAGAAGCAGGGGCAAAGTCGGGGAAACAAACAATCACATATGCACCACTTGAAGAAATTTAGAAAATGAGACTAAATGTCAAATGAATAATCAACAAAACCAAATTGAGGAGCCAACCCAATCTTTTAAAAAGAGCTGTTCAGGAGGGACAAATCCTAGGTCACCAAAAGTATTGATGAATTGAATTTCTTATTTTCTAAAATGTAGTAATATCCAGAACTTACACACCTGCCTGAGCTAATCAGCAGACTAAGGAAGTGACTAAGGCTTTAGAAGTTATTAGAGACATCATCAACAGGCTAAAAACCTATTTTACCCTTCCAGCAAATCTGGTTTTCACACACTGTATATAGATAATGGCCTCAGTTAGGGGAAGATGGAGAGAGAGAGATTGAGTCTGATATTCATTTAAAATCCACTGTTAAAATAAAAGTAGAGCTAGTCCCCGGACTCCGAAAACGTTGGCTGCAGATGCTCAGAGCCTCTCAGTTTGTTTGCCAGTGGGGTCGCCTGGACCCAAGCCCCTCCTCCCTGGTCCTTTGTTGCCTCCTGGAGATCAGAGATTCAGCAGAGCGTCTAGCCATCAAGGGCAACGGCACGTTGTTTTTTTTTCCCCCAACAGAATTAAACGTTTTCCAAGGCAAAAAGAGAGCAGTAAGCATGACTCTTTGCCAAGTCTAAGATCAGAAGGTCATGGTGAGCTGTGTCCTCAGTATGAACATGTCCACCTTTCTCCAAGGTCTCAGTGAAAAGTCCTCCCTGGTTACCTGTTCCCATGGTCGATTTTGGCTGTGACTTTCTTCTTGAGCTCTGCCAGTTCGTCCTTGGGGAGTGTCCCAGACAGGATCTGGGACCGCCACTCGATCAGGCTGTAAGTCATCTGCTGCAGCTGGCGGAACAGTGGGACCTTGTTGTTCTAAGATGGAGAAATGAGGCGGAGAAAGGAACCAAAAAAAAAAGGTGTGATGAAGAATGGAAACATCTTTTGACTTGATTCTTTATAAGGTGTTATTAACCAATTAATTTTGCTATACAGCAAGCTGTACACTTTGCGAGGATGGCTTTGCCCTGAACCATTCCCACTCCGCTCCCTATCACAACTTTAGAAACGTAAGCAATTGTAGGATCAATGGGTGGGCCAAACTCATAAGCAAATCAAACGATCCATACATCCTCAGATTCTGAACACCTCATTCCTGTGCTTAAAACCCTTCAGAGAGTTCCACTGTCCCCTGAATACATCATAAATCCTCTCCCATCTTGCTCCTGACCCCATTCCCAGCTGCGTTTTGCACCAAGCTCTACAAAGCTACGTCCACTTCTCCTGGGTGCCCCCCGCTCTCTGAATATGTTATTTCCTCTCCCTGGGGTTGCTTTTCTCCTCTTCCCCTGAATTTACTCCCAGGCTCACCCCCACTCACTCACACAGCCTCTGCCAATTGCTCATTCTTACTTCTTCTGTCTCAGCTTAGAAGTCAGAAGTCTCTTCCTTGAAAACCTAACTCTGGGTTGGCTGTCCCTGTCCCAGCTCCTGGAATTAACTCCTGTCATAGCATCAGCACCTTGGGGTTGGCTGGCTTGTCTTACTCGCCCCTTAGATGATAAGCACCTATAGGACAAGAAGCTTTGGTTGTGCATCCCTAGCAGCTAGCACAGGCAAGCACGCTATGTAAGGTATTGCAAGAATGAGTTAGGGATAGAGAAAGAACCATAATCTCAGAGATAGGAGGTAATGGAGAGTAAAATGTAAAATGTTATTTTTTAAATCCCCCAAAATTGTTATATCATCTAGAAAACTGTTAGACCTAGAACAATTACACCATCGTTCTGGGCTTCAGCAAGAACCTCCTGTCACCAAACTAAATTAACTTATGACCAACTAATTATTTGTGCCTTTTAAGAGTCAAATACTTGATGTCCAAGCCATTAGGATCTTGGTTCTATCTAAATAATTGATGGGTTCATTATATTGAAAAAATAAAAAGTCACTGGGCATCTACTGTGTGCCAGAAATAAAGTTCCTGCCACATTCTAGAGGGGGAAAGACAGCAATAAATAAGTAAACTATACATACGGGTATATAATATTCACATATCTAATGTATATATATTTATATATACATACAAGGTCATTTCAGACTATGAAAAGGGCAAGAAGCCTTATGGTAAGTGAAATGAGTCAGACAGAAAAGGACAAGAACCAAATGATGTCATTCATATGTGGGATATAACGTAGAAAGCATCAAACAGACAAAACAAACACACCAACCAACTCATAGACACAGACAACAGAATGATGGTTACCGGAGGAGAAGAGGGGTCGGGGGAGGATGAGGAGGATAAAGGGGCTCAAAGAGATGGTGACAGAAGCAGACTAGACTCTGGGTGGTAAGCACACAAGACAATATCCGGATGCTGTATTACAGAATTGCACACCTGAAACTTACATAATGTTATTAACCAATGCCACCCCAATCGATACAATTAAAAACAAAACAGTGCCAGAAGGATGATAAATAAAAGAGGACTGTACGATAGAGCATATGTGGGGACAGGGGGGCACTTTAGATAGATGGGCCAGGAGAAACTGTTTTGTGTATCACTTTGAAGTGTTTTTAAAATAAAAACTCACCCCAAATACAGTGTGAAACCACTTCTTTTTTTACTTATAGGTGAAAAGTCATGATATTTATATATAACCACACACTTGTAAAATTATAGGAAATATTGTCTGCTATAAAAACAATTTCAGGGTGGTGAACACACAATGCAACATGCAGACGATGCACTATAGAATTGTACACCTGGAACCTATGTAATTTTTACTAACCAATGTCACCCCAACAAACTTAACAATAAAAAAAGGAAAGAATTCAACAGAAAACAGAAAAAAACAGTGCCAACACACACACACACACACACACACACACACACACACACACACACACAACTGATGGCTGTACGGCTTGTTCTGTCACTACGTTCTTCTACAATACTCCCAGGGCCAGATTGCTGGGCAAGGTACCAACTAGAATCAGGGCTGAAAACACCCATGACACTCCTGAACAAAGAGTAAACGTGGAGGGGGTGGCCTCAGCCTAGGAGTGGGGACACTAGGAGGCAGCAGTGAGGTTAGCACAGTGTGATAAAGGCACCCCGAAAAGTGCAAAATTCGGTGAGAACACCGAGGAGAGACAAAGAGCTCATGTATCTGTGATTGCACCACATTCTATTAACACTATCCATCTGAGGAACGCAAACCTGGAAGCCTGCTTCAAATTTGGAAACACCCTACACTTTATGCTTTTAGTATTTTCTGAATTGCCTCTTTCTCATCAACTAGTTGTTAGGAAAGCATAAAAATGCATCTTTTAGAAATTCTGTTTTTAATAAGGAAAGGTAAAAACCCTGCTTCTTTCATTTAATTCTATAAAAAAGTGTTTCCTTCTCATTGTCTTTCAAATTGGGAAAAGGAGTGACAAATTAAGTCCATAAAATTTGCCTTTCAAAGCTGCTAAGCAGAAAGGAAATCTTTTTTTCTTTTGTGCAACCTGTTGGTCTATTCCTAGTTAGGCATTTTTTTAATGTTTTCTCATTTTTAATTAAGCTATTAGGTCTCATAATATGGTAAAGAAAAGGCTCAAAGACCCAGGGGAGCCTCGGTGAGGGACAGCTCTTTGCGACACACGCTCAGGAGTTCTCGGTCTCAATTATATTAGACATTATCCAAGGCAATTTAATTATTGCCTGTCCGTATCAGTCTGTTTGCCAAGTTCTCCCCCAAAAAAGGGATGAGGACAACCATTCTTCTCTGATTCACTCTGCCAAATTAATTCTGAATAGACAAGCTGGAACACACCAAAGGAAGCAATTTCCCCCATTTACTTTAAGAAAATGGATTTTGTTGCCACATTTCTAAGATTGTTCTAAGTAGGGCTGTTGTGTGCCATTGCTGGCCCCGGACCCTGGATGCATTCTGAGGAGAACACATGAGGACAGGTGAGGAAAAAAATCAAGCACCCCAATAAGACCACGAGCCCAGGACCCCTGAGCCTCCCTGCCATGCCCTCCAGCCCAACTTCTTCTCGAAGTCCTGCACCGCCCAAGTCTGCTGGTGGTGGAGTGCCTTTTCTATTATCTCCAGCCCTCACTAATCTCAGCAGTTTTAGTACCAGTTACATCTCTATTCTGGTGGTCCATCTTTTTCTTTTTCTAACAATTCCTAGAGGTTAAAAACAATGCCACAAGAAAAAACAGCTTTGGCTCCAATACCAGCAGAAATACATAAGCCAGGTATTGGGTAGTTTAGAAGATCTAGGGGCCATTGAGACGATGGCACTATCTCACTTATCAGAAAACCTGGACTCTATTCTTCCCTCTCCCAAAGAATGCAGGCCACATTCAAAAGGCTGTTCTCTGGTCTTTCCCCTCTCCTGCAAAGAATCACTATTTCCTTTGTTCATCAACCTTCCGTGCAGATTTTATGATTTCCAGGTGAAAGTGCTTGACTGACGACTGTAACTTGGTTGCTATCTCTAATTTCATCACTAACTTGCTAAGTGACTTTGGGAAAATGATTCTCTCTGGGATACACCCATCTGTAAAATAAAGGGACTGGCACTGAGATCTGTTCCCAAGCAGAAGAGTCTTTCAAGTCTCTGACTGAGACATTAAACTCACACTAGTCCTCCAGGTAACCTCCCGATGAACTGCATCCGACGCTGACCACCCCTGAAGAAGATGTCCTCGCAGCTTCAGGTGGCCCTCTATCAAATTTCTGTACAGAGCTCTCTGAAATTAATCTCCTGTCTTTTCCACATATCTGTAACTCTGAGGATCCAGAATGGTGTTTTGGTTCTTCTGTGTCCTTGTGTTGCCCTGAGTCCACCTCTGGGGAGCAGGGAACCCACAGGGCCCCTGACACTCTTGCTATCCATTCTAGTGCCTTTTCTCCGTCAGCAAAAGGCTTTGCCTCACCAGCCAAGGCTTGATTTTTTTTTTTTAAAAGATTCCAATGAAGGATAATATTTACCTCTGGAAGTAGTGCAAGAAATCCTGAAATTCAGTTAACAAAAAACAAAACAAAACAAACTGGAAAAACACTCAAAGGACCACTGTGGCCGTGTCCCAATCATGGCTACGTCTCGCAGGGCTGGCAACTCGCAGATAAAATGCCCTGACAACAGGACCACGTTGTCTGTGCGAGTTTTCTGTCCTTGGTAATATGCTGGTTTCAAACCAGGAGACCAACTTAATTACATCTCAGAGCCTATGCTCCAGCAGCCAGTAATAACCACCAGTTTGAAAAGCTTAGACGGGATAGGCACTGATGGGAATAAAGGGTGACTCGTGTTGTCTAGCAAGTTTCCCGAGCCCCACCTCAGTCCTGGGGACTTCTGCCCCAGATTTCTGTGTAACCACAGACAGCGGTGTCCACACTTTTGGCTTCCCAGCACCACACTGGAAGAAGAATTGTCTTGGGCCACACATAAAATACACTCACACTAACAATAGCTGATGTGCTAAAAATAAGGTCCATGTAGAATTTTCATGTTTTTAAGAAAGTTTATGAATTTTTGTTGAGCCGCATTCAAAGCCATCCTGGCCCAACTATGGCCCCATGGGCTGCGGGTTGGACAAGCCTGGACTAGTACAAGGTTTTTTATTTTTCTGGCAAATTTTAAGTGAGATCAGGTCTTTGTATGAACTACATTTTAGCAATTAAATTCACTTAATTCACCAATATGTTATCAACCACCTTCTCCCACCAGGCTCCTCTCATATCCCTTTTGCATAAGGAAATGGGATGAGATTCAGTTTCCCAACCTTATATGGACGAAGCAACAGCTGACCAGAACCCGCCGAACCACTTCCCCAACTGGAAGGTGAAAATAGCACTGAGCTAAATCTCAGGGTGAAATGTTTCAGAGTATGTTCATGACATCTAAACATCTCAGAATTGCCAGGGAGAGTCCCTCTTTCAAAAATTCTTGTCCCAATGTCCCCCCAAATAGACTCCAAATGAGCAGTTTTCAAGGCCTGATTTTAGTTGAGACAATATGAGGGGATGATGTGGGATGCAGATCGGTGCATATTCAGAAAGTATAACTGGGTTGTTACGGACAAGGTGAATTTAGTTGTTACATCCATCCAGTAGGGTCTAGATCAATGCAGCGGTGCCCACCCTTCTAGCTGGGGGTACTCACATAGAAGCAGGGAGATGTCTGGCTAAAAAGAAAAGAAATCAAGTTAGGCCCACTGGATCTACTCTCCAAGGCAGGGGAAACCAAAAGGTCCTGAGGGTCAGCAGAGAACAATGGACAGCATACTTAAAACCAGTGGGCTAGTCCAGACCTAGACTAGCTAAGCCCCTAGGTCTGGAAGGAAGCCCACCTTTCAGCCTGAAGCTAGAGGATACACCCCTAAACGACTTCAGGGCTGAATCCCACAGTGCCGTCTACTTCTTCTAACACCTGTCATCATTAACCTGCTCTGTTGTGAGGCAGTGCTGTAAGGGGAGAGTCAGGAGCTGTCACATATTGAAGCCAGGAAGCCAGGCACCATGCCAGGAGTTTTACACAAATGATCTTCCTAAATTTCTACAGCAAATCTGCAAGGCATATACAATATATAATTACCATTTGAAATGAGGAAAACACACTTAGGAGGTCAAAGGACTCATCTCAGGCCACAGAATCAGCCAGGGGCGTAGCCTGGACTCAAACCCCTGCCTCGGAATCGGTGTTCTTGCAGCTTTGGTTTGTTTATTTGCAGTAACTAGGGTTTGTTACTTTCTGTGAACATAAAAGTACATGCCAAGCAAGGGAGCAAGCCAGAATTTAAGAAGTGGCCTCCTGTCTGATCCCAGTGCCCACAGTCTTGCCATTTCACCAGGCATCCACCTCCTCACTCACAAAGTTTCCTCCTCTCCTGATCAACAGCTAAAAACATACCCAGTAAACCCGCTCTGACTGAGGACAAGCAAGGCAGGCAAAGCCGACCAGAGATCGTTGTATATCTGCACTCTGCATTCCTTTTCCGGAATGATCCATGCCTCCTGGACTTGCCACTGAGTGAAGGAGGCTCACAGCCGATGGTGAGAAACAGCCTGGTTACTGAGTGCCCAAGGCCACCCTGCCTAAGACGATAACACATGGAAGGGAAGTGGCCTTGGATAAGGGGGCGCACACAAGGGAGCCTCAGAGGCTCCAAGTCAGATCAGAGGCACACAGAGCCCAGGCTGCTCCAGAGGGAGGACGACCAGAGTGGCTACTGTTTCCAACTCAGGCGGCACCAAGAATCACACGGTCACATCTGCAGAATCCTGGGGCTGCCCGAACAATGATTTCACGGCCACCATCCCTTTTCAGAGCCACACAACTCTATGGAGTAAACAAGGCAGATGTTAAATCACTTTTACAGAGGGGCAAAGTCCCGTAGATGCTAAGAGACCTCGGGGGCTTGCCCAAGACCCCAGAGCCATTTAGGGCAGGGCCTGGGCGGGAATCCAAGTTTCTCAACTTCTAGTCCAGCTTGCTCCTTCCCCAAAGCATAAGGCCAGCGGCCACCAGGTAAGATACTTAAATGGAAAAAAAATACTAATGTGCCAAAGAGGAAAAGAAGGAATGTGGGGTAGATCATCACTTCTTCCTTCTACTTTGGATGAGTGGGCTCCCTTCTCTTCAGTATAAGGAATTCCTTTCCCTTTTAAAACGTAGTTCTGGTTATTTCACCAGGTAACAGTATGACTGCAAAAAGTAAATCACAGCCATACAAATCCCTCTCCTGTTTAGAATAACTGCTGTGTCTACATGGCTGGGCTGAGTCTGGTTAGTAGACTGCATTTTCCTCTCACATAAGGCTCTGGGTCCACCACATACATTTCTTGTGAACTGAGACTTGGAACAGAACTAGGAAATGTGTTTTAGAGAAATGTGGAGGTTCCAAGACACCACAGGTGTCGTGAACAGCATCACACAGAAAGAAAGCCTGGGCTCCCCATCACAGCAGGAAATGCATGAGAGGAATAATGCAAGTAGTGAGGCAGACCAGCAAAGTATCTGTGTTTATCACAGACCGAAGATCTTACAGAATCAGAAAACCACAACACCAAAAACAAAACTGTGTGTGTGAGGGGATGAAAACCATAAAATTGGGTTCCTTGTACTTTTTTCTGGTGAAGTATATTTGAGGTTTGCTACTTTGACACCCTTTTTTTTTTGGAGAGGTAGTTCCCTGGGAACTGAACCCAGGCCACTTTGTTGACAGCGCCGAAGCCTAGCCACTACACCACCAGGGATCCCCCCGACACACACATTTTTGAGAAGGAAGTTCAGAAATTCCATCTGAAGTCCACTGTCAATGGTTTAGAAAGAGACAGAAAAAAAGAAAATAAAGAAGGCCATGCTGTATAACAAATCCATTTTAAGTGGATTATTTCTTCATGAGTGATCATATATCAAAAGCAGAAGCAGATTGCTCAGCCTTATCAATTGACTAAGGTTTGCACAATGGATACATTTTAGTCAATCAACAGCAGCCATAAGACATTTTAAAATATTCAGAAACAACAGAATAATTATTTTATTAGATGTCAAAATTAAAATGGGAAATGGATTTTTTTTAAAACTTAGAACTCAACTATGCTATTAAATAGTGTAACTTCCACATAAGAAATCCCAAACCTGAGTTTATCACCATTTAACGACTAAGGGATTTGAAAGTCCAAATATATAAATCACACTTCTTCCACCCTGATTCATTTATGTCTCATTTCTATTCAATAATAGACTTGGCACAATTACCTGAGGACATGTGGAGGACAGAGATAATGAACTCAGCACAAGTGTTGTGTTTTAGCAAGAGGAAAAGTCTACCTCATCCGTACTCTCCAGTCTTGTACATTACACCTTAAAAAAAAACCTTCTTTCCAGTATTTATGATCTAATACGTTTCACCACTCACTGATTTCCAGAAAGCCTATGTTAAAGAACTAACTCAGGCACACACAATTCCTCATCCATCAAACTTGTTCCGTCCATCACTAACGAATCAATTAACCAGAACCAGAAAGTGCTTTCAGTAGAAGTACAAGATGATCAATGCAGGCCGAAGGGCTTAAAACAGCATCTCTAACCTCCCAGAGCTTACAATTTAAAAATCACTCCCGTTACAAGACAGTATGCCCCCAGGGCCAGAGAATGAGTTCGGCATAAGTGCTCCTACAGTCCAGAAGGAAACATTATGGATTGGTGTGTTTAGAAAACAGGTTATGAAGAAGAAAGGGCTTCAACTTGGCCTTGAAGGATGGGCAGGCAGAGAAAAATCATGTGCTTTTCCACGGAAAGGGTTGGCCAATTTTATTGCTGTGATTCATCCTGGAAAACAACAGCCCCGGATAGAAATAAAATATCTTATATGAACTCTTAGAATTATGCAAGAACAAGCTTTTGATTACTGCTTTTAGTACTTAGGGTCTAGAGCAGCAGTGTCCAACCTTTTGGCTTCCCTGGGCCACAAATAAAATACACTAACACTAATGACAGATGATGAGCTAAAAAAAGAAAAAGGTACAAACACACACACACAAAAAATCTCATAATGTTTTAAGAATTTGTACTGGACCACATTCAAAGCCGTCCTGGGCCACAGGTTGGACATGCTTGGTCTAGAGTAGCTGTTTTCAACCTGTAGGTCGCGACCTCTTTGGGGGGGGTCGAACGACCCTTTCACAGGGGTCGCCTAAGACCATCAGAAAACACATACCAGATATTTACATTACGATTCCTAACAGTAGCAAAATTACAGTTATGAAGTAGCAACAAAAATAATTTTATGGGGGTCACCACGACATGAGGAACTGTATTAAAGGGTCATGGCATTAGGAAGGTTGAGAACTACTGATCTAGAGTGATGTGTTACCAATAACTTATGACAATTGGCTCTTGAGAGTTAAAATGAAAAATCATATAACTGAACAAAACTCTAGATAAACAAAGCCACGTAAAGGAAAGGGAATGGCCCCCAGGTCTTTGAGTTGAGTCTCTTCCTTCACTGAACTCATTTACACATAGAATCAAAGAATACAGGCCCAGAGGGATTCCCAGCCAGCTGTGGAAGCCTGGGAGGGGCTTACAGAGGCAAACCCCAGGGGAGCTTACCCACAAGGTCTCCAGGAAAGAGGGATCGTTAGAAAACAGCGTTTGTATAGCCCAATGTCCAGGAAAGAGCTTCCTAAACTGGACATAGATGCAAGCTTGCTGCCAATGGACTTTGAGCCTTCTGGGCCTCTTGCAAGACAGCTGCTGTGGGTGTTCAACACACATAGAGGCTAACAGAATGTTCCAAAGTTTCCTTGTTGATAAATTAGTAATAACAGGAGTATTATCAGGATTACTAGTTCCTGGCATTTACTAAAAAGACTATGTACGTGTGTGCAGTTGTTGTTATCCTTATTACTATCCAATCAGCATGTTGTCAGTTGAGAGAAGACTGAACTATTGATTATATCCACTTCCTCCACCACCCATGTCATCTGTGACCCTATATTAGGGAAAAGAAAATCTGCTGGTTACCAGTCACTGTATGGTCTGTGTAAGAGGCACCCACTCCCCACAGACTAATAAGTAGCCAGCCCTTTGCAGGACAGGCTGTGGGTCCCAGGAATAATGCCACCAGCACCAAGCCCCAGGGGAACACTTACCACGTAGAGCCTGCGCCAGATGACCGCCCATTCTCGCAGCGTGGATGTGAGCTCCTGCACCAGTGGAAGCTCACCGGGAATCAGGGTCTCATGCTGCCTAAAGAGAACGAGACAGACGCTTCCATTACTCCGAGTTGATCACCACTGCTTTTCTTGGCAGAGGTCAGATTCCCCAAAGCTCAAAGACAGGCATGGGGTTAGTCAGGCTTGAAATAAAGCAAAACTTGTCCATTGTGGGGAGGTTTGTGTAAGACTCTATCACATCTAAGCGTGTGAGAACAGAGAAAGAACTGAGGACCCTACACTTCTGAAAATGAACTCAGTTTCTGCCAGGCAATGGGCGCAAAGTCCAGCCTCGACCTCCCCATTTTGCATCTCCATGGGAGCCTCGATCACTAAGCCAGGCTGGTTTCAGCAGTTCCCAGGGATGGAAGCCAAAATCCAATATTTCAGCTGGGTCTGCCAAGCAGCCGTTTCTGCAGGGAGGGTAGGTAGAGAAGTGTGCATGGCACAGGGGTCCTGGAGCTTGTAATCTCACACAGGACCTGCTGGCGGGCATTGAGGCAGTGCTGTCTTCTGGAATGGTATTAGGTTTGCTTCTCAACTGCTGCCTCACAGCATAGAAATTGTATATGAGGGCTGTCCAGAAAGTATCCAGCCATGTAATTGTTCTCATTAACGTTGACAATGGCTAGATTTTTTTCCCAGACAGGGCTCGTACATGCCAAACTCCTCACTGATTCACAGGAGACTTAGAACAAGGTCAGGCTGATGTTTATTCATATAAATCCTCTCCAGTATTTTTATGATTAGCAAAAGAAAGAAGAGAGTGAGAGCAAGCAAGTGAACAGCACTCGTGGTAGGATCACCAGACTTAAATAAAAATACAAGATGTCCAGTTAAGTCTGAATTTCAGAAAGATTAGAATAACTTTTTTAGTATGTTTCAGGAAATATCTGGGACATACTGTAAAAAAATGACCTGTTATTATCTGAACCTCAAATTTAACTGGACATCCTGCATTTCATGTGGCAACCCTAATTAGTGGGAGTCTCCACCCCTCTCCCTTGCCACCCCTCGTGGCTGTGGCTAGTGACACTGGAGGTTGCCCAGGAATGGTCCACTGAGAAGAAGATTCTCCAGGAGGGCAGGACACCCAGTTATCGGCCTGATTTTGGTACCAAGTTCTGTGAATTTGGGCATGTTTCCACTCCTGCCGCTCAAGCAAGGGGGTAGAACATATGATTAAGAATGTCACCTATAGGCACTGAGTCTGCGTGACTCTAATGCACTCTACTGTCGATTGGCCCTGCAACTCCTTATTCCCTCAATTCCCCTGCCCTTCGACTGGCCAGTGAAGGTGGCCTCCCTCTCCCAGTGTAGGCTGTCTCCCTCCTCTTAGCAGCCACAGAGGCAGCATTTTCCAGGATAAATGGTAAGGTGAACAAGAAAAAAAATATCTAAAACATAATAAAGTTTATCTGCAGAGTACGTTCACAGATCTTATTTCACAATTTCACATCAATGTCATGACAAGCCTAAGGCCAGATTTGTTTTCCAAGCCCAAGGTGGCCCCGAGGCTAGCTGACATGTCCAAGGTGATTAGTGCAGGAGGTAGCATGCTCAGTTAGCACCCACAGTTCCCAAATTGGGGGCTCTCGGGTCTCAGCAGAAAGAGCACTGGCCATTCATGCATGCACATATGTATGTGCATACATACGTATGCACAGGTGCATGCACATACGTATGCACAGGTGCATGCACGTGATCGGTGAACAAGTAGTGCAAGAAGAAGGTAAAGGCCCCCTGTTCTTTCATTGTCTGTCTTGGTTGGCCTGTGGAAGGATGCCAGGGAGGAGCAATTACAAAAAGAGAAAGACAGAAGAAGGAATTGTGTCAGGAAAACGTTTTTACTTACTTCTCGGTCATGAGAGTTGGAGTTAACGAGTCGAGAGAAATAAAGTGCACAAGGCACACCTGAATGATCAACTTTACTTCCTCATCATTTCTTAGCAGTCTTTGCCCACGGAAACTTACCCTCGGTCTTCCACAGTTGCCTCTTTCAAGTGGATGTATGTCTCAGGGAAGATACCCTACAGAGAGAAGGACTTGGGTTATATGGCCATAAAGTTCTCCGCCCACTGCAAACGCCTGGACAGCAGCAGGGATGAATGCAGGAGAGAGGATGCCTGGAAAATAGCTACAGTTTGCAGTCAGGCTTGTGGGAGAGCAATCCCACTGACTGGCTAATCTAAATGAAATCATGGCTAAGACAGGGAAAAGGTATAAATTAAGATGTGGGTTCAGAGAGTTTAAGATGAATGTCTCATAAATGAACAGGCAAACATGCCCAGGTGCACAGCTTTGAGCTGTGGTGATGGAAAGGCATTTAATAGTGAGATCCTACACCCCTCCAGGTTCTACCTGCCAGGAGACGGTTCTCTTGAAAGGGCTTTTACATAATTAGTGAGATGGAGGAGGACTATGTACTTCGTAGCCCATCAAATTACAGTGATTTTCTAAAGTGATTCCTCGCAGCACTTTCATTTTAACCAAATGCAGCCCAAATCAATTAGTACTACTTATCTGGTTATTTTGAGCACCTCTCAGGCTCAAATTGCTCTTCACTTTGTATCAGTATTGTGACATTGTCCAGGGTAAAACTAAAGCCCAGAAAGACCCACGAGGAAGACTGGAAATTGGTTGGTAGAAACTGAAGAAATGAAGATCAGATTTAACTAATAGGAAGCAAGTCCTGGATGTGGGTTTTCTTTAATGCCAAAAGCCTTCTGTTGTTTAACTGTGTGATACACTCATCAATAAACAGAGCAATTGCCATCTGGAAACAGCACTGCAGTTCTTTGCATTCTGCTACTTTGAATGCCAGGCCAGTAGAGATGGAGAAGAACCTGCTTAACAGGCACCATGAGCTCAACTGCTCCTAGCCCTGTGCTGGGAAAAGTTACTATGGCCCTGTGAACATTCCAAGGCAGGGGAGGGGCATGGCCCTGCCTGAGGGACTAGGTCAGAGATGCACATCTACCCGGAGGTCCTTCATCCATTCAGAGACAGAAAACAAGTAAATTTCAACCAGGGCCGGCCCTGTGTCTAGTTTTGTGAGCTGTGTTTACCCATACAATACACTTCTTTCTCTTTTTAACCTTTGGCTAATAAAACAGGAAACAGCAAGAAAATCTGAGTTTGGGCTGCTCCTAGCATTGGTGATGACAGGGTATAGATCCTGTCACTGCTTGAGTCAGAAGCAAAATGGCCATCCTTTCCCACCAGACAGTAAGAACCAAAAAAAAAAGAGGCACATACTTCCCCTCCTTGGTTTGAGAGAGGGGCAGGTGTGGGCTGTATGAGTAAGAAATCACTATTCCAATCCTGTTATTAGTGAGACCCAGGACACACACAGAGGCAAGGTAACATGACCTCTTTTATTATAGGGAGGGGATTCAGAGTGAGTTTGGAAAACTGATCAAACAGTTAAAGATGAACAAAAATGCAACGTGAGTACAATTTCCTTGGGGCCTGATTTCTGGAGTTCCAAAGCCTCACATCTGCCTTTGGGATGACTAAGACACTCTGAGTCTTTCTTCTCAAGGAAATACTGAAGTAAATGTTGTGTTGACTGACATCTTTGTGAAGAACCAGGCTCTGCTGTCCAAAACTCAGCTTGAGGACATGATGTTAAGTGAAATAAGCCAGACACAAAAGAGGAGACACTGTATGACCCCGCTTATCTGAGATATCGAGAGCAGGCAAATTCCTAGTGACAGAAGGTACAATGGGAGTTGCCAGGGATAAGGGGAGAGAGGGGTGGGGAGCTGGGGTTTAATGGGTAGAATTTTAGTTCTGAAAGATGGCAAAGTTCTGGAGATGGATGGTGGAGATGGTTGTACAGCAATGTGAATGTACTAAATACCCCTGAACTACACATTTTAAAACGGTTAAGATTGTAACTTTTATGTTATATATATTTTACTACAGTAAAAAAAATGTCCAGAACTCAACAGAAAAGTAGAACACTGGGTAAGGATGAACCATTTAAAGTAGTAGTTAGAGGAGTCATATTTGGAGGTTAAAACAAGATGCAACATTGCTAGTCCCAAAGACTACCCTTGCAGAAGATTCTTCAAATCAAAGTAAAGGACCAATTAAAATTTTCAGGTATTCATGATCTGATGAATCAGATGATGGTTTCTCCTAATAACTAGGAGAAATCTAAGATAAAAGCATTCATAATATAAATAAATAGTGACTTATTTTGTGACATCTAAGCAGATCATAAGCAGATAAGTTATACTGGGTGTAGAGATATGATGATTTTCATATTAAGAAAATACCTATATTGTTGTATTACCACTCCATTATTGGTAGGCATCTTCTTCCCATGATCGTATATTGTCCACTTATAGCCATTTAATTGCTCTGATAAATCTGAGGCTTGTAGAACTTCTCCTAGGCCATTATGACACACAGAAAGCCAGAATAAACCTGTGTAATATATTTCTGATATATTGCCACTCTCAATTTTGCTTTTCCTTCCTCACTTGAGTACAAAAAAAAAAGAGAAAAAACTAATGATTTTCTAGATAACACCCTTATCCACTTTCATAATCCTGACAGGATCAATATCAGTTTCTGCAAAGCTCTTGGCTTCTTCAATTTGTAAAACCACTAGCTCACTTTATCACCAATCTAAATGGCTATGTCTGCTTATAACTGACACCAAAAATTTCCATTAAAATAATAGCCTTTCAACTGGCAAACGAAGGAAACAACATCAGGAGAGCATTTCAAATAGGCTGTATCTCTTAATGAAGGGCTGTCAGAAGTTCAGCATAATTCATGACAATTGACTTTAAACTCATTCTGTTTTTCCTGGCTCTCTTCACAAGAAAGACAGTTCAACTTCAAAATCACTGAGTAAATGCACAGCCCTTGTTTATACTATCATTTCGTTGAATTACAAAGTTTAATTATGAAGAACTAAGAGAAGCTCTTATTGAAATCATTCTTTTAAAGGGTGACACTTAACATGTGAGTAAAGGCTTGAAGAAAATGAACACAAAAATATTAACAACCTATCCAGAACGTGCCCTTTAGATTCTAGTGTGGCACCCCAACTATCCACTTTTCAAAGCAGACAATAGAGGCGCTAGCTAGCTAGATGCATTTTGACATATGAGGAAATCAGAGGATGCCTGGGAAACCAAGGTCGTTTGTTCTCATAAAGGATGGTGACACACTACACACTGTGAAAGGCAAAGCTGTGCTCCAGGTCCTTGTTTCAACATGATTCACATTGGCCAGTTAAAAATCGAGAATTCTGTTTGTTATTAAGTGCATGTGATTTTATCTGAGAGTGGTATTTTTGTTGTTCATTTTAAAACCTTTTTTTTTTTAAAGAACGGAGAATTAAGTGACACTAGGTGTTCTTGCTGTTTAATAAATTTAGAACTTCAAAATAATTAACTCTAATGATACTTTGAAATAACTACCAATTCCATAAGTATGAGTAAAATTCACACTGAGAGGGTTAAACCCAAGCCAAGATGCAGAGTAGCTGTAAATACCAGGTACTCTTGTCTAACCAGCACCCAAAGAGGAAAAAATAGTCTTATAGTCTTCGCTTCCGGTCAAGACAGAACATCTGCCATCCTGGTCCCTATTTTGAGAAATTAAAAGTCAGCAAGAGATTAAATGAAAATAATCAAATGAGAAATGAAGATGAGCGGTACAAGAATCTACGGGGGAAAGATTCAGCACCAGGATTTGGGGAGAAATCTAAGGACCAAAATTGTGGGAGCTGATACTCACTTTACAAGCAAGCCCTCATTTATTCTGGTAGATGATTAAATTGTCGAATTTAACAAAATGTGTGTGTGTGTACAGACATGTGCAAATACTGCAGGTAACTGAAGAGTCAACAAGGTGGGAAGCTGAGCAGACAGTCCTGGGTTTGAATGGCCTCTACCTTGTAGAAAGGGTCTTTCTAGGCCTTGAGCTCTTTTGAGAGTTGTGTGCAAGGATTACTTCTATCTCATGCTTGATTTGAAAAATAAGAACGGTGGGGTTTTGGACTCACCTCTTGATAAATTCCAGAATGTTTCCCTCACCCCCTTCCTAATTCTCTACTTTGCATGTGAAATGTGAACTAATGTGGCCCTATCAACTGGTTGTTTCAAAAGAAAAGTGCTGACACACTAAGCTGCCCCAGAGTACAGTGTCAAAGGAAAACAGCTGACCTGACCTAAATAAATGAGGCGGGTATGAACACAATTAAGAGATTTTCTTTAGCCTGATGATTAGTAGTATTGGCACTGGGAAAAGTAGGGTCAGTATTTTTCATTTGTTGGCCATGTGAGATACGTTTTCATGGCAACCCAGTACTTACTATACATAAAATATTATTGAAAATATGTAAAAACATGGGCCTAAATGAAAATTTCATGAAATAATACTTACTATAGCATTCCATTTTCTTTTCTATTTTTCAGTTTTGTTTTATGAAAAATACTGGTTATACAACCCACGATATTGAGTTAATGATGTGTTATTGGGGGGGGTGAGGTTCAAAGTTTGAAAACGGCTGCTCTAGAGGTGGGTCCATTTTACAATGAAGAAAAGAGTCAAGTGGAAATGGGGAGACCTTTAGTTTGGGGAGTTTAGCATTGCAACTAAAAGCTAAAGGAAGAAGCCTCAGTCCCTCCCTAAAAGTCAGCCAAGGGCAGCAGTGTCACTCTATCACCACACAGCTCTGCCTGAGGGACAGGGACCAAGAAGCCTGCAGAGGGCCCGCCAAGTCTGTGAATTCACCTCCGGGCTCTTCTCCTTGAGCTGGCTGGTGGGAATTATGGCGATAGGATTTGCACTATCTTACTGGAGCACTGAGGTCAGAGAACTTGCTTTCACATATAAAGAACAGGCGGTCAAAGAGAAAGCAAATTAAATCTAGACACAGGAGAGAGCAGATAATGGGATCAGCTAGCACAACATAAAACTAGCAGAGAGATTTCAAAGTAAAAAATGGAATTATAAGCCATACCTTCTTAGATTTATTTTGGAGGGTATATCCTCTGTACCAACCTGTCAAGGTAGAAGAGAACACAAAATCTTTGATGTTATCTTGGATAATATAAAGATATTAGCAATATACAACCTCATATCCTGTTAGAATACTGGGATGGAATCCAAGAGAAAATTAGCAGACAATATGCTAAAATTATGTGCACTTTGGTTTATTATACAATAAAAATCTAGATCAATTTTAGAACTTTAGTATCTTAATAGCTAAAGAACTTAAAATTCATTTAGAACCATGTTTCATCTCTGCTCCTCTGGAGAAAAAATAAAACAAACAAACAAACAAATAAGTAAGACAGGAGGGAGCCCCAACCTCTTACTACTATCTGAATATACCACACAATCATTCACAGTGTTTTTGTGTGAATGAATATGAACTTTCATTTATATATAAGGGCTGTTTGGAAAGCATCCAGCCATGTAACTTTTCTTGTTATATTGACAATGACTGAATTTTTTCCTGGACAGCCTGTGTGTGTCTGTGTGTGTGTGTGTGTGTGTGTGTGTGTATCCTATAAGCCATCATATACTATTAAAACAGATATTAAAAATAATTTATATAATCCCTCTCTTTTTCTAAGTTCTAAGGTTAAGAATCACTATTCTAGGAGTTCCCTGATGGTGTAGTGGCTTAAGGCTTCGGCGCTGGCGCTGTCAGCGCTGCGGCCTGGGTTCGATTCCCAGCCAGGGAGCTACCCACATACCAAAGAGAAAAAAAAAAATCACTATTCTAGAACAAATTTAAATTAGAGTAGCAAATCTTATATATACAAATATTTGCATCTAAAAAGAATGGAAACAAATAATAAAATAATTATTTCAAATAATTTTGGCAATGCTATAAGCACCTCAATGAAAATATTTATATGTTTGCTTGATGAGGCTTTAAGAAAAAGCTTTAACTTAGTTTTTAAAATTCCAATAAATACACATATAGCTATGGCTGTTTTCCCATCCTCTATCTCATAACGGGAGTATACAACTTAATCTGTCTGTAAACACATATTTTATATTAAATACTTATTAAACATGTACCAGAGGTAATTCAGTGAAATAATTTTCCTCATTCCTCAGGCCCATCAGGCATCAAGAGGGTCATCTTGCCTAAGTAAACCCTATTATAAGTGGTACATATGTGTAAAGTGGCCAAAAATACAATGAATAGATCCAAGCCATAATTAAAATGTTAGGCAATTGCTAATAGAATTCTAGACCTTTTCTGATAAATTGTTCTATATGAAATTATCCAGAAAATAGACACACAGCCCATTTTAGACATGCTGCAAGAAAAAGTTAAATCTACCTTTTTTGTGCAGGGATTTAGTTATTTTTTCAAACACTTTATTGTAAAGCATCAGTATTCAAAAGTTTAACCAATTGTGCTATATTTTACAGGGAGGAAGGGGATATTTTCCTGGTATAACACCAAGCTAAACATTTCTCCCAACTCTCAAGAGTCTTCACCATTGGTACACACTTGCTTGAGTCTGCTAACACATGGAAATGGCTGTTGAGCGAAGAGCTTCAACTTCATCCTGGGATCGGGGAGGGGGAGGCAAGATGAGAAACAGTACTCTCATCCAACCAGTTTTCATCTCTCCATGTCCTATAAAACTAAGCTGTTACAATACAGACTTGGCTTCACTTTCAGAGAGGAATTTACGTGTACTTTTGTAAACAGTATTTTCGCAGAGCCATTCATCACAGAATTATGCTTCTTAAACCTGTCATTTTTGAAAACCTTTTTTTTCCTTGCCTCCTAAGTCTTCTCTATAATCGTGTATGTGTAAAACCCCAATCTAAAGGCACAAAATTAGCATGTTGAATTTGTAAAAGCATACATTCATTTTGCTTGGCATTATACAGTAGCAGAATATTGTCTATGTCTGGAGTTTTAATCATATACTACTAAGACTCCATAAATTCAATTGCTAATAACTACAAGGGTAATAGTTCAAGAATTGCTGTTGTTACGTGCTATGGAGTTGGTTTCAATTCATGGCGACCCTATGAATGAGTAGGTCCACAATATCCTGTCCTCTATAGCCGTGCTCAGCTCCTGGAGACTCATGCCTATGGCTTCTTTTATAAGCTCAATTTATGTCTTTTCCTGCTGCCTTCTATTTTTCTCCACATTACTGTCTTTTCCAAAGAACACTGCCTTCTCACAATGTGCCCGAAGGAAGACAACTTCAGCTGTGTCAAGAGTATGTTTGCTCATTTCACATTATAAATCTGGGTTGTGATATAAGCAAAACACAATTTTCAATTAAACCCAATATTTAAAGCAATAAATGAATTTAGTAAAGTAAATTACAAAATTAATATTCAGAAATGACTACATTTCTATATACAAATAACAAACTATCGGAAAGAGAAATTAAGTAAATAATCCCATTTACAATTGCATAAAAAAATACCTAGAAATAAATTTAACCAAGGAGGGAAAAGACCTAAACTCAGAAAATTATAAGACATTAAAGAAAGAAACTGAGGAAGATATAAATAAGTGGAAGCATATATCGTGCTCATGGATAGGAAGAATTAACAGTTTAAATGACCATAATACTCAAAAGAATCTACAGATTCAATGCAATCCCTATTAAAATACCAATGGCCTTTTTCACAAACTATAACAAATAATCCTAAAATTTATATGAAACCTAAAAGACGCTGAATTCCTATGGCAATCTTGAGAAAGAAGAACAAAGTTGGAGACTACATGCCACCTGTTACCAAACTATATATGACAAGAAATCAAAATAGCACAGTACTGACATAAAAACAAACACATAGTTCAATGGAACAGACTGGAGAGCCCAGAAATAAGCCCATGCCTAATCATTTTATCTATGAAGAAAGCAAGAATATATCATGGGGTAAAGCCAGTCCTTTCAATAAATGGTGTTAGGAAAACTGAATGGATGGATACATGCAAAAAAATGAAACTGGGTCATCATCTTCTTGCTCTATATACAAGAATAAACTGAAAATGGATTAAAGACTTAACTGTAAGTTCCAAAACCATAAAACTCCTGGAAGAAAACATAAGCAGTAAACTCTCAAGACATTATCCTTAGTCATATTTTTACTGATATATCTCCTCAGGCAAAAGAAACAAAAGAAAAAATAAACATATGGAACTTCATCAAACTGAAAAGTTTTTGCACAGCAAAAGAAACAAAACAAAACAAACAAAAACGACTGAATGGAAAAAGTTATTCATC
The DNA here is from genome assembly GCA_004026885.1 of Lyroderma lyra. Taxonomy (NCBI): domain Eukaryota; kingdom Metazoa; phylum Chordata; class Mammalia; order Chiroptera; family Megadermatidae; genus Lyroderma; species Lyroderma lyra. Next base: position 155,658 of record PVJL010002752.1, read on the forward strand.
AATGATATATCTAATAAGGGGTTAACATTCAAATGTATGAAAATCTCATAAAAATCAACACCAAAAAACCCAAACGATCCAATTAAAAAATGGTCAGAGGACTTGAATCGACATTTCTCCAACGAGGGTCACATAGATGGCCAAAAGACATATAAAAAAATGCTCAATGTCACTAATCATCAGAGAAATGCAAATTAAAAGCACAGCAAGATACCACCTCATACCTGTCAGAATGACTATCATAAATAAATCAAAAAACAAGTGTTGGTGAGGATGTAGAGAAAAGAAAACCTTCGTGCATGGGATTGCAAATTGGTATAGCCACTATGGAAAACAGTTTGGAGGTTCTTTTGAAAATTAAAAATTGAACTACTTTATGACCTAGCAATTCCACTTTATCTAAAGAATCCAAAACACCAATTCAAAACACCCCTATGTTCACTGCAGCACTATTTACAATAGCTAAGATATGGAAGCAACGTAAGTGTCCATAGACGACTAGATTAAAAAGATGTGGTACACATATACAAGGAATACAAGGGCTGCCCAGAAAGTATCTAGCTATGTAACCATTCTCATTATATTGACAATGGCTGGATTTTTTTCTGGACAGTCCTCATATTACTCAGCCATAAAATGAAATCTTACCATTTGCAACAACATGGATAGACCTGGAGGTTATTATGCTAAGTGAAATAAGACAGGCAGAGACAATATTTGATCTCAGTTATATGTGGGATCTAAAGAACAAAACAATCAAACAAAAACAAACAGATTTACAGATACAGAGAACAAACTGATGGTTACCAGATGGGAGGGGGATTGGGGGCAGGGTGAAAAAGATGAAGGAATTAAGAAGTATAAATTGGTAGTTATAAAACAGTCACATGATCAAAGTACAACATAGGGAATATAGTCAATAATGTTGTAATACCTATGTATAGTGCCAAGTGGGTACTAGATTAATTGATGGAATTACTTCATAAATTTTATAATGTCTAAGCACTATGCTGTACACCTGAAACTAATATAAAATAATATCAAATGTCAACTGTAATAGGAAAAAAAAATGAAATGTACCTTGGTCCCATCTGCTTCCTGTCCTGAACAAGTAAACCCTGAGCCATCAGGTGGGACAGGGAAACTCAGGCAAAGGTGATGGTGTGGTAGGGAAATTCGTACATGAGACCAGACTGGCAGGTCATGTCGGTACCTGAGCAGAGTAAGATGGGCATCCATGTGAGGGTGAGGGGCCCACATGGGGCATCGGAGCCTAAGTGAGGTGAGGAGGAAGGCTCCAAACACAGGACGTGGGGTGGGGATGGTGGACTGCGCCATGACGGTCAGAAGAGCTGGGAGGATGTCCACATGGGGAGAAGGTGTGGTAATGAATGTGGGGAAACTGATCAACTAAGTAAACATGTCGGGAATATCAGAAGCCAAGTTTCTTAATTCACAGAAGGGAGTGCTAAGCACTAAAAGGGAAAAAAACTGGAATGAACCCTGTGAGGCTGGACTGGAATCAAAGGTCTTCATTGTACTTAATGGGTTAAAATACACAAGACAGGTCAAAATTCACAGAAGTGTTAGTCTCCATTCACACACGCACGTGCATATGATCCCTAGCTCTGCTAAAATATCTTTTAGTTCTTATTTTTCTGACCCCGATACAGATGATGAAGCTATTACCTGGCCTAGAGAACCAGCTCAAAATGAAGCAGAACAGAAGATTCTGTGAGGAACAAACCCAAGGGGAAAAAATGGCCTAAGAAACTATCTCATTTGTCTAAGATATTAGAAGATAAAACTCTGTCAGGAAGGCTGGCTATGACAGAGGTAGGCCCACAGAGAAAGGAGGCAAACAAATCCATGGTGAGCTAGAACAGTGGTTGTTGTGGGGGGAGGGAATTGTGTGGGAGAAGGCAAGCGGGAACTTTCTGGGGTAAGAGAAAGAAATGTTCCCTATGTTGACTGAAGTATGAGGGACACAGCGTGCATTCATTTGTTAAAACTCATTGAACTGTGTACCTAAGGGGACTGTATCTCACTGTATAGAAATATAATTGTACTGTAATTTTTAAAAACCATACAAAAATGTATGCTCTCAAATGAACCTCAAAGTGACACAGAAGAATTCAATGATAATGGATTGCTCAAGTATTACTGAATATTGGTTTGAATCCACCTCTGAAATTACTGTCACATTGTGAAAAATCACAGAACCATTTCCCCATCACTTCTACTTTGTACTGCGTCTCCCCAAAGACATCATTCACCTTAATTACGCACTTCGTTCTTCAAAACTGAAGGAGTTTTGCTCTTTCCAAAAGTTCAATCGCACGTTGGAGATGCATTTACTCGTTCAAGAGGAGAGGGGCTAGGGGAGACTCACACTGGCACCACCCTTCTCCTGTCTTACGGTATAAAGCAAAGAGAAAAACACACGCACACATGTAAACACACAAGCAGAGAAATGAAGCAATTTCACACAGGGCTAACAGTTATAAAGGAACAAAAGGGTGACGTGGGAGAGGGTGACAGGTTGGGGCTGGGGTGACTAGCGCTAAGGCTGTACATGCTAATGCAGTCATTCATTCATTATACATAAAAACACTTTTTGAACGCCAGTGTGCCAGACATTGTCTTCAAGGAGAAAGGAAATGGATCTGTAAACAAACAATTAAATACAAAGGGGCTTTTAACGGTAATGCTTGGACACAGCCACACACAAAGGGAGAATTATGAATATGCTAAAGGCTCAGAAGGCAATTACTGAGGGGGACTTTGAAGATCTTTTGAACCACAAAAGCAGCATTTAGATGTGTAAGTCATGAGGTGTTTTGTGAAATCTCTCATTTTGCAGTCCCAAGATAAATCAGTTTCCTCTCCCCCATCAATAAATCATTTTATTGTGGTGAAAATACATAACAAGTAAGCAACCATTTTAACCATTTAAAATGTGTATAAACATAAATTATTTTTGACCTCCCAGAAATTAAAGACGAGGAACAGATAGGGAGCCACTGTTTACATGCACCTAGAATATGGGGGAGGGGGTGCTGGGGAGGCGCAGGTGCTAAATCCTGTTGTTTTCCCTTTCAGTGCTGCTGGTCTGGGTACAGCACAGGTAATTAGGCCAAGGTCAAAGGTTCCATCCCCTGTGGGCTAGGTAAACCTGTCAGGTTTCCCTGGCCATCCAGGCTCTCCCATCCCCAGTGAGTTTCCCTACAAGGTATGCTTGAGGTCCCTCTGGGGAAAGCGGTGAGTACAAACAGCTCACAGACTGACAAACAGGCTCCGTCCTTGGACCCTTGCCCGTGGGCAGCACACTCACTGCCTTCAGGAGCCTCAAGCGTGCGGGTGCTCACATTCCCAATGCACTCACCAGCTCACTGGGGCTTTTGAAAAGAAGCTCCAAGGCAGAAAGTAAAAGGACACAAAGATGGTAAAAGATAATTCTATTCTTTTGTACCATTCTGTGGGGCAAATCAGGCTTCCTGGTTACCGTATTTTGCCATGTATAATGCGTACCCACATTTTTGGCCCAAACTTTCAGAGGAAAAAAATCTTTTGTTTTAATTTTTTAATTATTGATTTCTAGAGTTACACTTTTAACTCATAACCATAAATAAAACAATTAAAAACATTTGTATAGTGCACATTATATACAGCAAAAAATGGTAATTTCCGTAGCTCAGTTTTGTGCTGAGACAGGCAGACATTGCAAGTCTCCAAAGGAGCTCAGAGTTCACTGAAATTTAACATCTTACTTAAAAATAGACAGAAACATAGGCAAGGAACTAAAAAGGTTGTCAAAAGTCAACCAGTAGCTTACTGTCTCCTGCCGCCCAGCTCCTGGCTCTTTCCCACACCCCCACCCCCACCCATTTCTCTACCTGGATTCCATAGGACCTTGGTGGAAATCACAGCTATGTGAAGGTCTTCAAGTTTCTTAACCTTAAATTTCACATCTGTTAAATGAGCATCAGTAACTCTGATCTCCCAGGATTGTAGAACTGAGACTGAGTATATGAAAACCTGTAGGGTCAGTGCCTGGCACACAGAGGAACATAAAATACCAGACAAATCTGGAGCCCAGGGGACCCAGTGACATAATCCAGGAAATTCCTACTCTAGGTTCCTACACTGATCACAGCAGAAGGCTCTACTTGGATTTCTCCTTGTTTTCTAAGGCATCATCATACATACTGGGAGAAGGACCAAAACCTCTCTAAATTATTCTTAAGTTATTGATGATGAACAAAGCTGAAGCTGCCTAAGTGGCTGGAATACTAGGGGGAAGCTTCAGTCCAGCTCCATAGCACCTGATAGGATACACTTTTATTTTCCAACAGAGTAAGTTTTAACTATGAGTAAGTTGCAACAACAATGTACAAGGTCGGAGGACAATTAATTTGGTGAACCCGTTCTAGAAAAAGTACTATATACCTCATTGCTGAATATCACTATGGCCACCTTTGAAGTACTCCCCTTGGGAAGTTAGGCACCAAGGCCAGACAGAGCCTGGACCACCCTTCAAAGCAATTTTGGCAATTTTTTCCTGGAATGGCCTTACCAAGTTGTTTGTACAGTGGTGCGAATGTAAGCGCATGGTAGCAACTTTGTGAACTTAGATCAGATTTGGGGCCCAATGACAGCTCTGATGGTCATTTCAGAAAAAGAGTTCTAAAATTGCTTTTAAGGGTGGACTAGGCACTGACATCGGTGCATAGCTTCCCAAATGGAGTACTTCAAAGGTGACCATAGTGATATTCAGCAATGAGGTATGTAGCACCTTTTCTAGGATGGGTTTGCGAACTTAATTGTCCCACCGGAGTAGAGTGCCAGGTAGCTTACTAGACTAATCAGGGGGATCAATGCATAAATTATATAAATGTCTAACCACTATGCTGTACACCTGAAAATAATATAAATAATACTGAATGTCAACTGTAACTGGAAAAAGTAATGTAAAATAATTTCTGCCCACTCCTTCCCATTTCTTTAGTTTCAACCATAGCAACAGAGTCTTAAACCTGGATTGGTAGAAACTAAACAAGTATTCAAGGTTGAGAATGTAGTGTTAATTGTTGCTGCCATTCAAAAGATGGACTAAATTGCTAGGTATAGTTGTTTAAAATCTTATATTCCTACTGTCAAAGTTAAATGCACCCACATTCAATATTCTTGTTCTAATGACAAACATTAGGGACACTACACAGAATATAAGGGTTAGACTAATGATCCCTCTTTAACAAGAATCTTTCTATCTTGCCTTTTCCATTCATCTTTGTAGCCTGAATTACACATGGAGATGAAGCAAGGAAAAAACCTGAAGTTCTTATGTGCGTGTCAGACTCATTTGCAGCATGCAAGTTTTTCTAGCAACATGCTTTCTCTACCTGTAACACTTGGCACTGAATGCTTTGCCTCCATTGAATAAAATGGGGGCACTCTCGTAGTTACTATTTACGATGTATAAGCTTCCTTATATGCTTTTAAAGGTCATAAATGGCTCATATTACAATGGAAAAGCAGAGGCACACATTTAGCCTTCTCTCTCCAGGTATAAGCAAAAGGAGAATTATCTTATTGAGATTTGCTCTCAATCAGTTTTGAACTTTCCTCTAGAACAGCAGTGTCCAAACTTTTGGCTTCCCTGGGCCACAGTGGAAGAATTGTCTTGGCCCACATATAAATTACACTAACACTAATGATAGCTGATTAGCTTAAAAAAAAAGTTTGCAAGAAAAAGCTCATAATGTTTTAAGAATTTGTGTTGGGCCACATTCAAAGCTGTCCTGGGCTGCAGGTTGGACATGCCTGCTCTAGAACTTTCTGCTTACATTAATCCTTAACCGTTTGAATCTCACCCAGCCCCACAATGATCTGCTGTGCTATGTTTCACAACGGGGGTAAGACATCAAAGGCATTTTTTAATGGAAGTTACACAGCACATAGCCATAACTGGCACAGTATCCAGGTGTCAGGACAACCCTGAGTGTACGTGGATGTACATGGGACGGGAGGAGCCTATATACCACTTTGCTGCCTTCTCAACCCCTTGATCCCACCAAGACTCCTTAGAGACCAAAATATATGAGACATTAAAAGTTTGAGAACACTCTTTCAGAACATCCCAAATGCATCCTTGCTTTCAGGCTGAGCTTGCCTCCTTAGGTGCATGGGCAGCTGCCCAAAAGGGCCAAGTCCAAGTATCAGCTCCTGACAAAGTCACTGGATGAAGGCACCATTCAGAAAATGGCTCTGACCTCATCCCAAAAGATTCCATATACACCTATATGTGAATAACATACATTAGAAGACGGAATTTTAGAAGGGGGTTCAAATGCATCTCCAAAGGAAACACCGAAGGCATTCTTTTTTCTTTTTCTTTTTTTTTTTTTTTTGATAAAATAGGAGAGGAGAGTTTTTGCCAGCTCTACGCTTTAATTAGCTTTTCTTGTAAACACACTCCCCTCTTACTGCCGTGCACATCTTTTGAAAAAACATATGTCAGGAACATATGTCCCCAGCAGTAGCCACTGACAAGCTGTACTGAAGGTAAAGGTCAAGCAGATGTGGGAAGTGACCAGCACACTCAACAGAATGCCACCTGGTCTAATCTGCTCTCAAAGCTAATGCCAAAATGTTTGCATGCAGTCCTTGTCATAAAACACAAGCTGCCGGGCTCACTGCCATTTCTATTTGTCAAAGGCGGCTGCTTTATAACTAGAACATGGCGAGCCTCTGGATTCTGAATTGTAATAAACTCTCAACTATCTTGACTGGTGGAGTAACCAAAGTAAGTGAAAGTTACAGATACATCATCAATAGCCTTACTTCAGTTTATACTGCAAACTTCTACACATGCTGTTAAGACCTGATTTTTAAAAATCAGTTTTGATTTTTTCCTTCCCTCACTCGAGTTACAATGACGGAGCATGCTTGACCAAATAGCGAAGGAAATGGACAGAAAATATGGACAATAAAGGGAGGTCAAGGCGACCAGGTTGACTCATTGTTGCACAGGATGGTAGGATGTGACAATCTGTCTTCTCAAATCAGACAGTCTAATAGAGTTGAATACGAACTTACTGTATCATATGGTTCAATGTTGGGTTCCTATTACCACATCTCAGAAAGATGCTTATTAAGCCTCTGCTTGGGAAAAAAAATCTTCAAAGGAACTCTTTTTCCTTTTTTAATGCCTCTGTTATAGAAAGTTTTGCCAGCCACGGAGCCAAAATTTGAAATAATATAGCTTTACCTATCTATCATAATACTGCCCTCTAAGCTTATTCAAAAAAGCCTGCTTTATAAAGCTGAGAGCCAAAAAACGTACAGTTCAAGTCATAAACAATTTTTATTCCTTTTCATATTATAAAGCAGTAGATTTCTTGATTAAGGTGCATTTTAAAACTGGTCTCATTCTATACAGAAGAAATAACTTAGGTATATTGGGGACCTCCTAAATCTACACAAATGCATCTTTTTAGTTCCTTCAACTTTTCAGGATTGCCCATGTCCTCTGGTTCCAATCCAATCATTTGTGCTGTCCTTTGGGTCTTTACAAATGACACTGAAATAATATAAAATGTTATGCTGTGCCTGCCTCTACAGAGCTTGGAACGCCTTTGAGACATTATCTCATTTTGGTATTTCCAACAGGGGCCAATTGTGTTATGTTTACCCCCATCGCTGTGATCGCCAGCCACCCTCTCTTAAACTTGTGAGTGGTTTATGGAGCTGAAAATGAGTCACCAATGGCTATGAATCAAACGCAGGGAACCGGTACCCATAGGTGGAACAACAGACCTTGGGTGTGAAATCACTTGTGACTGAAACTGGGTTCAGCACAGATGAGGAGACCTTCACGAGAACAGGGATGCTAAAACCTTATTTTTCAAAGCACTTCCAATTAATCATTTTTCTCAAAAACCGACTCAATTTTAGATGAAACAACCATGATACAAAGAGAGTTAAAGTGCCTTGCCCAGGGACAGTTAAGCTAGATGAGTGCAAAACCATCTAATCGAAAGTAGCCCTTCTCCCTCCCCACGACCCTCATCTACCTGCAGAATACCATCCTTTTCTCCCCACAGCACTTACAAGTATCTCTATCTATGTATCTAGCTATTTATTTATTTTGTGACTCACTTTGTTCATTTGTTTTTGTTTATCCCTTGAATGAAAATCCTATGAGAGCAGGAACCTGCTATGGTGTCACTCAGGTGACCTCAGTGCCTAGAACATCTCTTGTGCTCAATAAGGTACCTGGCACAACATAAGAGCCTGATACTTACTCAGCGAGTACTGCTGATTGAACAAATAACAACAACTGGAATCTCCAGTGGCAGTGCTTTTAAAAAACACTCAGGATGAAGAGGAGCTAGCTGTCTTGCTTCCAAATCCCTTAACCGGTTCAAGAAGCAAAGACATGGCCATGACCATGGGCAGACCAGGGCCAAAGATGAAGGAAGGCACGGACACTTGGTTCAATCCTTGAGAACTGCAGTTTCCTGAAAGTCTCTGAAAGCAAATAATTCTTCAGGGCCCATAAAAGGTGAACAGCATATACCTCCTCAGTCATTCCTACTCCCTTCCCTCGTTTTTAGTAACATAAAGTTCAGGGACAAAGTCACAGAAAGAAATTGATGATAGGAGATGAGGGATGACTCCTTTGGGCTGTGGTCTCCTGTTTTGCAGCCAAAGCTCAAGCAATCAGTCTGGCAGTTCCCCAAAAGGTTAAACACCAAATTACCATATGAGCCAGCAATTCCACTCTTAGGCGCATACCCAAGAGAAATGAGAGCATATGTCCACATAAAAATGTGTACACAAAATGTTTACAGCAGAATGATTCATGATAGCTGAAAAGTAGAAACAACCCAAATGTCCATCAACTGATGAATGGATAAACAAATATGACATATGCATACAATGATTATTATTCAGCAATAAAAAGATATGAAGTACTGACACATGCTACAACATGGGTGAACCTCAAAAATATTATGCTGCCTTAATCACAAAGGACCACATATTATATATGATTCCATTTACATGAAAAGGCAAACTCCTTGTCTAGAACAGGCAAATCTAGAAAAGACAGAAATTAGGTTGGTGGTTGCCTGGAGCTGGAGGGTAATGACACTAATGGGTACAGGGTTTCTTCTGGGGGGCAATGAAAATGTTCTGAAAGTAGATAATGATGATGGTTACCCAACTCTGTGAATGGCGTACTTTGTAAATAACTATTGAGTTGCAGACTTTAAAATGGTAAATTGCATAAGATTTGAAATACCAGGGCTGTCCAGAAAGTATCCAGTCATGTAATATGAAAACTAGAGGCATTTATGGCTGGATTTTTTTCTGGACAGACCTCATATATCTCAATTAAAATAAAAATTGCTCATGCTACAGCCAAATCCTTTCGCAGTCTGCAGAGGGACAGGGAAATGTTGAAGCCCCTGGTCTGTCCCCCATGGAAGGAGAAAAGCAGCCCTGCCCTGTACTATCTGGGGTTTTGAAGAGGTGACCTCTGTCCCTTTCCTCTGTACCAGGTCGCCTTCCTCCAACAAGCTTGCCTTGGCTCCTATTTCATCTGCATTCATTCAATAGACTGTGCGGAGATCCTCCTGCATGCCGGGAGCTGTGCTATGCACAGGCCCTAGGGATGAAGGAGAAGCAGGCTTTGCCTTCAAGGAGCTACCACTTTCACAATTATTCACTCACCCACACAGCAGCAACCAGCAAAAGGGGGGGGCCTTAAGTGGTATTCTGCTGTGGGTTGTGGGCAGAATAGAATTTTTCACTTCTGGGTTCCAGAAGGGTGGATCATGTCCACACCGAAAAAGCATACACAAGTCTGGTATGCAAATATCTCAAAGGCAGGGTAGGACAGAGTGTGGGGGCGTGGGGGAGCCCCAAGAGTCAGATCTGGCAGGAAGCTGAAGACAAAAACCCTGGGGGCACGAAACTGTGCCAGCACTACCCTTAAATTCCATCTGGCAGTACTGTGGGTGTTTCCATTTTGTTTATTTTTTTAAGAAAAGAGGAGATGGGGAGGAGGGAAAGGAACATTATTACTCAGCATTTCCATCGTGTCTAATGTTTGCAAAGCACTCCTGTCCTCACTTAGTCCTGAGCTGCCTGAAATAATAAAGGAATTTGAGAGCCTGGCCAAGAACTCTAAGTACTTAGGAGATATAAGAACTTATCATTGCCTCTGGTCAGGCAGGCATTATGAAAAAAATTAATCCCATCAAATAAATACTATTTAAAAATGAATCCACTATAATCATCTCTGGAAAGCTCACATGCCACTTGGAGGTGAATGATCTGAAGAAGCTCATGTTCTAAATCTGCTCCTTCACACCTTGTCACATCTCCACTGCTACAGACGGGGCAGTGACGTCCTCCTTTGAGATGGCAGAGTTCTACGGCTGGCACACCAAATATTTTATGGCAGCAATTAACAAGAAAATCAGCTTCCTGCTGTTTACACCTACAGCACCTGCATCATCGTATTCAAAATGCAGCTTTGATGAAGTAACAGTTTTTTGTTTTTTTATGACAGTCTATCGAAGGGCATGCAAACCGCTAGGTGAGTTGAGTTGCAATATGCAAAGCGTGATGTGGCATTTGAACTCAAGCTCCAGAAGGTATTTGAAATGAATGTGTGCTGTGTATCTGTGTTTATATTTAATATTCAACCAAGCTCAATGCTGCCTTTAGGAATGTTCATTGGTCAATTGGGAAGCTACTTGGTAAAGGATAAATATAATACTAGATACATGTAACAATACCTTTAATATGAATCCTATGAGAGCAAAGTGCTTCCATTAGCTATTTCAAAAAATATGTTGGGGTCACAAAAAATGAAAAAAGAATTTTGAAAATGTATTCAAAAGACAACATCAACTTTATTTCAGATCAAGTCTCCTGTCTTCCCTACCACATTCAGCAGAACAATTAGAAAAGCTTGGTAACAAAACACATCAGCACACACACACACACACACACACACACATACGCGCGCACACACACGCACACACGCACTCTGAAGAGCTAACATGGTAAAGTGGAGAATTCCCAGGTCAGGGTCTGAAAAGGACCAAAACTCAGAAACATGAAGCCAGCATTTCCCTTGGAGCATCTGCTGAATTAAGACAAAGTTCCTAAGTGGAGGTGTGGCATTTCTGATGGCCTTGTGGGGCCTGGAGGACAAACACTGGAGCCCTGGGACTGCCAATGAGTTGGCTACAATTTCAGACAAAACAGATTAAGGAAAAAAGCATGACTACAGACAAAAGGCTTAACAAACAGGGATTAAAAGTTGGAATTGTTGAATGCAACAATTCTAAAATTGCATGCACTTAAAAGACAGGTCTGAGAATACATAAAGCAGAAAACTAGTGTCACTGTAAATTGATACAGACAAACCGCAATCATGGGAAGATGTAACACAGGTCTCTCAGTAACAGAAAAAGCAGAAAAGAGTTAGCATATAACCAATTTGAAAAAAATGACAAAGAAATCAGAATCCAATTGTCACTGAGAGAACTGGGCACCAACGATCTAAAATATACATTCTTTTTAAGTCCATCTGGAAGAATTAAAAAGAAAAACACTTGAACATATGCCTTTTACCTGTATAATGGAAAAATGTGTCCATGGAGACTAGACATAGCTAATGGAAGCACTGTATCCTCACGGGGTTCGGATTAATGGTGGATTTATCTGGCCCCTGACAATGAGGTATAACCTAGTAAGGTTTGAGGAGACTATGGTTCCTTTATACACGGGAGTCCCCAGAAGATAAGCAGATTGTCTTTAGTATCTTGATGATTTAAGAATGCCATGGAATCCACATTTGGCTTGGACCAGAGACACTAAGGAGGAAAAGAGAATAGGGTGGGAGGAGTTCACACAGCCTTCCTTCCCTTCTACCTGCCCTGGGAGCTGCATGATAGCACCTGGACCTGTGTGGAAGAGAGGATAATGGAAACTGCAATCCCTCTGCCTGAAACAAAGAGGAGGCAGCAGTAACCCTGCAGGCAGGCAGATAATTTAGCTTTTCTATGGCCAAACCCTGCTTCCTTTCCTCCAAGTGTCCCAACTCCTCTTCCCCATTCTGTGTCTTCCTGTCTAGGAAGCCACACTGGATTCTATAATAGATGACCACCTCTGTCATTCCGCCATTAGAAGCATTCACATGGTGGACCGAATGCTGCAAATCCAGAGTTCCTGTTCTAACAAGCCTTACCCCGTGAGAAAAATCTGCCTAGTTTCCCACCCCATCCTGCCCCAGTCTATGGAGAATAAACGGGTCCTAATGGTGGTTCTTGGCTTATATCCTCAACTTCAATGGCCTGGATACATGTTCACTGCACTCTGGGGGTCTGGGTTAGAAATATGCATACATGGAGGAGTCCTGCTAGGATTTAGAGAGTTTGAGTTGGAGCTAGAAGTCCGAGGTGGAGTTGGGTGGGTGCTTTTTAGACCAAGAGCCCTGAGTCCTGCTCAACAACCCACTTACAGGTTAACTGGAACCACCTCCCTAGCTGGACCTAGTTGCAGGAAATGTGGGAGGCTTTCTAGACCAGCTGTAGTCCTGACCTAATTCTCTGAAAGAATCTCAGAAAACCCAGTTAAGTCTCTCCCTCATTTTGCCCCAATCTGGCAACATGTAGTGCTGAGTAGAAAGAGCCACTTAATCGGTGTTTTCTGAGAGCTCCCACCAGCCCGGTGTCCCACGGGTCTCTCCCCAGCCAGGACTGGGTCGGATCCTTCCGCACTCAGTGGGTAGGCCCAACATGTTCACATACTTTGCTTCTGGTGTCTGGCCATGTTTGCACGGTGTATTCAGCTGGCTGTTTTGAAATCACCCTCAGCACGAAACTGTATCACCTAAGTACTTCCTGGATTTTCGCCAGCACCCCCCCAGGAAGTAAAGCTCGCTGATGGTGGCTTTATTAAGAAGTAACTTGCACTGTATTTCCCTTCTGCCCTGTCAGGCCATCCAGACTCACCCTCATACATCTCCAAAATGTGAACGGTGTCTCCAATCTGCAGGGAGAGCTCCACATCTTGAGAGGCATTGTAGTTATAGATCGCTAGAAAAGAGAAACAAAAGAGGAAAGGGCATCAATGGCAGTTGAAATACAAGTCACTAAGCAGCGTATTCTGTGGTTAGTGAATGACTTAATCAACAAATTACCCTCGACGAAATAATTTCATGCGAGTCACCCGCTGTCAAGAAGAGAGCATGCTCCTGGACCCCCATTACTAGTACTTTACAGTCATTCCTCTATCCAGCACATACTGGTTGGTTGCCTCCTACATACCACGTATTGTGTTAGAAACCAGTGACAGAATCACAAAACACATAGACGTTGTCTCTGTCCTGGGGATTTCTATAGCTTTGTCGAGGAATAAAGGCATTCGATATATTATTACAGAATTAACAACTTACTTAAAATTATAAGAGTTGTGAAAGAAAAAAAAAACAGGCTACGATGAGAATACATTGTGGGGTTCTGCTGTTGGGCCCCTTGTTCGTCAGACAACAACTGGCCTATAAGACAATCGAGCTTACAATCTCTAAGACATAAGGTGCACCATCTCCCAGCTACCCTGATATAGGGACTGGGAGCCAAAGGGTCACTTCCAGTAACAGCTGGACGTAGGGTTAGTGCAGGGATGGCCGCCTTGCCCAGTTCTGGTGCCCTGGGGCACTGGGTTGCCCCAGCACATCCTCATCAAGGTGACCTCCATCACCACAGTCCTTAGGACTGGCAACAACTAGGTCAGATTGTGAAAAACAGTAGCCTGCCTACCTTATAACTCAGAAAGAAAAAGACAACTCAATTGTATTAGGATGGGTAGGGATTCTGAAGGGACATTGACCAAGAATCATATATGACAGCTAATAAGCACAAGAAAAGGTACGCAGCAGCATTAGTCATCAGGAAGGTGCAAACCAAAACCACAATGAGATACCACTTCACACCCACCAGAAGGGCTGTAATTTTTAAAAGGCTGAAAACTGGAAAGAATGTGAAGAAACTAGAACCCTCCTACATTGCTGGTAGGAATATAAAATGAAACTCTTTTCTCTTCAGAAAACAGTTTGGCAGTTTCTTAAAAAGTTAAACATAAATTTACAATGGGGAAAAATAGTTTACAATATGACCCATCCATTCCACTCCCAATTATCTACAAAGGGAAATGAAAACACACTACACAAAAACTTTGTGACTATTCCTAGCTGCTGTGATAGACAGAAAAACAGCCCCCTAAAAGACAGATATCCCCCTCAAATTTCTGGAACTTGAGAATGTTAGCTACCTTGTGTGGAAAGTTATGGTGCTTGAGAGGAGGACCTTTTTCTAGAGTTATCAGTACTATCTAGATGATCAGGGTGGGCCCTAAATGCAATCACCTGGACCCCGAGAAGGGAGAGATGGGAGTTTAGAGAGGCTCAGGAGGGAAGGCAACGTGAAGAAGATGCAGAGATTGAAGTAATATGACCTCAAGAATTGCTGCAACCATCCGATGAAAAGACAAGGAATGGAATCCTGCATAAGGAGCACAGCCTGCCCACACCCTGATTTCAAACTTGTCTCCAGAAGAGAATACATTTCTAAGCCACCTAGTTTGTAGAAACGTGTCAGGACAGCCACAGGCAACCAACATGGCAGCATAATACATAACAGCCCCCAATGGAAACAATCCATCAGCTGATGAATGACTGGATCAGTAAGATATAATACATCCACACGATGGAATACTACTTAGCAACAGAAAGGAATGCAATAGGAATACATGCTACAGCGTGGATGGAGTTCCAAAACATGACGCTAAATGAAAGGCCCAGGCACGTGTTTTCAGCTTCCATCTATTTGCACGTGTCCAGATCAGGCAAACCTGTGAGAAGACAGTGGACCAGACTGTTGATTGCCTAGGGGTGGGGATGGTGACTGAGAACAACAGGCACCAGGGAACTTTGGGGAGATGGAAACATCCTAAAACTTCCTAAAACTTAATTGTGGTGATGGGTTACTCAATTCTGCAAATTTACTAAAAATCACTGAATTGCATACTTACAATGAATAGATTTTATGGCATGTAAATTAGATGTCAATGAAGCTGATTGTTTAAAAAGTTGATTTATTTCTTGTTCTCAGTCTCTTGATGAGTCATCTGCATTCATTCCAGGGGAAAACGACCACTGTAGAGATTCCGGTTTAGCCATTTACTCAACGATCCAACGAACCCACAACATCCCTGTCTCACAGCTCTGATGAGCACGTGAGAAGGCTCACTGGTCCATCTGTCAGATCCCACAAGGGTCACTGAAAAGGGTTACTTGGGGCAAGGTGCTTACCCCTTCTGAGGCTCAGTTTCCTCATAAAATAATGTGGTTCATGGCACCCACTCCCTTGTCCCAGACACTGTCAACTGTGGGTGTTTATTGCTCTTTCCCGAGCCTCATTGCTCCTGTATTTGCAGCCTGGTTGCAAGCTTTTCCTCGCATCCCAGTCACACCATCAGTGCAGGAGCAGGGAGGAGCAGAGCTCCAGCCACATCTTCTTCAAGCAGCCTCTCTATTTCAAGGGAATCATCCAAATAGTGCCCTCCTGTAGTCTCGGCACAGACGCCTGGACAAACCTTGTTGCAATTTATTTACTAATGAGCTTCTGGACTGGACTGTAAGTTCAGAACAAGGACTGGCTGATGAAGTGGGTTAGGAGAAACTGCACAGAATTCAGAAATGGGAGCTAGTTCCAATCCCTAGACCCCTTCATGGGCCACAGCTGCTATTCCACTGAAGTCCACTTCCTTTATCAGACTGATAATCGACTCAAATGTTGTGTCCACTAAGTATACAAAGGCCAGTTTTCTACAGAAAATGTAGCTCTCACATCCTTGATACCCCACCCCCACGCCCCCACCCACTCCCTATTCACTGCCTTCCACTCAACTGGTTCCTTCCACTGGCCCTGCTCTCAGACAGAAGCAAGAAGTAGTGAGTTTGCAGTTGTCAGAGTGGGTTGTAGAACGCCCAAGCTCCAAGCAAACCACCACCCAAGGATTGTGCATGCACACACACACCCTGTAGACCATAGACCAATGTTTTCTTCACTCCTAGAGCCTATGCCTGACAATCAAAGTGCTCCCCCAAATTCTTCCAGCCTTAATTATCTTCCTCTGCCTCCAGTATCTGCCAAATTCCACCCAGTGCTCCAGTTAAGACTCATATTCTGCCCTCATATTCTGTTCCAAGCTTGGTTTATCCCCGCCTGGAATAACACCCTCACCATGTTCTTTGTAACAATCCAAAGCTCATGTTCACAATTCAATTCGACCAATGACCACTGACTCCCCAGTCAGTCCCTTGCCCGCACCTCTTTCTCCTCTGAAGTCCCACAACAGCTTTTCCTTCCAACACAGCCTGGGTTAAATCACAGATAATCTTGTGACATCATCTGTCACCAATCAGGAGGTAAACCCCTCACAAACGGGGACCTGGTTACACATTACTTTTGTGTCCTTCACATTTCAAGGCACTGGATTTAGACCCAAAGAAAGTGCTCAGGCCACAATAGTGACTTTTATACAATCCATCCATCAATCCAGTTATTCACTTCTGTCCCAAACTGCTGCTGCTGCTTTCCTCGGAAGCAGCAGCTATGGTTCCCCACCACTCAGTAACAGGATGTATCAACCCCCCCTCCCCCGCTCCTGCCCCTTTTTGCTTATTCCACAAAAGAACCTGCCTTTCCAACCCAAGCTTTCAAAGGGATTCCCAGGATAGAACACCCCTTCAACAATGACTTCCACTGCAGTGAAAAGTCACTGGTTAGAAGCCGTTCATACTGTGTGTTTCATGTTGTTGGGCAGAAGGACCAAGACTTCCAATCAGGTGCAGCTGTTGTGCTTATTCCAACTAGGCACTTTAGAAGCATGCCCTCCTGCACCCCTCCTGAACACACCTCCTTTCCGTTGTATTTTACGGGTTCATTTCCCATAACTGTATGGAGTGGATGCCACGTATCACATTATTTACTGAGAAAACTGAACCTCAGAAGGGGTAAGCACCTTGCCCCGAATAACCCAGCTTCATGAGCTGCACAGCTGGACCTGTGGGCCTCTGATGACCCATTCAGCACATGTTACCAGGCTGGTCTGTAATGGCTAAGGTATGCCCTGCAATAGCCTGGAAACAAAGAGAAGAGTCTGATAGATTCTTAGTATGTTGTCTGCCTTTGATTTTTCTCATTAAATGAGAATACAACTTCTAAAAACAAGCTTTATGACACAAATCAGTGACTGGTGATTACATTGTCAGCAAGTCTCCTGCTTGTTCAAGGACAGCCATGCAACTAATGCACTCAGTGGGTCATGTTTTCTCAGATATGAATAACTGCTATAGAGAAAGACAAAAAAGGGGGAAACAAAAAAAGGGTTAAAAAATTTAAGATCAACTCCACCACTTACACGTGCATGACCTTGAATGAGTTGCTCAGTCTGGGCCTCAGTTTCCCATATATAAACTAGGCACTGGACCAGATGACTCTAAGGGTCCCTGTGGCTCCAACATCCTCTGATTCATGAGGTGACGATAAGAGTCCAGAAAAACAAGCTGTGCCGTTTTGAACTAGCAGGCACCACCACAATCTCTTGTTTTGTCTGAAGAAATTAAACAACAGGGAGTTGCTGTATATAAATCGCCATGCTGGCTGTTATGTGCAAGGTTGGGAAAGAATTGCTGGAACTCTTCCCTAAGCAGCTAACTGTTTATAACACAAAAGTTTAATCTTGCAGAGCCAAGTAGACAAGGCAGTATGTCCACAAATGTAAAATAGTTTGCATTTTACCAAATTCTTAACTTGGCCTTTTCTTTTAAACCAGGCTCATATGAGAGAAAAAAGGAAAAGACATGGGAGGTTTCAGGATTATGCAACAAGGAACCAATGGAATAGACTTATGGGACCCAAAATGAGGATTAGTTTTGGTGATGAGAAGTCTGTGGCCTACTACTATTTACTCTTTCTAATCAATTAGGTTCTTTCATGAATCCTCAAATTACAATTCCTTGAAGAATAACTAAAACATGACATTTGCTATTAGTCTTCTGATAGAATCAAACAAGAGAAACGATCAAATTTCTTCTTTTTCATTATTATCTTAAATCTGCCTACTTTCAGCTATTGGAACTATAAAACATTAAAGGGCACATCTCCTCTTTGATCTTCTCCCTAGATTTAATGCGATGATGTCCTAGACAGCCATGCAGGTTTCTCCTCTACTCTTTAATCTCACTGAACAGAAGGTCTGACCCCAAGAAGTAAAAATCTATGCTTTTAGATTGATCATTCCAATTAGGCTCCAAACTAGACTCGTTAGGATAAGATGATCATCACTGCGTCTCAGAACTTCCCAGGCCAGTGGCTATCAGATGAGGACTTCAGTTTATAATTCTCACCATCAGTACTCCACAGCTGCCTGCTCATACAGGATTCTTAACTTCATTTTCTAGACCGTTTTAGGAGATGAGAGGATTTAATGACCCATTTATTGGTTATTCTTTAGAAATCTCTATTTTAAGGAATATATATATATATATTTGCAGATGGAATCAATAAATATCTTTAACTGGAGTACAAATTGGGTGTTGCAAAGTAGTTATGGGAATATAGGGTATAGCATAAAGATTACAGTCAATAACATTATAATAACTATGTATGGTGTCTGATGGGTACTAGATTTATTGGGGTGATAGATGGGAGTTGTAGGACAGAGTAAAAACAGTAAGGGATTAAGAAGTACAAATTGATAGTTATAAAAGGGTCATGGAGATGTAAAGTAAAGCATAGGGAATACAGTCAGTGATATGATAATCACTATATATATTGCCATGTGGGCACTAGACTACTCAGGGGGAATGATTTCTTAAATTATACAAATGTCGAACCACTATGCAGTACACCTGAAATTAATATAAAACAATATGGAATGCCAACTGTAATTGAAAATTTTTAAAAAGGTGAAGGAGAATAAGAGGTCCAAATTTCTAGGTTTAAAACAAATAAATCATGGGAATTTACTATACAGCATGGGGAAGACAGTCAATAATATTGTTATAGCTTAGTACAGTGTCTGAACTTGTCATGGTGATCACTTCTTTTGGCATATAAATGTTGTGTATCTATAGTGTGACCCTGAAACTAGTATGATATTGTATGTTTGCTCTATTTTTAATAAAAATCTTTTAAACAATATTTTTAACTGGAGAAATATTTCACAGATATAAACTCAACTATGATTTATTTATTTCCCTACTAGTACCAAGTGATTACTATAAGCTGTATGTTATTTAAATTAATATGAAATTAAATTTATATGAAATAATTAACAGAGAAAGGCTAAAACAGGGCAATTAAAGATTACAGAACAAAAAGTCTATGTTCAACCAACACAGGCAGCTTTGCCCCATAGCTTCCGTACCTAAAAAATGGCAGTAACAGAACATTCATCACATGGTTTTGTGAAACCAAAGAGGAGAAGGTACAGGGAGCCACCAAGACAGTGACTAACACCTGGTGGACACTGCGTCAATGTCAGTCACCTTCCTTTTTCCCCCTTCCCCTTTCTTGCCCTGTCCAGCTTCCGACTTGGAGCATGGTGGCACCCACATCCGCAAAGACTGACACTACTATCCTCACCACTAAGACAGTGGAAGTCCTTCAGTGAACACTGGGGACCAAGAAGGAACAGAATAAGCTAGTCTCAACAGTTGTTCCAAGATAAAGGCTGTTGGACAATGAAATGCAGGTGTCTTTAAGGACAGCAAAACCATGTTACTGCAGGCAGCTGAGTACAGAGCTCCCGGAAGAAACAGCATGAGAGTCGGGAATATTTTAATGTTTTAACCATTTTCTCACTGCCCCTCCCAAGCACTTTGGCAGTGATTCAACTGAAGTACCAGCAGGTTCAGAATACCAGGGGGTTCCCTGGTGGTGTAGTGGCTAGGCTTTGCGCTCTCACTGCTATAGCCTGGGTTTGATCCCCACTCAAGGAACCAACCAAAAAAAAAAATGCCTCAATCATGGACCAACCACAGTACTCTCAATTGATAGAACATTAAAGGTACACGTTCCAATGTTTGTTATTCATGCCTATAGTTCTATGTGCTTCTATTCTTTTCAGTTGATCTCTTTCTTGTTAAGGGAAAGTAAAAGAGAAAGTATCTGAAGGCAGCAAAGGCAAGATTTTAATGATGAAGGTAAAAAAACTAACAAGCTCAGAATACCTTCAAATAAGGCATTATTATCAGGGTCTTCTTGGTATATATTCTTATTAAATAAAAATTAAACAGTTTTAAAATAAAAAGAATCAGATCTAAGGTTGTGTCAAGTTACTGCATCCAACTTATAGACAGAAATCATAACTGAAGAATACAGAATCTGAGAATAGAAGCCACAGATTATTGTGGAGTCTAGAATGCACACTTTGAAGTGACAATGAAAATGTTAGGGACTGTTTTCTCCATGCATACATGAATGTGAGACCAAAAAAAAGCTCACTGAGAAAAGGAATGATTCCCAACCAGGTTGAAAACCCATTAATTTAAAGTCATCAACCCGAAAATGCAAAAACAGCAGCAGCTTTGGACATGGACTTAATATCTCATCAGGGCCTGTCCTAGGACAAGCTTGGCTGGTCACCCTGGCCCCACAGATCAGATTCAGAAGGGTCTCAGCACTCTACTCCAGCTCTGGTATTATATACACCAGAGCCAGTGCCTACCTACTGAAAGCACAGCGAGGAAACAGAAGGTGTACACCTATGGGGCGTGGGGGGGGGGGCGGAGGGGAGGAGGTATGAGAAGAGTAAACAGCTGAGGAGAAAGCCAGACACTGATGAGATCTGGAAATTATTCTATCACATCTCCTTTGCTCCATAAATAAGGAAATGGAAGCCCAGGGCATGAGGGAAGGTGTGTGTGTGTGTGTGTGTGTGTGTGTGTGTGTGTGGTGTGTAAAGTTGAGAAGTGACAGACCAAGGTGAAAATGTCAGTCAGGCTACTGAAGATACTTTCTGCAGCCCAGCCCAAGAACTACCATTCTGGACTCTCAGGCAAGTCATTTAATCATTTCAGGCTTCAGCTGCCTCATCAATAAAGTGATATTTTGTGAACTGGTATTCTGTCTACCTCTTAGGGTTACTGTAAGAATAAAATGAGAAAAAAAACACAAAAAGTGAGTCGGGATTGGTAATGTCTTTGGAACCAAGATTTTTCAGCATAAGAGAAAAGACAGTACAAAGTAAAAACAATAATAATTTGGGGCTAATCTATTTGGATTGGAAATATCAGTATGAATTTGGAATATTTTTCTTTCTTAAAAATGTCTATTTCTCTTCTACTTGTGGTCACATACTTGTGACCAGAGAACCCACTGGGGATCAAATGAACTATCCTGTCTTAAAAACAACTAAAAAATGGGCAACATATATGACACAGTGGTTTTTCAGACACTGAACAACATGGAATGCAGGAGAATGATGCATGGGGGAGCATAAACAGATATGTCTACACCTACCTCTGCTTTCTGCTGAAAAAGAGTTTACAGGCACAAGTGCATGGAGGAGAAACCCAAGCAGAACCCAGTAGTCACCCAGAGATGAGGACAGAGTTGAGAGTTCAGGAAGGTCAAGGTGTCTGGAATGGACAGGGGTGAGAACCAGAGAGGGGTGGGCTACAGAAGTTTCCCCTCAAGCCTACAGCTGATCACTGGTCAGAGTGTGCATGTGAAGAACACCAGGCCAAGGACAAGAAGCACTAGAAAAGCACAGGGGAAACAATTCCCAACCCTCACACAAGGGTGGGAACAGTACGTGCTCTTCACACCAGAGTGCAGAAACCTCATCACCTGTGGCCACTGAGTACTCACAAGAGTATTGCCTTGGTAGTGTAACCAAACTAGCCCTAGGGTAAAGGCTGTGTTGGTCCCACGTAACACAAAGCAAATGCACAGACTAAAAGTTTCTTCATAAATGCATCCCAGAACAAGGCTCAAATTCCCAACAAGATAAAATTTACAATGCCTGATATCCAGTTCAAGATTACCAGGCATGCAATGAAGGAGGAAAATATCACCTATAGTTCAAAGAAAAATGAATCAATAGAAAGACTGAGAAATGACGTAGATCAGGCAATACAGTAAGTCTCAGGTAACAGAAAACAACTCAAATCATACAAAGCATGTTCTTTGACTATAACAGAATTACATTAAAAAATAAATAATAGAAAGACATTTAGAAAATCCCCAAATATTTGGAAAGTAAGTAACACCTCTCAATAATCCAGGACCATTAAAAAAGGCAATGTAATCTACTACATTAAGATGAAAATTTAAAAAAAAAAAGAACAGAAAAGGCATTTGATAAAATCTGATACATCTGATACCCATTCATGATAAAAACTGTCAGCAAATTAGGAATAGCTTCAACATACAAAGCACTCATGATATACCTACTGCCAACGTCATACCAAACTGTCAGATATTAAATGTGCTTCCTTAATACTGAGAACAAGACAAGGATGTGTGTTCTCATCACTTCTATTCCACATTTTTTTTTTTTTTTTTTTTTTGCTTTTTGGTATGTGGGTAGCTCCCTGACTGGGAATCGAACCCAGGCCGCAGCGCTGACAGCGCCAGCGCCGAAGCCTTAAGCCACTACACCATCAGGGAACTCCCTCTATTTCACATTTTAATGGTGGTTCTAACTAGTGCAGTAAAGCAAAAAAAAAAAAAAAGAGAGAGAAATAGAAATCTTACTAATTGGAAAGGATGACATAAAGCTGTTTATTAGCAAATGCCATGACTGTTAATATAGACCAAGCTCGTCCAACTCACGGCCCAGAGGCTGCATGCAGCCCAGGGTGGCTTTTAATGCAGCCCAACACAAATTTGTAAGCTTTCTTAAAACATAATGAGTTTTTCTGTGACTTTTTTTTTTTTTTTAGCTCATCAGCTGTCATTAGTGTTAGTGTATTTTATGTGTGGCCCAGAACAATTCTTCCAATGTAGCCCAGGGTAGTGAAAAGTTTGGACACCCCTGATATAGACAACGTTAAAGCATTTACAAAAGAGTCACTAGAATTAATGAGTGAGTTTAAGAAGGTTTTAGGACCCAATTTTTTTGTCAATATAGAAAAATTCATTGTACTGCATTTCTCCATACTACAACAAGCAAGCTGGGATAACTGGAGTAAGCTTGTGTCGGGTTGGCCCTTTGAAAGTTAAATCACAGGTAGGATTTGGTCCAATGGAGGAAAGCAGAGAGGGCCATTTGAATAAGGGGAATATAAACGACTCAGTCAGAAATGAGCTTTGAAAATTCTTAAATCATTTGTATCAATAGAAAATAGAGAACTACTCACAGATTTTTGAGTTGCGGAATAAGACATTCTACATAATGTTAAAAAGGTATTAAAGGGGCAAGATTTTGCAGAAGAGTGCTATAATACCAGTAATGGCTAGTTCTTCCCATGGTGTGTTTTAGGAACGTCACTGTCTACAATAGCACTATGATGTAATTGTTATTATTTGTCCTCTTTTATACCTGAGGAGAGACTGGAAGCAGGGTGATCAGTTAAGACCCACGTGTAGTAGTAATCTGAGTTCTAGAAGATGAAGGAAAGGGAGTGGAAATGAGGAGCAACAATTGTAAGATCACTCGATAGGTATCAAACCTGAGTGACTCAAAGAATAAAGCCCTCATTTCTCTAACTGAAATGGGCCCATCTTTACCTGTACTGTGTCAATACTGTAAATTTTCTCTAAAGCAGGGGGGTGTGCTGGGGATGTGAGTGTGGAGTGCAGTGTGTATGAGTATGTGATGCGTGCAACTCATCTTTTGGTGTCCCGTGATCTTATCCTTCTCTATTTGTGGTTCATAGAGTAGAAGCAGAAGTTGGAACTGTTAACACTTCACATTTGGAGCAAATAAAATTACTGTAGGTCACTGCTTATTGACTAATTCATTATATTGAAATAAAATATAACATACATGCTAATGTGGAAGGCCAGGAAATATATTTTCTACTAGCTTTGGAGTGATTTCTAATTTTAAATGCTAGAAAACAAGCAAGCCTAGATTTCTGGTTGGAAAAATATTACTTTGCTATTAATGTTTAGATTGAGTTGTAAGTTAGGTTGTTATTTTTATGAGGCTAAATAATTTAATGCTTTGTGGATATGCTGAATTTGCATGTTGCGCCACTTCGGCACTCTTGATTATTTTCATATGGATGTGAAAAGAAAGTGGAATTCTGGTGAATTTTTACATTTGTAAAGTGATAGTAGTAAAATACAATCTGCAAAATTTAGGGGTTTTTTTTTATTTGTGCTAAATTTCAATCACAGAAATAATGTATTCACCCTTCTTCAGACTAGAGGAGGTAATGCTATAAAAGGTTTAGTAGTGAACCAATTAGGCATAAGACTACACACAACTAATTATTTTAAATAGATCTCCAAAGTAGCATACAACAGCAACTTTTGGAAAAAGCAAATAAATAATATAAAAGTCACCAAGTAACTATAATCTTATGCAATGAAACTACCAGGTTATATGAACTAGCAAGTGGTTCAAGGAGGGGTCTAAAGATATAAAGCTGTACAGACGTTCTTTCTTACATCACTTGATTAGTGTTTAATTAAAGGTACTAACAATTAAGATACACAGGTTCAAGAGAGTTTTTAAAGTGGCAAAGCGATCACAAGCACAATGACGTTATTTATGTTTCAAAATTTTTTTAAATGAAGGTATACTTTACATACAGTAAATGCTACCTTTTTTAAAGTGCACAGATCCATGAATTCTGACAAGCTCATTCAGTTGTGCAACTACCATCACAATCAAAATGTAGAACATCTCCATCACCCAGAGAATATTTCCCATGCCCCTTTCTAGTAAGAGCCCATCTCGGCCCCAGCCCTTGGCAACAACAGGTCTGTTCCTCCTATAAAGTTTTATAAATGGAATCATTACACACACACACACACACACACACACCCCCCTACATACACATGGTCCAGAAAAAAATCCAGGCATAAATGCCTGTATTTTCTATTTTTCATATTACATGGCTTGATACTTTCCAGACAGCACTCATGTATACAGTCCTTTGTTGACCAAAATATTATTAAACAGCACATAACTGTATAGCAAGGTTTTAGGATACAAAATTAATATACCAAAGTCATTCAACTTCCTATATACCAGAAATTAACAAGTGGAATTTAAAATTAAAAGCATAATACCATTTAAATTAGCACCCACCCCCAAAATGAAATTCTTAGGTATAAATAAATCTAACAAAATATTTACAAGATCTGCATGAGAAAAACTGTACAACTCTAATGAACAAAATGAAAAAACTAAATAAATGGAGAGATGCTCATGGATAAGAAGAGTCAAAATTGTTAGGATGGCAGTTCTTTCCAACCTGATCTATCTAGATTCAATGCAATCCCAATCAAAATCCCAGCAAGTTATGTTGTGGATATTGACAAACTAATTCTAACATTTATATGGAGAGTCAAAAGACCCCAAATAGCTACTACAATACTGAAGAACAAAGTTGGAAAACTGACACTACCCTACTTCAAGACTTACTTACAAAGCTACAGTAATCAAGATAGTGGGGTATTGGTAAAAATAAATAAATAAATAAACCAATAGATCAATGAAACAAAATAGAGAGCTCAGAAATGGACCTATACAAATACAGTCAACTGATTTTGACAAAGGAGCAAAGGCAATACAATGGAGAAAAGATAGTCTTTTCAACCAATAGTGCTGGAACGAATAGACAACCATATGTAAAAAAAAAAAGAACTAAGACAACAGACCTCACACTCTTCACAAAATTAACTCAAAATGGATCTTAGACCTAAGTATAAAATAAAAAACTATGAAAATTCCTTGAAGATAATACTGAAGAAAACTTAGATGATCTTAGGTTTGACAATGATTTTTAGATACATCAAATCAGTTTGCATTTCATTTTTTGAGGGTGCTAATGTACATTTTATTGTGCTTTTAACTTCAAATTCCTATTGTGAATGGGGCTACTGGGCTATATGTTTCTATAAACGAACATTCTTACACATGTCTTCTACTACCCACATATACTCAGTTCTGCAGGGTGTTTACACAGGAATAAAATGACTGGATCACATGGCATATGTATGTTGAAATTCAGTAAATATTGCCAAATGATTTTCAATAGTATCAAATTACGCTTCCAACCCAACAGTGGATAAGAGTGCCAGTTGTTCCACATTCTTTTTTTTTTTTATTTTTTTTTTTTTAATTCATTTTTATTGTTAGACTTATTGGGGTGACATCTGTTAGCAAGGATTACATAGGTTTCAGGCATACAATTCCACAGTGCATTGTCAACTTGATGCATAATATGTTCACCACCTAATGTGACCCCTCTTTCCATCCCCTTATATTTAGCTTCCCCCGCTCCTCTCCCACCCCCTCCCCTTTCTCCCCTCCCTAACCCACTCGTCCCCAAATAAACATTAAACTATCGATTGTGTCCATGGGTTATTTGTTTGTTCAGTTCTTTTTTTCTTTGCTTTCAGTTTTATATTCCGCATATGAGTGAAATCATGCAGTTCTTTGTTTTTTCTGTCTGGCT
>PVJL010002753.1:0-182358 GCA_004026885.1 Lyroderma lyra
GTGGTACATATACACAATGGAATATTACTCAGCTGTAAGAAAAGATGAAATATTGCCATTTGCGACAAAATGGATGGACCTGGAGATCATCATGCTAAGTGAAATAAACCAGACAGAAAAAACAAAGAACTGCATGATTTCACTCATATGCGGAATATAAAACTGAAAGCAAAGAAAAAAAGAAATGAACAAACAAATAGCCCATGGACACAATCAATAGTTTAATGTTTATTTGGGGACAAGTGGGTTAGGGAGGGGAGAAAGGGGAGGGGGTGGGAGAGGAGGGGGGAAGCTAAATACAAGGGATGGAAAGAGAAGTCACATTAGGTGGTGAACTGATTATACAACAAGTTGACAATGCACTGTAGAATTGTATGCCTGAAACCTATTTAATCCTTGCTAACAGATGTCACCCCAGTAAGTCTAACAATAAAAATGAATTTTAAAAAAAATGGTATACAAATGTAAAAGGTTGGGAACCACCATTCTGTAAAAACAGGACCTGCTAAGTAAAGGCCTAGCTCCATTAGAATTAATAAGATATTACAGTGGTATTCTTTAATTTTCAAGTGACAGAAATATCCACTAGTAGATACTGGTGTATATTTTATTATATTTACATCTAGAATTTATATATAAATTAAAATATTTAGTTCTTAATAAATGTTTAATCATGAAATGTATTTCTAAAAATATACATTTTAAACAAATTTTTCTTCTTTGCATATAGAGTTACATTTTATTTAGGAAATATATTTTTAAGAAAGGTACTTATAGCCTGATAACAGTAGCATTTAGTTTTGCATAACCTAAGTTCATTCTTAATAAATTTTGTTTCCACAGTCCCGAAAAGGCTTTAAAAGACTCACTTCAACCCTTTGAGGCTGCTTATCTGTCAAAATCCTTATCCAGACTCTTTGATCCTATCAACTTGGTTTTTCCCACTGGTGGTCGGAATCCTCCTTCTGCAGATGAACTAGAAGGTATCATTAAAACTATAGCAAGGTATGTATCTGTTATACTATAATGTAATGTCATGCAATGTCCTCCGTGTTTGTTAGTTATTCATGATAGCAGTACATTTTTAATTTATCTCAAATTACTCAAGCAATTAGTCCTGCAATTAAATCAAGAGTTTTGCAATGAATAAGTGCATGTAAAATAAGTACTTGAGATTCCAATTAGTAAAACCATTTAAATACAGTCTAATAATAGTCTATTCTAATTATTCTGTACCTTATCAATGATGCAGAGTAAACCTAATTCTTTATGCCATAGTAAATTTTTAATGTTATACAGGAAAGAAAGTACAAAAATAATTTTAAAAATTGATAAGCTAAGGCATATAGTTAATGTTTTTTATCTTAAATCTAGATCATAGTATACAAAGGATTATAATCCTGACTAGCCTACTTGTGTTTGCTATTTTAACCTTTCTAAAGGAATGTGACAGCTTTTAAAACTCCCAAAAGAGAAGGTATCCTAATAGAGGTGCCACCTGAATGCTTGCAGATCATGTAATTTACAGTTACCAGATTAATTTGTAGTTGAGACTATCTCAGTTTCTGTCATAGCTAACGTGTCATTACAGTAGGTCTACATTTGGAGATGAACATTTTGGGGAGTAAAATAGTAGTTAAGCAATATAGGAACAAGGTATATAAATGTGTAGATTCTTTTAGACTACAAATTTGACAATGGTGATCCTGAGGGTTATGAGAAGACTAAAAAGCCCCAGATGTAATATAATACATAAACGTTTCTTGAGCTACAAACATACCTAGAGATTGTCCACATTTCCCAATATCTTGATGCTAAATCTCTCCACAATTAGCTTGACTTTGCAAAGTCCTCAGCATAAATTTTTTTCACCCTTATATGTTTGTTATCTGCTTAACATGGTAGTGGCAAAAAATAGTCCTGGATTCAACTTGATATCTTTGACCTGCTTGTGGAACTATTAAAGAGGCATCTCTCTCATTTTTTTATGCAGCTTGACAATGTTATAATCAAATATAATGTGGAGGTTAAAGAAGCATACTTATGTCAGTGTTTAATAGAATTTAAAAGTGAACATTAATAAAATTATGTCTCACTATTATCTGAAAAGGCATTTTTGTCACTTATAGTAAGCACTATTATTTCAAAGTTTTTTATTTTCTTCATAAAGAGAATCTGGTAAGTGCCAAGATTTATTCTTCTACTTCAAAGACAATAATTACGTTTCTGCTTTCTACTTGTTTATGGGTTTTCATGCAATTTTTAACTCTTAGTATTCGTTCCATCGTTTTTGTAAATGGGTTTTTTGTTGTTGGTAGTCAACTCAAATGTCCCAATTAATTTAATGTTAAAGTTTACATATCTATGACAAAGCAATAGTTTAAAAATTTAAATCTTAAAACTTCAAATTAAATTTTTGTTATGGTTTTTACATATTTAAAACACTACACAAAATAACTCGAATTGGTATAATTCCTATAGAAACTGAGTATTTTTATGTACCACTTGTGCTTTATATTTTTAGCTGATGTCCTTCCAAGGTCGTCATTTCCATTCAAGAGCTGTCATTTCCTTGCAGATGTCTGTGATATGCAGTGTCTCTAATTGCACTTACCAGTATTCTCGAAAGTGCTACTTTTAAAATCTGTACACAATTTACTGTCTAATCACAGCTTGAAACCACACATGATGTGCTTTTATTAATGAGAAACTGGTCATTAACCAAGACGTTACAAAGCACTTTTTTCTAATGTTGAAAATAGGAGAGAAAATGAACCAATGCAACCAGTTCTTGGAAGCAATCAGTGAAATCTATAAAAAAAAAATCACCATATTGCTTATTGCTTTTAGGTTTATATATTGCTCTTTGTTGATGAACTATGCTGCTAATAATTAAAGTCTGGGTGTTTTTTTTTTCCAGTGAATTAAATGTAGCTGCTGTTGATGCAAACCTCACATTAGCTGTGTCAAAAAACGTGGCAAAGACCATTCAGTTATACGGTGTAAAATCAGAGCAGCTTGTAAGTGATATTCTTTCTGTTAACTTTCTGATTGAGTTTAAAATTATAATACTAATTATACACTACTTGGTTTACTACATATTGAATTGACTGAATTTACCCGCATTTTTACTTTAGCAAACTTTTGAAAATTACTGATGAATTTCAACCAAAAAAGAATGTTACATCTATTCGAAAGTGGCCCTTCTACCATTGTTATACTTTTAGAATTCAGGCAACATTTATAAAGCTTTCTTAAAACTACATGTGCCACTTTATGGGCTAATTATAAATGTTGAAAAATATAATTATTTTAGGGAGTTCCCTGATGGTGTAGTGGCTAGGCTTCGGCGCTCTCAACGCTGTGTCCTGTGTTCAATTCCCAGCCAGGGAACTACCATAAAGAAATAAATGAATGAATGAATGAATGAATGAATAAAATGTAATTATTTCAGATTGATTAAATTTCCCCTTTAATGTGACTACTCACTCCATATAATTCATGCAGTATTATCTAGTATGAAATTAACTTGAACTGTTAGAAAATCATTGGAGGAACTGAAGTGTTTAAAATTGTCACAGAAAAACATTAGTTAACTTTCTAAAGATTCTATCCCCAGAGTATGGAAGTTTAACCCTAAAATTATTGTATTTGAAACTAAAACAATAGCTATTTAACTGAATCATTGTCTTAATTCTGTACATTAATGTTTTAAAGTTAAGCATACATATTTAACTAGTTTATGTACATGCTAACTGAAATCTAAAGTATACGGCTTTAGTATTTTTAACTGCCATTGATGGACTAATTTTAGACAAAGTGCCCAAATCTGATGTCTTTACTTTCTTTATAGGGTAGCTAACCATGTTTTCAGTTTAGTTTCTCTGACTGTTCCCAACTGAAATATCATGAAATGAAATAATCTGGCTTTACCTATGTTCTAGTAGTTCCACTTGGTTCAGGAATAATTTTTAGGGTAGAATGGTAAAAATTGAACTGCAAGAATTTGTGTAAAATGATCCTTGGTGATAATAGTCATGTAATGAGGCTTTCTACTTTAAGCTCCAAAGGATGGCCAGATTTTGTTCACATATTAATATAGTACTATTTTCCATTTACTTGTTCTTGCAGCCTTGACAAATAATTGAAGCATCTTTTTTCTTTAACTTTGTTTATTGAAAACTGTACCTACACAGACCATCGAAGCTCTCTGTAGATAATTAAATGACTAATTTTTCTCTTAAGCTTTTCTATGTTACTGGAGCCCTTTCCAAGAGGCCCCAGAACCAGCATACTTGGAGGTTAGCCTCAGACCACAGGAGAGCACCAACCAATTAGCCCCACAAGTGGCATATACAAAGGGTGGTCTCGCAAATCTCACTCAATGTGGTAAGCCCCCTTGCACAGCAGCTCATAATCTCTGTACATGTGGCCAAACCCCATAGCCAATCATCCTAACAGTCAACCCCATCCACTGATATGCCAGCAGTAATCAGGGCTCAACTATCACATATAACCCACATAAAGGACAGTGCTGGAGCACCAAGAACCCATGACCAGGACCCCACAGGGCACCTACTACATAAGGCTACCCAGACAAGACTGGGAGACATAGCAGATCTAACAAATACATAGAAACAAACACAGAGAGGTAGCCAAAATCAGGAAACAAAAGAACTATGTCCCAAATAAAATGTGTTTAGAAAAGGAATTAAATGAATGGAGGCAAACAACCTATTAGATACAGAGTTCAAAACAGTGGTTATAAGAATGCTTAAGGACTTGGTGACAGCTTCAGCAAAGAGACAGCAAGCATAAAAGATGGAAGAGAAACCATAAAAAAGAACCAGTGAGAAGTAAAGAACACAATAACTGAAATGAAGAAGGCAATAGAAGGAATCACCAGCAGACTGGATGAAGCACAGGATCAAATGAGTGATTTGGAAGACAAGGTAGCAAAAAATACCTTATCAGAATAGCAAAAAGAAAAAAGAATAAAAAATAAATAAATGAGGCTAATGTAAGAGACCTCTAGGACAACATTCAAGCATGTCAACATTCGCATTATAGGGGTACCGGAAAGAGAAGAGGGAGAGCAAGGGATTGAGAACCTATTTAAAGAAATAACGACTGAAACCTATGTAATTCTTGCTAACAGATGTCACCCCAAAAAGTCTAACAATAAAAATGAATTAAAAAAAAAAAAAAAAAAGAAATAATGACTGGAGACTTTACTAACCTGGCAAAAGAAATAGACAAGCCCAGGAAGCACAGAGAGTTCCAAACAAGATGAACCCAAAGAGGCCCACACCAAGATACATTATACTTTAAATGGCAAATATTAAAGGTAAAGAAATAGTTCAAAAAGTAGCAAGAGAAAAGCAGTTAGTTACCTACAAGGGAGCTCTCATAAGCCTGTCAGCTGATTTCCAATGGAAACTTTGCAGGCCAGAAGGGATTGGCTTGAAATATTCGAAGTGATGAAAAGCAAGGACTTTTACAACTAAGGTTACTCTACCAGCAATGCTGTCTTTAAAATTAAAGCACAGGGAATTCCCTGGTGGTGTAGTGGCTAAGGCTTCGGCACTGTCAACTCTGCGGCCTGGGTTCGATTCCCAGCCAGGGAACTACCCATACTAAGAAAAATAATAATAATAATAAAAAAAAATAAAATTGAAGCACAGATAAAGAGCTTCTCAGGGAGTTCCCTGGTGGTGTAGTGACTTAAGGCTTCGGTGCTGTCAGCGCTGCGGCCTGGGTTCGATTCGCAGCCAGGGAGCTAACCACATAAAGAAAACAAACAAACAAAAAAAAACTTCTCAGACAAGAAAGAGCTAAAGGAGTTCATCACTACTAAACCAGTATTACAAGAAATGTTAGAGGGACTTACATAAGACAGAAAAAAAATAAAAAATATGAATAATAAAATGGCAGTAACTACATATCTATCAACAATTACTTTCAGTATGTGAGGGCTGTCTGGAAAAATCCAGTCGTAAATGCTTTTATTTTTCACATTATATGGCTGGATACTTTCTGGACAGCCCTTAGAAATGGGTTAAATGCTCCAATAAAAAACATAGGGCAGTTGAATGGATACAAAAACAAAACAGTTACATATGCTGCCTGCAAGAGGCTCACTTCAGGTTGAAAGACAGATAGACAGAAAGTAAAGGGTTGGAAAAGATATTTCATGAAAATGGAAACAAACAAACAAAAAGCTAGGGTAGCAATACTTATACTAGACAAAATAGACTTTAAAACAAGAGACAAAGAAGGACCCAGTAATCTCACTTTTGAGTATTTATCTAAAGAAACCCAAAAATCTGCATTCATATGTTCATTGCAGCATTGGTTGCAGTGATGAAGATGTAGAGGCAGCCTAATGTATGTTGATAAATGAGTGGATAAAGAGGAGGTGGTATATATGTACAATGGAATATTGCTTGGCCATGGAAGGGAATGGGTTGCCATCTACAGTGGCATGGATAGACCTGGAGGGTATTGTGTAGAGTGGAGTGTCAGACAAAGTAAGACAGATGCATTGTCACTTCCCTTATACTTGTATGTGGAATCTAAAGAACAAAATAAATCAGAAACAAACTCATATACAGAAAACATTTTGATAGTTGCCAAGGGGGTTGAAGGTGGGTGAAAAGGGGGAAGGTATTAAGAAATACAAATTGGTTGTTACAAAATAGTTAAGGGGATATAGGGCATGCCATAAGGAATATAACCAATACTATTGTAATATTGTAACTGTGTATGCTGTCAGATATGTACTAGATTTGTTGGGGTGATAGATGAGAGGGAGTTAGGATGAAAAAGGAGAAATGACTAAGAAGTACAAATTAGTAGTAAAGCATAGCAAATATATCCAATGATAGGGTAGTAACTCTGTGTAGTTCCGTATGGGTACTAGACTAGTCAGGGGTATCACTTCTTAAATTAAATGTCTAACCACTAATCAGGTGTCAATGCTGTACACCTGAAATTAATATAAAATAATATTGAATGTCAACTGTATTGAAAAAATTAAAAGGGAAGAAAACATGGAGGGAATAAGAGGTTCAAATTTCTTGGTATAAAACAAATAAGTCATAGGGGTGTAGTATACAGCATAGAGAATGTATGATATCATGGCACAGTGTCAGATGGTTGCTAGACTTATCATAGTGATCATGTCTTTAAGTACAGAAATGTTGAATAATTATGGTGTACACCTGAAACTAGTGTAATATATGTTATCTGTATTTTTAATTAAAATCTTTTTTAAATGTTAAATATTTAAAACCTGTGAAGAATTTTTATAAGAGTTTATTTGAGCCAAACTGACAACAGTTGCTGGGAAGCAAGATCTCAGAGGCTCTGCAGAATGAGAGTTTTGTAGTTTCTCTTATACCTTTGGAATTAAGAAGGGTCTTAAGGAAGGTTACAGGAAGAAGAAAAAAAATAAGGTAGAATAGTTAACAAGATAATGTGCTGCCTTGAGGGTAGCTATCCTTGGGCAGGGTGGGGGGTGGTCTGGAAAAGAGGATTACTCTGGCATTTCCAGGTGTATTAACATAGGTCCACAAAAACAATGGGCAGGGCTTCTTTAAAACCTTTCACTAAAGAAGTTAGTTATAGGCCTGGGGTGTGACTACCCACCATTACCTGCCCAGTTAGGACTTCGTGATCAGATCATCCTGTGAAGTTACTTCTAGTAGATTTACTGCAGCATTACCTTTTGTTCACAAATTATAAATGACGTTTATAAAATCATTGTACATGTAGGGGAGGAAAGATGTTCCTTCAGACCTCCTCGATTCTATAGCCAAGTCTATGAAATAAACTGACAATAGAGAGGTTTCCAGGAGGTAAAAGTATACAGATTTACTTTTTTTAATAGTATATGCATGAGGGCATCACAGAAAAATAATAGTGAGTACCCAAAAGAGGGATGAGAATCAAGAGCTTATATACCGTTTTAGTAGGGGAAATGGAAAGGAACAGGGTATAGGCTACTTAGAGGAGAATATATGATTTTTAGAAAGGATGAATGGGTCCTTAGAAAAATAAATGGGAGATATGATAGTTTGTGACAAAGTTTGCATGAGTGTGATGTTTACATTTAGTTCCTCTCCTGTAATAAAAGTCAGTCTTCCCTGGGTCTGGAAACTCTTCTGGGATGACAGTTGAGTTCCTTTTGGAGGATCTGCTTTTAGGCAGATAAGGTGACTTCAGAGAAATCCTGTCCCTGTATTTGCTGATTTTCCTGTGCCTTCTGCTCAAAATAATCAATATATCAAAAGAGCATGTTTTGCAGTGGCGTGTCTTGAACTCCTTCATGCATAATGTTGATATAAGAACATCCATTCCTGTATAGAATTTTTATAAGAATTTATGTAAGTCAAACAGAGAATATGCCTGGAAACAAGATCTCAACAGACTGAGAAAAATAATTTGAAGAATTAACAGTTTGGAGGGAGGAGGTCAAGATGGTGACTAGGGAGGAGGTCCCTAAAACCTCTCCCAGGAAACACAAATGGCCATCAAGTAGTCAAGAAAGAAAACCTCGACTGGCACAGTGACAAGTGAGAAATTTATGCATCGCAAGAAAACATCTGAAGGTTAGAGGAGGGCGAGCAAGAGAGAAGGGAAGGAGCAGAGATGGATTGCAAGCAGAACCCATTGCTGCTAACTGAAGGAACTAGAATGAAATCAGGGAGCAGCATGATACATGGGAGGGAGGAAGCCAAGAGGTGACAAGAATGGAAGCCAGCGTGGTGGAATGCAGGGAGACTGTGAGGGAGCTGGACCTTAAAGCAGCATGTTAGTGACAAAACCTGGGAGCCAGCTTGTGAAACTCTTGAGTAGCAAGAGAGCTGAACAAGGCCTCTAAACAGCTCTAGGTTGAAATAAAGCCCCAGATACAGCACCTTGGCTCCTGGTGCCCTCACATGGCCCATGACATCAGGCCCACAGCTTTAGGCCCATGTCTGGTGCACGCTCAGAGCCCTCACAACTGGCGCCCTCACCTGGCGCTCTCCGGCGGCCTGAATCTCCACGCCCATGGTGTGCATGCACTCAGTGACCTCCCACACCTGGGGACCCTGGAGGTCCTGCAGATTCTGACCCACAGTATGTGCGCACCCAGCGATCTTGCAGGGCCTGCAGATTTCAGGTCTGTGGAACATGCACACCCGGTGCCCTCACCCAGCACTCTCACGTTGCTTGCATCTCCAGGCCCATGGTGTGTGCATGCACCCAGCACCCTCATGCAGCTCACACTTGCAGACTCAGCCCTGAGAGGTTGCTGTGGAGATGAATTGCAGTAACACACCTGGGGTAAAGCGCTGGAGAAGGGAGAGGTGGATTTGACAGCATTTGCCCTAACCAGCGAGAGGGACCTCAGCCAACATCCCATCAGCCTCGCCTGTATTCCCCAGCTCCTCCAGCCAAGTGTAGTAGGTGAAGCCGCCCAGGGCATATTTTGATGGCTTCCCCCTTCTCCTACAGCCTCCCCAGTGAATTGCAGGAAGCAGAAGGACTGCAGACCAATGTGCCCCACCCCCAAACGCTCCTGGGAACCAGAGATGAGGCTTAACCACCTCCCCTCTCTTCTAAAAGTTGACCCCCAGTGCCACCTAGTGTCTACAGCAAAACATCACAAAAATACTAATCAGAAACAAAGAGAGCTCCCAGACTCTGTGTAAAAATAAAGCCCTCATGCCAAAGAAGAACACAAGAGAGAGTATGAATACGTTAGGATTTTTAAGCTGATCAGAAAGAAGATGAAAACTCCCCAGAAAGGGATCTTATAGGCCTAGAAATTTATGAACTGACAGAAATTATAAAATAGCTGTTCTAAAGGCTCTGAGAGAAATGAAAACATACTGGCAGAACACCATAGCTGAGATGAGTGATCTCAGAAATGAAATCCATGAACAAAAGGAACAGTTTAACAAAGAAATTCAAAACATAAGGAAGAACAAGATGAAAATGATTCAATAAAAGCAGTGAGAAATGAAATAACAGCCATAGGAAACAGGGTCAACCAGATGGAGGAAAGGATTAGTGTTATGGAGATCAGAACATGGAAACATCTCAGAAAGAGGAAGATAGGGAATATAGAACCAAAAGGATTGAAAGAACTCTATAAGAACTATCTGACTCTATGAGACAAAACAATATCAGGATTATAGGATTTAAATTCTCTATATTATAGTAGATGAGAACTGTCCAAACCTATGGAAAGATCTGGAACCCCAAATTCAAGAAGAAAATAGGTCCCCTAGATACCTAGAACCTAGCAGATCTTCTCCAAGACACATGGTACTAAAGATGTCAAAAACTAAAGACAAAGAGACAATTCTCAAGGCAACCAGGAAAAAAAGAACTATAATCTTTAGAGGAAAACCCATCAGGCTGGCATAAGACTTCTCAGCAGAAACTCTACACGCCAGGAGGGAGTGGAATCAAATATTCAAACCTTTAAAAGATAAAAACTTCCAGCCAAGAATAACTTATCCAGCAAAATTATTCTTCAGATATGAAGGAGGAGTAAAGACCTTCACAGACGCACAGAAGCTGAGGGAATTACTAGCACAAGGCCTACACTTCAAGAAATACTGAAGGAGGCTCTTCGACCTGAAACAAAAGATCAGAATAAATGGAATAGAACTGGGGCAACAAGATAGAAAACAATAAATAAAACAACAACAAAAAAGTAATGGCCATAGAAAATCCTTACATATCAATCATCACTCAAAATCTTAACCCTACCAGACCGCTGTACCGATTTTTCAGTAATTTCCGAATCTGCCGCTATACCGCTGTACCTAATTTTTGGTACTTTGCCTAGTACGTGAAAAAAATGAATCCAAGTTCCATCTTATTCTAACCACTTGTTTGCATGTAACTAACATTTTTCTATATCATGTTGGTTTTTTCTCTTTAATGCTCAGGAGCCCAGGTATAAGGGACAGTTAGGTTCAGGGCCTCAGGTCTGTTAGGGTTAATAGACTGAACTCATCAATAAAAAGAAACAGAGTAGCAGACTGGATTAAAAAACAAAACCCATTCATATGCTGTCTCCAAGTGGCACACCTCAGCCATGAGGTCAAAAACAGACTCAGAATGAAAGTATAAGAAACAATACTCCAAGCAAATGGTAACCAGAGAAAAGCAGAAGTTGCCATACTTATAGCTGATGAAATAAACTTCAGGTTAAAAAAGATAACAAGAGACAAAGATGGACATTACATAGTGATAAAAGGCACAATACAACAACAAGAAAACTTCACACTAATTAATTTATATGCTCCCAAACAGGAAGCCCCGAAGTGTACAAAGCAACTACTAACATCTGAAAGGAGAAACTGACAAAAGCACAATCATTGGGGGAGACTTAAACACCCCCTTAACAGCCATGGACAGATCGTCCAAACAGAAAATAAATAAGGAAATATCAGCTCTAAATGACACATTACAATAATTGGACATAGTTGACATTTACAGGACACTTTATCCAGCAAATAGAGACTATACCTTCTTTTCTAGTGCACATGGAACATTCTCAAGATCAACCACATGCTGGGACACAAAAGTAGCCTCAGGAAATTCAAGAATATCGAAATCATACCAAGTGTATTCTCAGACCACAAAGCTTTGATATTGGAGATCAACTGTGAAAGTAAAGCAAAAAAAACAAACAAACCCAGATATACATGGAGATTAAACAACATCTTATTTAAAAAGGACTGGATAAAAGAGCAAATAAAGGAAGAGATTAAAAATATATAGAAACCAATGACAGTGAAAATACAACATACCTAAATTATTGGGACACCGTGAAAGCAGGAATAAGAAGGAAATTTATATCACTACAGGCCTATCTTAAGAAATAAGAAAAATCACAAGTAAACACCTCAACACCCATCTTAAAGAACTATAAAAAGAAGAACAGACAAAACCCGAAGTCAGCAGAAAAAAAGAAATAAAAAAAAAAATTAAAGCAGAGCTAAACCAATGAGAGAACAGAAGGACAATAGAAAAAGTTAATATTACAAAGAGCTGGTTATTTGAGAAAGTCAACAAAATTGACAGACCCTTGACTAGTCAAACCAAAGGATGAAAGGAAAAGACACAAATATCAAAAATTAGAAATAAAAGGGGGAGATTATCACTGATACCACAGTATAAGAAAATATTATGAAGGGCTTTATACCACTAAATTTAACAACCTAAAAGAAATGGGGCAACAAGAAAGAAAAAAAATAAAACAACAAAAAAATAATGGCCATAGGAAATCCTCACATATCAATCATCACTCTAAATGCTAATAGACTGAACTCACCAATAGAAAAACAGAGTAGCAGACTTATAGCCTACATAGACTGAACCAAGAAGAACTGAATAATCTAAATAGACCAATCAATTGTAAAGAAATTGAAATGACTATCCACCACCTCCTTATAGGCCAGAGTGCCAGACCAGATTGTCTCACCAACAAGTTCTACCAATCAGTCAAGGAATAATTAACATTTATCCTTCTCAGACTCTTACAAAAATTTGAAGATGAAGCAACATTTCCTAACTCATTCTGTGAGGCCAAAATTAATGCAGAGTCTAGTAAAGACAACGCGAAAAAAGAAAACTATAGACCAATATCTCTGATGAACACAGACACAAAAATTCTAAACGAAATATTACTAAATAGAATACAATAATGCATCAAAAAGATTATACATTATAATCAGGTGGGATTCATCCCAGGAGAACAAGGATGGTTCAACCTATGAAAATTAATCAATGTGATACACCACATAAGCAAAATAAAAGATGGACAATGGTCATAATTGTCCATTGATGCAGAAAAAGCATTCGACAAGATACAACATCCATTTATGATCAAAACCCTGAAAAAAAAATGGGTATAGAAGGAACGTATCTCACCATTGTAATGGCCGTATATGACAAACAAACCCTCAGCTAATATACTGAATGGGGAAAAGCTGAAGCCTATTCCCCTAAAATCAGGAACAAGACAGGGATGCTGCCTGTTAACCACTGCTATTCAGTATAGTACTGGAAGTTCTAGCCAGAGCAATCAGGCAAGAGAAAGGAATAAAATATATCCAAATTGGGAAAGAAGAGGTCAAATTGTTAGTATTTGCAGATGACATGATCTTTTATATAGAAAATTCCAAAGTCTCCACCAGGAAACTATTAGAAACAATAAATGAATAAAGTCGCAGGATACAAAAATCAAAGTACAAAAATCAACAGCATTCCTATATACAAACAATGAATCTTCAGCAAAAGAAATGAGAGAGTAAATACCTTTCGCTATTGCAACAAAAAGAATGAAATAGCTGAGAATTAACTAAGAACATGATGGACTTATACATGGAAAACTAGGAGACAATTTTGAAAGTATCGGAAGAAGACACAAAGAAGTGGAAAGATATTCCATGTTCATGGATAGGAAAACTTAACATTGTTAAAGTGGTTCATATTACCCAAAGCAGTCTACAGATATAATACAATTCCCATCAAAACCCCACAGTCATACTTTCATGAAATACATAAAAGAATTACCAGATTAAATAAAAGACCTCAAATTGCCAAAGCAATGCTACATAAAAAGAATAATGCTGGTGGTATTACACTCCCTGACTTCAGTTTATATTACAAAACATCAGTAATCAAAATAGCTTGGTATTGGCAGAATAACAGACACATAGACTAATGGAACAGAACTGAAAACCCAGAAATAAATCCACAAATTTATGGACAAATAATATTTTAGAAAGGAGCAAAAAATATTCAATGGGAAAAAGAGAGCCTCTTTAGTAGGTGGTGCTGGGAAAGCTGCAAAAACACATGCAAAAGAATGAATCTGACCAATTAACTCTCACCATATACAAAAATTGACTCAAAGTGAATTAAAGATCTTTGCATAAGACGTGAAACAATAAAGTGTATAGAAGAAAACATAGGTACTACACTTACAGATCTAGGGCTCAAGGAAGACTTCATGAACCTGACCTCAAAGGCAAGGGAAGTGAAAGCAAAAGTAAATGAATGGGACTATATCAAACTACAAAGCTTCTGCACAGCAAAAAAAAAAAAAAAAAAAAAAAAAAAAAAAAAAAAAAAAAAAAAAAAAAAAAAAAAAAAAAAAAAAAAAAAAAAAAAAAAAAAAAAAAAACCCATCAACAAAGCAGAGACAGCCAACTGAATGGGAGAAAATATTTGCAAACAATGCATCAGATAAGGGTCTAATATCTACAATACATAAAGAACTAATATGACTTAAAAACAGTAAAACAACCCATTTAAAAAAATGTGCAGAGGCCTTAAACAGACACTTCTCCCACAAAGAAATACAAATGGCCAAGAGACATATGAAAAAATGTTCATCTTCATTAACTATCTGGGAAATGAAAATCAAAACACATTGAGATATCACCTCACACCTTTTAGAATGGCTGTTATCAACAAGAAAAGGATTAACAAGTGTTGGAGGGACTTCCCTGGTGGTATAGTGGCTTAAGGCTTCAGCGCTGTCAACATTGCAGCCTGGGTTCAATTCCCAGCCAGGGAACTACCCACATACCAAAAAAAATACAAAAAAACAAAAATTTGAAGAAAGGAACTCTCGCACCCTGCTGGTGGGTGTGCAAACTGGTACAAACGCTATGTAAGAAGGTGTGGGAGTTCCTTAGAAAATTGGGAATGGAGTTACCATGTGACCCAGCAATCCCTCCTCTGGGGATTTATCCAAAAAACTTGAAAAGCTTAGTCCACGAAGACTTATGTACCGCAGTGTTCAGTGTAGCACTATTCACAGTGGCCAAAACATGGAAACAACCAAAATGCCCTGTGACAGATGACTGGATAAAGAAGCTGTGGTACATATACACAATGGAATATTACTCAACTATAAGAAAAGATGAAATACTGCCATTTACAGCAATAGATGGACCTAGAGATCATCATGCTAAGCGAAATAAGCCAGACAGAAAAAAACCAAAACCTATATGACTACACTCATATGCAGAATATAAAACTGAAAGCAAGAAAAAACAAACAAACAAACAAACAAAAAACCCATGGACACAATCAATAGTTTAATGTGTATTTGGGGACCAGTGGGGAGAGAGTGGGAGAAGGGGGAGGGGTGGGAGAGGAGTGCGGGGGAGCAAAATATATGGTGTTGGAAAGAGAACTCACGCTGGATGATGAACTTATAATGCAACAAGGTAACCATGCACTATGGAGTTGAACACCTGGAACCTATGTAATTCTTGCTAACTGATGTCACCCCAATAAGTCTAACAATAAAAAAAAAAGAATTAACAGGTTGAAGTTTCTTTTATGCATTTGAGATTAAGGAGAGAAGTAAGAAATATTAAAAGTGAGAGAAAGCCAGGTGGGGATCAGATTACAGTATAGTTAAGGTTATGTGTTCTCTTGAGTGTGGTCACACTTAGGAGGGGTCTGAAAAGAGGTATTTCAAAGATATGTTAACCTAGATGCACAGAAACATTTGACAGGGCTTACTTAAGTCAAAGATAAGCCTCTTTACTAAAGAATTTATATGCTTAGGCCCTCCCTACCTATCATGACCTGCTCAGTTAAGTTTATAATCAGGGCATTCTGTAGGTTACTTTTCAAAGAACCCCTTTTTCATCTACAATAACTTATATAAAAATCAATTATTTCTGTTTACCAGCTACAAACAGCAAATAGAATTTATTGAAAAAAATACAATAATACTTTATAGTAGCATCAGAAAATATAAAATTCCTGTGACTAGTTGATAAAGTAGGGACAGGACTGCATTGAAAACCATGTCATATTAAAAGAAATTTTAAAAATACATGATGGTATTTGAGGGCTGACAATTAAGTTTGTTTACACACCCTAAAACAAGTGCTTCATACCACATTGCTGAATATCACTGTGGTCACCTTCAAAGTAGTCCCCTTCAGAGGCTATGCACCGATGTGAGAACCTAATCCACTCTTCAAAGCAATTTTGGAACTCTTTCTGGAATGGCCATCAGAGCTGTCATTGTATGACCCTTGATGTACTGAATATCATGAAAATGTCTTTCTTTCAATATTTCCTTTATCTTCAGGTAAAGAAAAAAGTCAATGGGGCTAAATCAGGTGAATATAGAGGGTATTTCAATACAGTTATTTTTTGTACTGGCTAAAAACTCCCTTACAGACAGTGTGTCTTGTGAGCTGGTACATTGTTGTGATGCAAGAGCCATGAGTTGCTGGCAAAATTTCAGGTTGTTTTCATCTAACGTTTTCATGCAGCCTTTTCAGTACTTAGAAATAGTAAACTTGGTTGACTGTCCAATTGGTACAAATTTATAATGAACTATCTGTCTTATAAGAAAAATGTTAGCAACATTATTTTGACTCCTGACTTGGACTTTTTTGATTGTGGAGAATTAGCTGACTTCCATTGTATACTTTGACGCTTTCTTTCAGGGTTGTATTGATACATGCATGTTCCATTACCAGTGATAACAGATCCCAAAACAGTATCTTGACTCTCCAAGAGATCTTGGCAAACTTGGCTTGTCCTTTGCTTTTGTTCATAGATGAACTTTTTTGGGACCATTTTTGCACACAACTTTGTTATGTCTAGATTTTCAGTTAAGATTTTCCCAACTGTTTCTCTATCAATGTTTATTTGGTCTGCTATGCTTCTTACAGTCAGCCAATGATTTTGACACAGAATTCAATGAATTTTTGCCATGTTTTCATTAGTTCTGCTTGTTACTGGCTGCTCTGACCTCTCTTCATCAGACAAACATTTAATCTATTTGTACACTGCCATATTCTTCATGGCATTATCCCTATAAACTTGGACTAACATGTCCCTGATTGCACTTCCACTCTTGCCATGTTTAACAAGAAATTTAATGTTTGTTCATTGCTCTAATTCAAGCTCCAACATTCTCATACGTTGCACACAAAAACACGCAACAACAGTAATGAACACCACTTAGCAAGACACTGCCACATGTAAACATGAACACAGCTGTGAGACACAGATATCCCAGGGTTATAAAACCTTACTGAGTTGTTTATACAGTGCTGCCAATGTAAGGGCACACTGGCAAGTTCACAAACTTAATTATCAGACCTGTACACTCTATTCATAGTTGGACAACTCAGTTTCATAAACATGTCAATTTTTCAAGATTGATTTATAAGTTCAGTGTAACAATGTATTTTTTAACAGTGCAG
The DNA here is from genome assembly GCA_004026885.1 of Lyroderma lyra. NCBI lineage: Eukaryota > Metazoa > Chordata > Mammalia > Chiroptera > Megadermatidae > Lyroderma > Lyroderma lyra. Next base: position 17,262 of record PVJL010002753.1, read on the forward strand.
GAGGATTTGCTCTACTAAATATGAAGACTCATTTTAAATCTACAATAATTAATATAGTGAAGTATTTGTGCAAGGATAAAGAAATAGGACATTGAAAGGAAAGCAGTGCCACAAATAATTGGTTACCTGCTATGTGACAAAGATGACTGGAATGCAGTGGTTAAAGAATGTTGTTTTTGTTTTTTTTTTTTTTAATTTTACTAAGTGATGATGAATTTGCCTGATAGTCTTGTGGGAAAAAAATTGAATTTGACCCTTACCAGAGACAAAAATTAATTCCTAGTATAAATCTACTGTATGTCTGTGAATAGAAAACCTAATAGAAATGTCTACATGTGAACACCAACAGATAAATATCAGCATTATTTGTAACTCCAAACTAGAAACAACCCAAATATACATAAACAGTAGAATGGATGTGTAAATTCTGAGATATTTATCAGTGGAATACTATAACGCATTGGAAATGTCTAAACTGCAACCATACACATTCCTATGTGGATGAATCTCACAAACATAATGTTGACAAAAATGTAAATATATATAATGATGTTATTATAAATTAAATAATTACATATTTTTACACACACACACACGCACACACACACACACATACATATATACACACCCTGAATGATTCCATTTATATAAAGAAGTCATTTTGCAAGAGAAAGAAGGGCATAGGCATTGAGTTGGGACCACATAGGAAGATTTTTGGATTGCTAGTAATGTTTAATTCAAGTTTATTATCTGTTCGTGGTTACAAGAATTTTTTATTTATGATAATTTATTTGTATGTTGAATTTTTATATACATTTCTATCTTGATTTTATATTTCAGTTAAAAATACTTAAGACTATACAGGCATATGTTCAAGTGGCAAATAGATATGTCTAGCTTTATAGGAGAATAGTCTTTCAGTCTAGGACTTGAAAGGAGATGAATGCTTTTATAAATTTTGGAAGGTATTTAGTGAATCTCTAATATTTAATTGAAGGTCATTGTTGATAGATCTATTTTATTATTCATTATTTTGCTCCCTACTCCCAATTTTAAGGAAGTTTCTCTAACATTCCTTATAATACTGGTTGGTGCTAATTAACTCCTTTAGCTTTTGCTTCTCTGGGAAGCTCTTCATCTGTCCTTCAATTTTAAGTGATAGCCTTGCTGGATAGAGTAATCTTGGTTGTGGGTCATTGCTTTTCATCATGTTGAATATTTTCTGCCAGTTCCTTCTGGCCTGCAAAATTTCTGTTGAGAAATCAGCTGACAGTCTTATGGGAGGTCCCTGAGAAGTTCCTTATAGTTGCCTTTCTCTTGCTGCTTTAAGATTCTCTGTTTGTCTTTAGCCTTTGCCATTTTAATTATAATGTGTCTTGGTATGGACCTGTTTGGTTTCAGCTTGTTTAGGACTCACTGTGCTTCCTGGGCCTATATGTCTATTGCTATCATCGGACTAGGGAAGTTTGCAGTCACTCCTTCTTCAAATAGGTTCTTAACTCTTTGTTCCCCCTCTTTTTCTTCTGGTACCCCATGATGTGAATGTTGATATGCTTGATGTTGTCCCAGAGGTGTCTTAAATTATTCTTATTTTCATGATTCAGTTTTCTTTTTGTTGTTTGCTTTGTTTTGTTGTTTTGTTTGTTTGTTTGTTTTGGTGGGGGGTAGTTCCCTGGCTGGGAATTGAACCCAGCCTGTGTGGTGAGAGCGTCGAAGCCTAGCCACTACACCACCAGAGAACCCCTCTTTTTGCTGTTCTATTTGAGAGTTTTCTGCTACCTTGTCTTCCAAATCACTGATTCTGTCCTCTGCTTCATCTATTCTGCTGTTTATTCCTTCTAATGCATTCTTCATTTTAGTATTGTATTCTTTATTTCTGACTGGTTCTTTATTATGATTTCTAAGTCCTTCTTTATGCTTACTATCTCTTTGTTGAAGTTTTCACTAAGTGCCTTGAGCATCCTTATAATGATTGTTTTGAACTCTGTATTGAATAGATTGTCTTCCTCTATCTCGTTAAGTTATTTTTCTGGAGTTTTTCTGTTCTTTTTTCATTTGGGATGTATTTCTTTTTTTCCTCATTTTAGATGTCTCTCTGTGTTCATTTCTATATATTAGGTAGCTCTGCTCTGTATCCCAGTATTGCTGGGTAGTCTTATGTAGTGGGTGCTATGTAGAGCCTGGGCACAGTCTTCATGGTCACCTGCACTGGATGCTCCTGTAGCTTCTGTTTTGGTGCCACTACTGTGCCTGAAGCTACTCAGTAAAAGTCTCAGAGCACATTTAAGGCCAGTCACTGCCCAGCTGGGGCCTGTGTAGTTTTCCAAGAAAGGCTGCAATGCAGGAGTGCAGGAAGGACTGGCTGCTCACTTGAGAAAGTGCCTCTGGTGCTGGAGGAGTTGGATGAGGGAGTCAGCAGGGTGGAATATGAGGAGCTCATCAGACCAGTCAGGTTCAAACTTGGACATGTTGGGGGAAGGTGCAACACAGGAAAGATGGCACCTGTCCATGGCTGAATGGGAGGATGAACCCACCCAAGAAAATTGGCAACTGTTCTACAGCCCTTGCCCCAAAGCCACATACCTCAGTCTGCCCCCCTAATGCCTTCAGTGACCCCCCAAGTCATTGTCCCTCTGTGGGATCTCAGGATGAGTGCTCATGAGTGACTGAGTTTGTGCAGGTACTTTAAGAGGACATTTGGGTTTCTCGCAACCTTCTGTCCCACACAGGCAGTCAGAATACCCACTGTTTTTCACAGCCAGATGGGAGCTTCTCTTTTTGGCTTCAGTACTCCAGGCCGGGGAACCTGGTGTGGGGCTGGGTTCCCTTGCTCCTTCAGGGCAGCTTCTGTGGCCAATGGTATTTCTTCTGATTCTCAACTGCCACATGGAGGTTTGAGACCAACCTGTTTCATGGCTCCACCCCTCCTAGCAGTTTTGACATGGCTTCTTCTTTATATCCTTCATTATAAAACTTCTATTCAGCTAGACATCAGATGGTTTTCCGAGCTGGTTTTTCTATAATTTAGTTGTAATTTTAATGTGGTCACATAATGAAGCAGGTATAGTGCTTATCTACTTTGCCATCTTGGATCTTTGACCTGCATATCCTTTGTAGTCTTGCAAACATTTCTATGGGCTTATTTGGAAAAATCTCTAAGATACATTATTAAGCTAGAAAAAGAAGGTGAAAATAGTACATATAGGAGTCCTACCTGTAAGTAAAATAGAAATATACAAAGGCTGTCTGAAAAGTATCTAGCCATGTAATGTGAAAAATAGAGGCATTTATGGCTGGATATTTTCCAAACAGTCTTCATATAAATAAGAGCTGTTTTATGCTTTTTGTTTCTTTCCTTTTTTTTTTTTTTCTAGAAAGTCGAACAAGACTCTGTTTGTATATGACTGTGGAGTTGGGACTGTGGATGTGGAGGGAGAACTTTTGTTTTTCAATGTATGCCTTTCAGTTATTTCTATTTCAGTTTTACTACATGCAGATTTTTAACAGAAGAAATAATTTAACACCCAAACAAACTGATCACACTGATTGGGGCTGGTAAGGCAGATGCAAGTGGTCACTGTTGAAGCAATTTGTGTTCTAAACATTGATCATATCATTATAAAGTGGTACCTTCAATCCAGAGCTGTTAGTTCTCATGACTCTGCTTCTTCAACCTTATTTATATACCTGATCTCCTGAATACTGAAAGACTAGAGACTAATTCAATGCTCTTGCTTTCCTAGAATTACTTTGACTCAATCTAATATATTGTGTCCTTGACTCTAGATCATCGGTTTCCAAGCAGTGGTACCCATACCCCTGAGGGTACATGCTGGGCCATTCAGGTGTGTGCAAAAACTAATCAGTAATGGTGAAAAAAACAAGTAAAGTAAAAACGTGCAAAACATTATGGAGCAATAAATGTTAAGTTTGAATCACCATTAATGGAGACACTTCAGAATTAGATCACATTAGCAAATGATGATTGGTGAGGTTGTGGCTATGATCCCTTCCCCCAGTCGCTGTTCTACCAGTCATTATGCACAGTTTCAGAACAATTTATTTGCGACATTTCTAAAACTTTCCCAAACAGAAATAAATCTGTAGCCAGACTGTTTGATCAGGTTAGTTATTGACTGAGTAAAAGTAAGTGTGGTGTCTTTAGTTGTGATTCTTTTCAAGAAGTTTTTAAATTTAATGTTTAATACAGTTTCAGTTATTATTGTCAGTAATTTTTAAGTGTGTCATCTATGGATCAGTGGTCGAAAACAGAAATGGTTAAAAAACTAATACTTGATATCGATTATAACCTTTTGCTAAGTACTTCTCAACACATGTCTGCAGCTACGAGTATACCCATACTGGGAGAGAGTAAAAAGGTGCATCCCTCAGATACTACACAGAATAAAAGCAAATACCCCTAAGTGTGTATGAAATATGAGTTTTCATTTGTAGATGTCCTAAGCCTTTGTGTGTTGTGTGGGGGGAATATGATCGAAACATTACATGAAACCCTATCTACTCATGAGACCATGAGACATTTATTTATTTATTTATTTATTTTGCTTTTTGGTATGTGGGCAGCTCCCCGGCTGGGAATCGAACTCAGGCCGCAGTGCTGATAGCACCAGCGCCAAAGCCTTAAGCCGCTACACCATCAGGGAACTCCTCATGAGACATTTAGAAACTGAACATCTGTGTTTAAAAAGACAGAAAAACATTATTTTCAGCACTTAGAAAAGAGTCCAACATGTTCCTTTATACACATGTCAGGAAAGAAAGAAAATGAGAATGCAGTTGAGGTTTCATACCATATTGCTTACCAAATAGCTAAATGTGGTAAGCACTACACCATAGCTGAGGATTTAATTTTTCATTGTATTGAGGACAACTTTTTTTGTATGTTTGGGAAAGAAAATGTCTGCAAAATCAATACTATTCCTTTTTCAAATAATACAATGTCCAGACGAATTCAGGAAATGTCCGATGATATAAAAGCTATAGTGGTGAATAGAATTAGAAAAAGTAAATTGTTTTTCATCCAGGTCAATGCAAGTGTAGATGTCACTGATTTATCTATTTTGCTTGTGATTGTGAGGTACTTGGTAGGAAATGAAATTGAGGAAAACCTGTTGCTTTGTTACCCAGTAATAGCACATACCGCAGGTGAAGATATTTTTAATGCAATCAATTGTTATTTCATTGAAAAGGTCATTAGTTGGGTGAATAGTTGTGCTGTATCCACTGACAGGCAAGCCTGTGTTAGGTTGTTTTTGTAGGCCTATGCAGCTGACTTAAAGAAGTAGCTCTCCATGTACCATGGAGTCACTGCCGCATTCATAGACAAAGTCTTGCAACCAAGCCTCTTCCTAGTGAACTGAAAGATGTTCTTGATGAGGCTGTAAAAGCTGTAAATTTTATTAAGTAACAACCATGAAACTACAGATTGTTTAAAGCGCTTTGTGAAGAAATGGATGGCATTCACAGCACGGTCCTTTAGCATATGGATGTAAGATGGCTATCTCATGGCAAAGTACTTACATGGATGTTTGAACCTGAAGTCCAGGTATTTTTTGAAGAACATCGTTTTTCTCTTGCTCCAGAGTTTCAGGACAGTGATTGACTTCAAAGTCTTGCATATTTATCAGATTTTTTAAAAGAAATAAACAAACTCAACTTGGGACTCTAAAACAGCTCAATCACTGGTATTCAGAGTAACTGGTAAGATGAAGTCAATGATTGAAAAAATTGGACTTTTGGAAAGCATGTATTGAAAGAGGTCAGCCTCAAGTTTTTGAAACGCTGCACCACTTCTTACCTGAGAATGCCTTGCACCTATCCCAAAACGTGAAAGAATATTGGAAGTCACCTTTTATAAGTACTTCCCCCAACGTGGAAAAGAAAACAACTGTATTGCAGATCCATTCAAAGAAGCTAAACTATAAATCAATGAAAAACAATAGTTAATCAAACTTTCAACTGATTTTTTTTTTTAATTCTGATTTTTAAAAGAAAGCACTTTTTACCTCCTGGGTAGATGTCAGTGAGGAATACAAACAGCTCAGTGAGAAGGCACTCAAATACTTCTTGCCATTTACTAATACTGAACTAATAGAGCTTTTTCTTCTTCTACCTTCATAAAAATATGTACCAACACAAGTCTGGATTTAAGACTGTCTCTTTTGCATCTTTTGAGCCTGATTTGAAGAAACTAAGTGCATCAAAGCAAGCTCAACGATCTCACTAAGGATGTTTCATTCAGTAGTGATCTGTAGAACAATTATTATAGACTTTTCAGATGACACAAATAAATACTATTAATAATAAACATTTGTTAAATGCTTGATTATTATGAGTGTTATGTGTATTATAAAATCTGTGGTTTGCACTTTTAATGTAGTAATTTTTCTTTCCTAACTTATTACCTTCTTTCCACTATTTTTTTTTGAGGGGCGGGGGTAGTCTCCTGGCTGGGAATCAAACCTGGGCCGCAGCGTTGAGTGCGCTGAAACCTAGGCACTACATACACCACCAGGGAACCCCCATCTTTCCACTATTTTACATTAAAATAGGCACTGAACAAAAGTGTCAATATTTAAAAACTTTTAAATGAAGGGGTACAATTTCTAGAAATGAGTTTAAAAGGGGTACACATGAGGAAAAGGGTTGGGAACCACTGCTCTAGATCATTCTAGCCCTTGCCAGATACATGAACGGCTTTGGCCTTCACTTTGAATGAGAGGGAAGTTATTTATTGTAACATAGCAGGGGGAGCTCTCACTTAAAAGGAAAAACTAAATAGTAAGAAATAATAGTAAGCACAAATAATTGAGAAACATAGGTAAATCTAAACCTGAATTGAATAAATTAAGAAATAATAGTAACTAATTTGGGATATGTAAACAAGATAGAAGTATAATATTGGTTCACATTAAAGTTTAAAGGGAGGAAGAGATAATGAATTTTAAAGCATTCTAAAATACTTGTATGGTTCAAGAGGGCTATAAAGTCATGTAGATACTTTGACTTAAGTTGTGCATTAATTTTAACAATTAAATTATGATCATTGAAAGAAAAATAGAATATAACTTCTAAATGAAGTGATGGGAAAATGAGTAAAAAGAGAGAAAAGTATCAGTATAGTAAAAGGTTGATAAAAAATAAAAATAAGCAAAAAAAATTTTCAAAGTTCATGCTAAAATGGATTTCAAATATATCATTGAACACGATAAATGTAAATAGAATAAACTAGCCACTAACACACATTTTTTTAGTTTGGATAGAATCAGTAACTAAATTTAACTTTGTGTCATTTTACCGAAAACGTAACAACATAAAAGATGTAAGTAAAGGAGTGGAGAAAAAAACATTTTAGGATCATACTAATTAAACAAAAGCTGATGTAACTATATTAACATTAGAAAAAGACTATATGACAAAAAACATTTTTGGCGATTATAGGAGGGATGTCCTATAGGAGAAAAGGAGCAAATTTACTAGGAATGTATAGGAATTATGATGCACCTTACAACACAGCCTCAGACTATAAAACAAAATGGATAGAGTTTCCGAGAGAAATTGATAAACTAACTATCAAAATGGGTGAGTTGAGGGGTTAAGGGAGTTAATCTGGCCATAGGAGAATGGTACATTTTAGAACTACCTGTTTAAGAGATTTATTGGAGAGATAAAACGACATTGCCAGATTTTGCAAAATAAATTTCTCAACTTTTAAGTAATCATTGATCTCAGGTAGTTAACCTTTTCTTGTATCTGTTTTAACATTGTAAACACTATTATTGATTATATGGGATAAAAAAGATTACTATATAAGGAGAGCCTCATTAGCTTGGAGTTCAATAATTTAAAATTTTTATTATTATTAAGACTTTAGTTAAATTGAAATTTATCTTTAAACTATATATGAATAACTTGTTTGCTATAAAAATTAATAATACATACAAAATTATGGGTTTAATTACATTAGACTTTATATCTGTAGAACTCAAAGTACTATTCTATGTACAAATATGTAAACTACTGAAAATAAGTAGTTTATATATTTGTGGCTAACTTAGGCCTTAATAGTAGGATGCTGGGATTTTAGTTTTTCTATATCCCTGAGGGTAAAAACTCATTTCCTTTGGAAATTCTTTGATTTGAAATCTACTTGGTACTAAACCCAAGTTACCCTAAATCAAAGAGGACTTATTTTCTATACTTTCTGTATATGTAAAGAGTTTTTCTGTTGATTAGTAAATTAGTCATAGCATTCATTATTAAAAAATAGGAAAGCTATGCAGACTTTTAACTCTAAATTTAATTAACAAGGTAGTGTTTAGGAGCTAGTGATTGGTTGAAGGTAGGTGGAAATTCCATCTGTTGTTCAAAAGCATAAGGCCCTTTGAAGAAAAAAAAAGTAAAAGCTCTAAATGATCCATTCTTAGCAAATTGTGTTTATTTTTCCCACTCCCTGTTGTTGCCAAATCACATGTGCCAGGTGGAGGTATTGATTTAAAGGATGAAAGCATGCAGAAGATGCAGAAGAGATTAATGAGAAAGGGTTGTCTGAGCAATACAGCTTTGAATTACAAGCTGAATTTTATTTTTGGGTGCTGATCTTACTCATCTCTCATCTATGAACAAGATTTAATTTTGTTTCCAGCCTTTTGGTTATATGTTAACTATTTAAAAGGGAACCCATCTCAAGCTGTCATCTCTTTGGTAACAGATTTGTGTGAAGGTTTAGTCTGATGTGAAGATACAGTGTTACCACTGAATATGTTCTGTAGTTAAATGTACCTGTTCTCATTTTTTAGATAAGTAGATGTAGTAACATCTCTTTCTTTTTTTATCAGGATGTTAAACATTTGGAAAATTCAATAGTGTGAAATATACATAAGAACCAGGAAGGAAATAAAACATTCTGTGAACTGCTAGAATTAATGTCACAATGTCCATGCACTAAAGTCATATACACTTAAAATTCATAGGAAAGTCTCTGGGCTTTCATGTAGTTAGTTCTCTATATTCCCACTTTAAAGCATGTTAGATCAAGATGAGGGGTAATATGAAAAGATCAAAAAGAGAAAACTGACACCTCAAGAATATGGAAAGGCTTGTAAAAATCACCAAAATTTAAAGAAAAAGAAAAAGGAAACACAAAATTTCCAAAGATGTAACTTTAGGCTGCTTAATGAGTGAACGAACAAGCAGCCCTATATATCCTACTGAGGTCTGATAGAGTCACTTTTAAAACAAACATAACTGGTCATTACAATACTAGTGAGCATATACAATGGTTAATTTAAGTAGAATTTACCTTCTTAAGGTACGTACCGTTCTTTTTTATGAAACCAGAAAAGTGTGTCACATACTGTAGAAAGATTTTCTTGAAAATATTTACTCGTAATTTTAGCACCTAAGACAGTTTGATTTGTCAAGAAAGTTCAGTTATATTGACATGCCAGGAAAATTAAAGCTTACTGTGTAAACCTACAGATTTGTCCTTTGCTGTACATTTGCAGAGACATGCTCTGCGTCTGGATTTGAAATACAGTACAATTTCTAATGTATTATACAATATAATTAGTATTAGGAATGTTTGATAATTTAATTATGAGTATATATGTGAGTATGTAACTTCATATTTTTATAGGAAAACTAGTATGTTATAATAAGCTAAATGATACTTAATCATAATTCTGGTATTCCTTGACTTCAACCTTGTAATCTATGATGAAAGCATTTGATGAGTAAATATAAATAAAAATTAGTTATTATTATGTGTGTCACAGATTAGAAGATCAAACGATATTATCTTTCCCCAAATCTTCTTTTGGGCAAGTAAAGAGTAAGCAAAGTTTATTTTTTCGTATTATCTTAAATCTTTTAGGAATGAAGATTGTACATTTTTCACTTTTATAATGGATGAAATTATCTTAAGACAATTTCTAAGTGTAATCTACATGTGAGCCTTTTATATATTTTGTAGAATTCCACAGTGCCCTTTACTAGTATTTTAGTAACTTTCCTCATTGTGTAATGCTTCATAGTATAATATTTTAATGTTTTTGCTTTATTTCCAGCAGAGTGCGTCATAGACAAATTAGATCTTTTTTTACAATTAACATTGTAACATAAGCAGCTGCCATTGTTTATTTGTTCCATCATTGTGAATTGCCTAATATTCCCAACTATTCTCTTATTCTTAGACATGTAGTGTTTTTCAGTTTTTCTGTTTTATAAATAATATTAAACTTGTGCATATAATTTTATATTTTTTTATGATACATTTCTAATAGTGGAATATATACAGATATAGCAATTTAAAAACTCTTGGAATATATTGCTCATTAGCATCTCCTGGACTTGAAAACTAATATTAGATGACCATTGAATACACTTAGAATCTTTGGACCATATGTCCAGAAAAACTCGTATGACGTAGGGGGGAGTGATAATCTGAGATCTAGATCTCCCCTTTTATATTTTTCATTAAAATAGTAACAATAATGATACTTAGACATTTTACATGTGGATTTTTGTGTTTTGGTTTTTGTTTTGTTTTTTTTGCTGTGAAACCAAAAATTAGATAGAAAGCATAGCTATAAGTAAAGGGTCATCAAAACTTATTTCAAAGTTTTTGTTAAAAATATCTGATTTAAGTATAAAAATGTTTTGACTTGTTTTTAGAGACGCATAGTGGATTAGTATACATTTCACAATAATTGGCTATAAACCTATGAAATTCCAATACATTCTTTATCATTTGTTTTATGTATACTTGCAAAGAAATATTTAAAAAATTATGAACACATACATCCATGTGAAAAGGAGTTATTCTATAGTCTTGAAATTATAAAATAGAACACTAGTGGTATTTCCATAATATCTGGAAAATAACTTAACCTCTGTAATTCAGAACTAATCCATAATGTATTTTCTTTTTCTCTTTAGACATTCTTCTGAGTCATCAACTTTTTAATCCCCCCCAAAGTAGTTTTCAGATTTTTTAATAGAAATTTAAAGCTATCATCAAACTCTCCTGTTGAATTATCAGTATTATTTCTTCTATAATACTTGTAGCCCTTAGCTTTGATGTTAGGGAGATCTTGATTATTTCCTTTGCAAATTAACAATTATATAAAAACAATCTTCATGTTAATTATATAGTTTATTATTGTTTCACAGATTCAGTCTCAGCTGTTTCTTCTGTATCGCATTCACACGATGTTCCTAGTGAGCAGATGTACAGAATTAGAATTTCTGAAAAATATTGCCTTTAGATATTTAAACTTAAAAAGGAATAATATGTGTCTTCAAACTTGGGAACCATTTTAATTATTAGTAAGGGTTTAATCTTTTATTTCCCTCTTTGGATGTGTGTGTGTGTTTTGTGTGTGGTTTTTAAAACTTGAATATAACTCTTTTGGTTTCTGACATCCTTCCAACTATTTAATAGTGTAACATAATTCTCCATTATGTACATTTCTCATAGTTTAGACTCTATATTTAATCTCTGATTGCTTCCCCTTTCTAGTCTTCTAGTTCTTAATGCTTTAAGCCAAAACTGTTTTGCACCTCCATACAATTTTATTCATCTCAAATAAAGTAGACTTTTAAAATGTCAGATTGAGATAACCATTACTCTGGCCCTTCAAGTCACTCAACAGATACCTAATGAGTGTCTTCTACTTTAAGATGCCTTGCTGAATATATATGTGAATTAGGGAAAAGTCAATTGAACGAGTTCAAATGAAGGAAATAGCCTGAAACAAAGTTAAAATGACTCAAGATGGACAGAAGATTCTGAAATAGTTAAAGAGTACCTATTCTGTGTAAGATGCTTTGTTAGCACAACCCAAAAGGAGCCAAAATTCGCTCTGTAACTCCTAGCAGTTTGATTGCATTTTGGTTCTGATTCTTCAGTCCTTAGATTTCCTCTGTCTGTGCCTTTGATCCCAGCCAGTACTGAGATCAGCTAGAGTTTGGAGGAGAAAGGACCAAGCAAGGAATAAATGAGAATAAAATGAGAGCAAGCCATACAATTGTCTAGAGGTAAAATTTATAATACCTTACATTGCTAAGGCATTTTACAGTTTACAAAGCATACTTTTGTATCAACTATATTATGAATTTCATGTTACAGATGAAGAAATTGAAACCTTAAGTTACTTAGCTAGAAGTGGTAGGGACAAGTCTGTTTAGATTCCTAAGTCTAGTGTTTATTTTATTGCAGACATTTTGGGAACAACAGGAGGATAGATAAACTGATAAATTCATACAATGGAATACCACACAGCAATAAAAAGGAACAAACATGAGTAAAAACCAAAAGTATTATGCTGAGTATAAGAAACTTTACATGCTGATACACCAAATAACTTTATATAATGATGTAGAATAGGCAGACTAATCAATGGGGTGAAGTCAGTGGTAACAACTACTTGTACATGTCAAATTACAATAGGTTACTGGTGCGTGGGTGTTCAGTTCTTTTAACCTGAAAGAGAAGAAGACAAGAGCTATGAATCCAGAGTATTGGAAGGATCATCTATATAAATACTGAATTAATCAAGAGTTATAAAGTTATAACTTGAGTAAGTAGACACAGTGCCCAGACCTTGGTCTCTAATACCACCTCCCACTAAAAGGAACCAGAACTCCTAGGAGACATGATAGATTCCAGATAAAAGTATTATCTCAGTATAAAGTTATGAAGTTGGTAGCTGACATTTTGAAGGAGCATATCCCTATATAAGAAATACACATTGACTGTCACACTGCAGCCTGGGTTCGATTCCCAGTCAGGGAGCTACCCACATACCAAAAAGCAAAAAAAAAAAAAAAAAAAAAAAAAAAAAAAAAAAAAAAAAAAAAAAAAAAAAAAAAAAAAAAAATACACATTGAAATATTTAGGGGTAAAGGGCCATAATATATATATGATTCAAAAAAAGTTATGCTTATGTATGTGTGGGGTGGGAGAAAAAATACAAATAACATGGCAAATGGGATCAGTTGTAATAGGTAAATCTGGGTAAAGTGTATATGGGTGTTCATTGCACAATATTTATTTTTGTAATATTTTGTATGTTTAAAATTGTTTCTCCTAAAAAGATTATGACAGGACTGGTGTTGGAGACATGGGGTGATCCAATTAGCTAAGATGGACTGATTGTATTTGTGCTTAAGACCACAATAAGCAGATTATCTTAAGTTTCTAATAGTCTAGTGTTATATTTTTCACTTAGATATTTAAATTTTATCCCTTGTCTTTCACATAGCAGTATTTAATTTTTAGTACTTTCATATTATCAATGTTATAATATTTTCTTCATATAACTTTGTAGATCTATTTAAACTTAGCCATTTTATCTCAACCTTTCACAAGGCTCACAGGGCGTCAGCTAGAAATCTTGAAGTCTGGGGATTTTTCTTATTTAAAAGCAGCTTTATTAAAATGTAATTGATTCATTTAAAATGTACAACTCAATGGTTTTTAGTATATTCACAAACTTGTAACATTTCCTCATCCCAGCAAGAAAACCCCTACACATCAGCTATTACTCCCCATTAACCCCTCTTCTACCCCTCCCCCCATCACTAATCTCCTTTTTGTCTCCATGAATTTGCTTATTCTGGATTTTCATGTAAATGTAATCATTTAGTATGTCCCATTTGGTGACTGACTTGTTTTAGAATGTTTTCAATATTCATCCATGTTGTAGCATGTATTACAACTTCATTGCTTTATTGATTGATTGGTTGATTGATTGATTGCTGAGTAATGTTCTATTGTATATGGATATACTACATTTTATTTATCCATTCATTAGTTGGTTGACATGTTTTTGTTTTGTTTTATTTTTTCATTTTTTTTGGCCATTATGCTATGGAATAATGCTGCATTTGGGTTTTGTGTGAACATGTGTTATTATTTGTCTTGTATATATAACTAGGAGTCAAAATGCTGGGTATTTGTCACTCTGTGTTTATCTTTGAGGAATGACCAAACTACTTTCCAAAGCAGCTATGCCATTTTACATCCCCACCACCAATGTATGAGGATTCCATTTTCTTCATATCCTGCCAACATTTTTATAACTTGTCTTTTTGATTATAGCATCCCAAAGATTGTAAAATTGGTTGCATGTTTATACTTTTAAAACCTAAAAATACGATTAGCCCTTAGTAATAAAATGGTCTCCCAGCTTTTCTAGCAATGAGCCTATGGAATACATAAAATAAATGTAAATAAGATATAAGAAAAATTCTTTTCCTTTTATTTCTTGGGTAGTTCCTCAATTATTTAAAGAGAATGTCAAGAGAAGTAAAAGAAATCATATTTTTAAAAATTGTACATCTAGAACTTATAACTCTTAAGTGCCCATTATGGACAGCTATATATTTGACCACTTGACAGCGTCTGACCCCATGAGTCTGCCATGACCTTTGAGGCCACTGACTACTGCCACTTCCATCTCTAAAGTGGTTTATTCAGGACAGGAGTCTTTTCCCACCTTCATCACAGCTCAGAGCCCGTCATCCGCTTTCTCATGGGAGCTCAGATCTTCTTTTAGTATGTTTACCACATTATAAGTTAAATTGGGTTTTGTGGGCTCTTCCAAGAGTCTAACCAATAACTTTTAACATAGTTTCTATAAGAAAACTATGGCTTTTTCTGAATCACCAACTTGTAATGATCATTTAGAGTACAATTTGATTGCAAGTTGGTGACTATGTCCATGGACAAGGGTGAAATAAATTGGTGTTATTTAATCTGATATAAGAAAACCTTATGTTGACTTAATAGTCATCATCATGAGTTGTAGCTTCAGCAAAGGATTATTCCTTTTAACAGCAATTTTTAATGTTTTTAAATTGTATTTTATTACCACAAGTAGGAATTGATAAAATAGGAGTTGAATTTAACTTTGAAAGTATGTGCGTGTGTTTATAAAAGGAAAGTGTTATAGAAAGAAAATTAGTATTTCTTTCACATTTTATTGGCTCACTATAATAAAGGGGAAATATTCTTAGGAACTCTCCTAAAAGGCCAGTTTTTCATATGCTTGAGATACGCACTCACATTCATAGAGTTACTTCCATCATGTTTTTATTTGTCCTAATCAAGTTTAATTTACTTTTAAAGAATAATTGTTACAGAGGACTGGATTAAAATCTGATCAATATGGAGTGGTTTATATGTAGGGTTTTTATTTTCTCTTAAATTGTATTACAATAGTTTTAGGTTATAATACTCAGTAAAATATTACAGTCCCCCTTCCTAAAACACATGCATTTAGAAGTAAATTAAAGGCTAGGAGTGGAATGTTCTTAATACCACTTTTGCTGATCATCGATACACAGTATAGTATTAGGCAACTTTTGAAGACATTTGTAATCTACAAAAAATAAGAGTAATAACCTCTTTTCACCACTCATTTAATTGGAATATTATGATGGCTGTCAAGTGTACGTAGGATGTAGATTTATTTTTATTCTTTCCTCCCTCAGTTCCTCCCTTCTTCCTTCCCTCTCTCCTTTGTTTCTTTTGTTTGCTCATTCCTCCTTTTTTTTCCCCTAAGTGTACTACACTGATGTATCAATATAGCAACACACTTGCCTCAGGGATTTATCAGCTGTGATGTGCGGATGTAGGATGTTTCCTGTGCAAGACTGATTGTAATTAGCCCTCCCTATCCATGGTGTTATCTCTATAGAGGTTCTTGCTGCACTCAAAGTCCAAAGCTTGACCTGAATAGTTCTAGTTAATATTGTCTTTATTAGGAGGATATTAATTTTCCCCCAGTTAAATATAAATTTTTGTGTTGCATTCTTATAGCTCTCTACCCAGGGAGATGCAAGTCAGGTGATTGGGCCTCTTACCGAAGGGCAGAGAAGAAATGTGGCAGTAGTGAATTCACTGTTTAAGTTGCACCAGTCGGTAACAAAGGTAACCTTTTATTTTAATTATCAGAGTCTTTGATGCTGGCCTTTATTATTTGTTTGACTGTTTATCTATACAGTTGGTTTAAAACACATGAACTATAGATTCAGTTTTTTTGAAAAATGATTTAAAGGTAAATCTGTTTCATACCTATTAAAAAGCATAATTTGATATCATGTGGGTGGTAGTAAATTATAGCAAAGTTAATGACAGAATAAGAACTCTTAAGCCCTCTAACATGTCAAAAAGGTTCTATTTTTGCACAAATGGGTGGAGGGTGGCTGCATTAAAACAGTGAATTTTTATGACATAATCACTCATGACTACTTGAAAGTAGAGAATATATATTCTTTTTGCCATTTTAAAAAATGACTGAACTTTACCTTGTTTGCCTTTATATATTATGTCTAAGATGAACTGTATTCATAATTGCTAGGAAAGTACTTTCACCTCATCTTTGACTTTTCAGTAGCTTGTGTTTATTCTCTAGAAATCATTTTCAAAATATTTAGTTAAGTAGGGAGATAAGTTTTTAGAAGCCTGAAAAAAGCTAAGGGTTAGCTGACATTCTTAAAAATTTGACCTCTATATAATATGAGCTTCAATATGCTAGATTGTATTTTAGAATAATTATGTGACTGTGCCCTTAAAATTTTTAACAGGTTTCTTTTATCAGTGGGGGTATTTCCAGAAATGTATATTTTACATACTAAACAAAAATATATTTTAAATCAGAGGTGCCCAACCTTTTGGGTTCCCTGGGCCACATTGGAAGACGAATTGTCTTAGGCCAACATAAAATATAGTAACAGTAGCTATGAGCTAAAAAAAGATCTATGCTTAATTTTCATAATGTTTTTTGAAAGTTTATGAATTTGTGTTGGACCTAATTTAAAGTTGTCCTGGGCCTCATGTGACCCATGTGCCACAGGTTGGACAAGTTTGTTTTAAAGGGTTATTAACAGGTGATTCTCAGAAAAGTAAATACCAAACAAAAGTAAAGAAAGAGAATGACATATTTTTCATTTCCTTTAATAATTACTCTAAAGTCCCACAAGCAATGAGAGGTTATATTTATTTAATCTGATTTAAATGTCTTTATAGGTACTTCCAGAATTTTCATAATGTTTGTATTGATTTTTAAAAAGGGAAATGTTTGACTTTTGTATTTTAAAGAGTTGTTGAAAATTACAGTCAGTCTAGAAAAATGGCTTTTTTTAAAGTATGTAAACATAGCTTTAGATCAACCTTTTCAAGTTAAAACTTTATCATTAAAGCTATGTAAACTGAATAAAGTGAAGCTAGCTTTTAGAAATCTTCATGTTTTGATTATTTGAAGTATATATTTGCTTTATACAGAAAAGTATTTTTCAACCTATCTTAACATATAATAAATACTAGTAAGTTTTTAAATCATTTATGAGACATTAATGATGCTGTTTTATATGTGGCTTGTAGAAACAGCTTTATCATGTAATCAAAATTAGTATTTATAAAAATAAGTGACTTGAAATTATATAATAAATTCAAGAATTCAGCTTCTGTGTAAAAATGGAAAATAAATAAATAACTTAAGCAAAACTGTAACTTGATCAAAACCTTGTTTTAGGTAGTTTCCAGTCAGAGCTTATTTCCACCGGCAGCTGAGCAAACTATAATTTCAGCCCTAAAGGTAAAAGAATTTAATCTTTGACTCTGTATATCAAAGTGGATTTTAGAATTATTTGTGTGAATGAGTGGGAGATGTCACATTTCAAAAATAATTCAGTATATTCTACATATACTAAAAGTAGCATGTTGATAATTATCCTAAAGAGAAAGAATACGTCTGTGTTTATATTTTCCAGAATTTGAAAATAGACCCTGTTGGTGTTTATGTATTGTGTTATGTATTGTATTATGTATTGTATCATAAGGAAGAGAAGCAAGAGGCTTGCTTATAAGTATTGACCGTATCTTAGGGCAGTACAGTCAAGTATTATTCTGGTAAACCAGTGGTTCTATACCAGGTTGATTTTGTTCTCTACTGGACATTTAACAATATCTGGAGACATTTTGATTGTCCTAACTGGGAAAAGGGTACATCTATTGCCAGGGATCCTATTAAACATCCTATAATGCATAGGACGGCTCTCCACAAAAAATTATTGGGCCCAAAATATCAGTAATGCTAAAGTTAGGAAACTCTAATGTGTATCTGTGAGATGTGAAACAAAGGTAAATTTGCCTTTTTGAATATACTAACACAAATATATCCCCTTTTTAATATTAAGGAAATTTAGTGAAAAGTAATGTTGGTATGAGATTAAGAGTCATTCGTAGTTGACAGTAGGTAACTCCTTTAAAAACCAAATCATTCATTTTTATAATAGTAATATATATCCTTTAGCACCTGCTACTTGCTAGTCACATGCATTATATTGAAATGTTACAGCAATTATTTAAGTTAGTTAGTATTATCTCCATTTCATACAACTTAGAAATAATAAATGGCTCAAAGTTGTATAACTGGTAAACCCATACCAACATGACTCAAAAGAGTCATGTTTTCTACAACTTAACACCATCATTCATTTGTTCATTTACTAAATACAGTAGACTCTCAGTTAGCCGGCACCCATGGGGCTTGGTAGATTCTGGAAAAATGTAAGTAGATTCTCCATTAACCAGAACTCAAGCAAACCATCACTCTCAAGCAACGGGCAAAATTTTTTTGCCCGTTGCTTGAGGTGTTGCAAGTTTCTTGAATTCTAGTTAACAGAAAGTCAACTGTATTTACTTAGTGCTTACTAAATAAGTAAGGCCATATAGCACAGATTCTGGAGCCAAACTACCTGTATATGAATCCCATCTCAGCTGTTTAACTAGCTGTATGACCTCAGGTTAGTAAGTTCTTTCTTGCCTTAGTTTACATCTATAAAATGGTACTATATACCAACACAAAGTTAAAAAATGTCAACTGTTAGATTGGATTTAGATCACTTGGGTAGTGTTGACAGAGACAGAGAGAGAAAGAGAGAGAGGCAGACTACCAGGAATCTCCAAGGAGAAACACTTATAGTAAAGAGGATACAAAGAAAGAGTGAGAGGAAAAAACTTGGGAGAGATTAATGTCACAAATCCTAAAGGAGAAAGGAACTTCTGAAGTCAAATGCTGTCCATAGGTGACATGGATGGGGATTTCACAGGCACTAGAACTTATGGATACATGAAGGTAAGAAGATACAGTCTATTTTCCTTCAGCATTGCAGAAGTACACTTGGATTTTATCTCTGTATCTTTTCCTTTTCTCTAACGTGGTCATCTGTTCATAATGAAATACAAGGTGTGATTAAAAAAATACGGCAAACATTTAAATTAAAAAACTTTATTACAGTAAAAGACACATTGCTATTAATCCCCCTCAAAAAGCTCCCCCTTCCTTTGAACACATTTAACCCATCGTTCTTGCCACTTTCTAAAGCAGTTCTGGAAGTTCTCTTTCGTGAGTGTCTTTAGTTGTGCTGTTGTGACTGCCTCCATGTCCTGAATCGATTCAGGTCACACATAGTTTCTAGTATGGCAATTTCCGTCAAATAAAAACATTATGGTATGTCCTCATCTACCTTATTCACTGGATCTGGCACTGTGCAACTTCTGGCTCTTCCCCAAAGTCAAAATGGCCATGGAAGGTAAACATTTTAAATTGATTGTGTCTTTTACTGTAATCAAATTTTTTATTTAAAAATTCACCATATTTATATCACACCTCATATTATTAAAGGTACCATAATGAAATAATTGTTTTTAGTAGGAGTTGTCCAATTTATTGGTGATCATAAAAACACTATAAAATCAGGCCAGTGTGACAACTCAAAATGTCTTGATAGCCTTACCGCCAGGCAGAGAATACATGTAGTTTTATTTTCTGTAACTTTACACTTTTCTATCTATCTGTAGCTGTTAAAGATTTTTGATCACTACCCAAGATAGGAAATACATTTTACTTTGTCACCCCCTACACAATACATAAGCATTTATAAATATATACACATATATAATTGCATATGTTATATGTAGAATATACATTTCTACAATTAAAACAGGTTTCACAAAATACTTTTCCTCATTTTTTTATGATGCACTCTGATATTGTCTATACTCATATATTACTTTTTAAAACATTTTGAAAGTGGTTCACTAAATTGATTTTTTTTTTACCCCTAATGATCACAGCTCAGTTTGAGAAAGTTCATTCTGTAGATTAAGGCAGTTGCCTACACTTTGCTTAATGATAAAAATCTCCTGGACAAGTTAAAAATAGAAATTTCTCTGAGGCTATAGTTTAGGATAAGATAGACTCTCTGAATCTGCATTTTAACATAGAAAAAAGGTTACTCCTAATATGAGTCACTTTGGTCTGGGAGATGAGGCCATTTCAGGGAAAATTGCCCCGATCCCGGGCCACAGCCCTCACTTTGAGGTTTGCTCACCAGAATCAGTGCTTCATGTAGCTAGGCACTGAGACATTGCCAGTTTTGCCCTTGAGAACATACTAAAACTAGCAGTCAGTTTAAGGCTATCCTGCAGTAGCCCTGGCAGTTAGAGACTTAATTGCTTGTGTTAACAGAACTCAATGAAACAGTTTGACCTTGCTTTTTAGTTAAATCTAATAAAAATCATTATGACATACTAAGTAAAAACCAAAAACTCCCTCCAACAAAGAAGAGAAAGAGAACCTTGAATTTCCTAAAATTATAGGAAACTTAATTACATAAATTTGAATTCGAGGTGGAATGTTATGATGCGTAAATGACTGCAGCCCAAGAACCAAAAATCTGTATGTGTTTATTATTTGATAGAGAAGATATTAACATACATTTTTACTTACTAAGTATATAAGTAAATACATATAATATTCTTTTCTTCTCTTCCTTGTTGAGGTTCATTATTTCATGTCGTAAGCATTATTTCATGGATGGCAGATTTAATATTAATGAGTGTACATTTCAAGTGTTTATCCCATCTGTTTCTTTGCTTTCCTGTTTCCCCCTTATTTTGCCACCTTTGGATTATTTGAAAAATTTTTGAATTTCTTTTTTATTTATTAGATTTTTATCTGTACCTTTTGGCATGATTATTTTTTTTAGTTGTTCCTCTGTGGACTACCATATTACATCTTTAACTTTCCATAGTCTTAGGGTTAATATTGTATTATATCATGTTATGTAAAATATAGAAACCTTACATTTATGGAAGTGCATTTACATCTACATGCATATAGTGTAACTTTTTTTTTAGTTTAAAATTCCTATTTGGTTCTTTTTCACTTTTTAATCACTCTGCTGAGATTTTCTATTATTTTATTTATTGTGAGCATTTTCTCTTTACCTCACTGAGGTTCTTGCCTCATAACTATAAAGTCTGGGTCATCTCTGGGTTGTCAGCCGTTGATTGTCTTTTCCCTTGAGAATTGATAACATTTTCTGGTATTTGGTATAGTAGTAGTTTTTAATATAGCCTGGATATTGTGAATATTATTGTCTGTGGATTCAGTATTTTTTATACTGCTCCTAAGAATGTTGATGGTGCTTCTTTAGCAATTAATTTGCTTAATTAGACTCAGTTTGAATACTTACATACCTACAGTTGGTCATGCCTCAGATCTCAGTTCACTTCTTTAAGCCTTAGTTGTAAACCTCTTTCAGTTTGCTCTGCACAGGCATGACTGACAAATCAACTGAAGACTCCTGCTAAGTAGAGAATTAGGGATTCTTCTTCTTTGGCTTCTTCCTTTCTGAGGTTTCCTTCTTACACTCCAGTTGCCCAGGTTAAACCTGGGCTTCTGTCCCTGTTCTTTAGGCCTGAAAGACTACAAGTTTTGTTTTATTTTATTTTTCTCTTAGAGTTTTAGCTACCCAGCCTTGCTAGTACCATGGCTGTTGTCACTTTTAGAGCAAAGTCACACAAAAAAATGGAAAAATCAGTCTCTTCTGGTTGCTTGCTCTAGATTTCCACACCCTATAAAACAACCTATTTTCTTTTTTCCATCTCCAGAGCCCACCAGTAGGTTTTTGGTTTGTTTTGTTTTTGGTATCTTTTCCTATAATTATTTGTAGGAGGATATGTAGTAGACACTCATTCCTTCATACCAGAGTAGAAAACTAACCCTTCCCTCTTGAAATCTTTTTGTCTGTTTATTTCCACCATACCCTAAGGTCTCTTCATACTTCTCAGCCCCTTGACAAAATATAGCCAAGAGCTCATTAGAGTCAGATTCAGCTAGAAAATCCCAGCTCTTTTATTTGCTCGCTTATGGCTTTAGACAATCTCCTTAATTTGACTTTAGTTTCCCTAACTACTTTAGTTTTCCTATTTATAAGTTAAGAGATCTGAATAATTCTTAGAGAAAGGAATAATTGAGTTTGACTGTATTTTGCCATGTATAATGTGCTCTTATGTATAATGCACACCCACATTTTGGCCCAAACTTTCAGGGTAAAAAATCTTTTATTTTAGGAGTTCCCTGGTGGTGTAGTGGCTTAAGGCTTCGGCGCTGACACTGTCAACACTGCAGCCTGGGTTCAATTCCCAGCCAGGGAACTACCCACATACAAAAAAAAAAAAAAATCTTTCATTTTAATTTTTTTTTCTTTGTGTTGGTTCCCTGACCGGGAAGCAAATGCAAGCCGCAGTGGTGAAAGCCCCAAAACCTACCACTGGACCACCAGGGAACCACCCCCCTGTCAATTTTTTAATTCAAATTTTTATTGTTTATATTTAGGTACTTGTTTTTGTGTTATAAAGGAATTTTAGCATTTATTTTTTAACATGTTATGGTACAAGAACTTTTATGTAACAAATAATTACAAAACACAAGAACAGATAAAAGATACAAGAAATTTTATGTATAAAAATTTTTTATATTTAAAAAATTATCATACTTTAGCATATTATTTTGCATATAGATATTGTTATTGATTCCTAGAGTTACATATAACTCATAAACATAAATAAAAGAATTAAAAACATTTATATAGATATATAATTAGTACTATCCATGTATAATGCGCATCCTTATTTTTCTGTCACAAATTTGGGCAACAAAGTCCACATTATACTCATACACAGCAAAATACAGTAAATAGAATTATTGTATATGAAGCACATAACACAGTACCCAACACAAAATGTATGCTAAATAAATGCTCTTACCCCTCTTACCCTTCAAGAACTTCTCTTCTGAATGACCATAAATGGCATTTGGCCTTACTCTGCAAAGCATACTCTGGGATCTCATTGATTCTTTTGGCTTCATTTCCCCTCTTACAAGCCAGACACTGCCAGATACTGTCAAAATGTGTCAGGAACTACAAATGTAAAGATCTCAGTACCTACTAGATAGCTCATGTAGATTTCCCATTGGCCCTTCAAACTCCTGTTCATAATTGAACTCATCATTTTTTACCTCCATCCCCAAATTAACCTGCATTTTCTGCATTTACACATTCAGTTAATAATACCACCAAATCATTAAGAAAAAATAAACCTAAGGATACCCTTGAATCTTTGTACTCCGTATTTCTTAAATCTAATTACCAAGCCCTACTGTAGTTTCAAAGTATCTTCATCCTTTCTTCTCATCTCCACTTTTACTGCCTCTAATTTGGTTCAGGTGCTCACCTATGCTACCACTCTGTCCTGCCTTTAGTGTAATTTATCCAGTCTACTATCCAACATGACTTTTCCCCAATTCAAATCTTGAACCACATTTTCTTCATTACTTAAAACCCATCATTGGTTCCCCCATCCCTTCAGAATAAACTTTCAACTCCTTAGCAGCCTACACAGAGTGTCACTGCTCTCTTCCACATAGGCAGGCACTTCACACTGTCTGTAGTGAATGCTTTCCAGTTCCCCGAATACATCAGCT
The DNA here is from genome assembly GCA_004026885.1 of Lyroderma lyra. NCBI lineage: Eukaryota > Metazoa > Chordata > Mammalia > Chiroptera > Megadermatidae > Lyroderma > Lyroderma lyra. The sequence continues at coordinate 41,126 of PVJL010002753.1, forward strand.
TCCAAGTCCCTTCTGCCTTTAAGATAAGCCCTCCCAGCCCCACCTTCTTCAGGTGGTTATCACCAATTTGTCCTTTGAAATTCAGTTCAAGCAACATCTTTTGTTTTTTAAATCCTCTCTGTAAATTGGAGGTCTCCTGTGATCCCATAGCACTCTTTAGAGCACTGATATCACTAAAGTAGTTATGTAGGGTCACACTGGATTGTAAGCTCTCCAAGGGCTGACATAGATGACATAAGAATTTAATGAATACAGTCGTATTTACATTTTCTTCTTTGGTTGAAGTGATTTGTATGAGCCAAAGCCATCCATCTTCATTTTATATAATCATCACTGAAATATATATAATATACTTAAATTTTAGATTTTTAGTGTTTGCTGAGCTCCAGTCTGTATTTTCACACTAAAAACCCTTAACTAATGCCTAGGGTCTTACATAACCTAACCAATGATTATACCTTACTGTAGAATAGTTTTTTAATCTGAGCTCCACTGACCTTTTAGTTCTTGGTTGTGGGGGACTGTCCTCTGCATTGTAGGATGTTGAGCAGTATCTCTGTACTCTACTCACTAGATGCTAGTAGCAGACCCCTTGCCCACCCCCGTTGTGACAATCAAGAATGTCTCCAAACATTTCCAAATGTCATCTGGGGAGCAAAATTGCCCCTCAGTTGAGAATCACTGCTGTAAATGTAAATAGAAACCTAATTCATGAAATGCCTAACTGTTCCGTCCTATAAGAATCACTAGTATATTTTCTATATTCTCTAGTTACAAGCATATGATGTTCCAATTTTGAAGAATTACGTTTGGGCTTGACTTACTCTTTTCAGAAACTTTAACAATGTGTTAATTTCACCTTTACTTCATTAAGTGGCATTATTCCTCTTTTCTCCTTTCTCCAGGGACTCATATGACCATTAAACTTTTGAAATGTAAGAGGAGTGGGGGAGTTGAGACTTTTCAGTGCTATATTTTTTGTAATATTTTTAAGCTTCAAAATTCATTACTCTCAGCAATCATGGAGGGAGAGGATCACTTCTGTTGAGCTGTTATGGTTAAACTACATGTCGTCTGAATTTGTTATAATATGAAAACTTTGTCAAAATGTTTTTCATATATTGTACAGTTTTCTTTATTTTTCTTTATTTTTTTTTACAGTGCATTGTCATGTACAGTTTTCTTTAATTTTGCCTCTCCTTCCTTTTCTTTTCTTTTCTTTACAGATGATCCATGTTCTTATGGGAAATGCTGTGCAACCTTTACTCACTTCAGTGGGAGATGCTATAGAGGCTATAATCATCACCATGCATCAAGAAGATTTTTCTGGGTAATAAGTTTAAAGTAAAATCATCACTGAACTTAATTGTATTTGTTTTTTATCATGTCCTCCACTCCTACTCCCTAAGCCTCCTACCACCTAGGTTGGTCCTCTTGTGACAGGGTTGGCCTCCAACCTTATGCTCTCTTATTATTGTGAGTGCCATTAGCAGATTACATTTTTCACTTACTGTTTTCATCTTTTCTCTCTTGTCATTGAAACACAGATTCATTAACTTCTGTAGGACTCAGCTTGGCACTTTAGGACTTTCTAATCTTACCTTTTTCTTCTCACAAATATTTAAGCTCTGACATAAGCATGGTATTCCTTATATGAAATGGCCTATCTCTATCTCTGTTGTAGTCCAAATCCTGCTCTGGCTTTGAGGGCAAGCTATTGCCCCACCCACTCCAAGAGTGATTTTTTTTTTCCCCCAGAGCTTTTTTCTCAGTACTAAACTGATAATATCACACACAGCCACAAACATTTTGATATTATTTCATAGCTGTTTCATATATGTGCTGCTTATCTATATCATATGTATCTTGAGAATGAGAGTCATAGTTCCTAGCCGTGTCTACTAAAATCATTTTGTTTAAAAACTTTTTGTATTTGTCTATTAAAATTCACATATAATATTACATTAGTTTCAGGTGTACAACAGTAATTAAACATTTATATAATTTATGAAGTCATCACCCTGTAAGCCTAAAGCCCACCTAGTACCAGTTATTTCAGTATTATTAACTATATATTCCTTACAGTGTACATTATATCCCCATGACTGTTTTTATATTTGATAATTTGTACATCTTAATCCCTTTTCGTTTTTCATTTATTCCCTCCAATGCCCCATCCCACCCCATCTAACAACCCTTAATTTGTTCTCTGTGTCTGTGAGTTTGTTTCTGTTTTTTTTGTTTGTTTATTTTGTTTTTTAGGTTCCATATATACGGGAAATCATATGGTATTTGTCTTTCTCTGTCTGACTTGCTTCACTTAGCACAATACCCTCTAGGTCTATCCATGTCATTGCAGATGACAAGATTTCATTCATTTTTATGACTAATATTTCATTCTATATATGTACCACATCTTCTTTATTCATTTATCTATTGATGGACACTTAGGTTGCTTCTATATCTCAGTTCTTGTCAGTGATATTGCGATGAACATTGGGGTGTAAATATCTTTTTAAATGAGTGTGTTGAATTTCTTTGGATAAATACCCAGAAGTGTAATTGCTATGTCATAAGGTAGTTGTAGTTTTAATTTTTTGAGGAACCTCCATACTGTTTTCCATAGTGGCTGCACCAATTTACAATTCCACCAGCAGTTCCCTTTACTCCACATCCTCACCAATACTTATTTGTTGAAATTTTTTTAAGTAGAGTAAAATAGTTTTGACTCTGTGTATTAAAAAACTTGAGAAATTTGGAATAGTTATTTACATGCTTAGGGTGATTTTTAAAACAACTTAACCATACTCTAGATATGATTAAGTTTTTTTTTAATAAATAAATAACTTTTTTTGGGGGGGTGGTTTCCTGGCTGAGACTCGAACCCAGGCCGTGGCATTGAGAGTGCTGAAGCCTAGCCACTACACCACCAGGAAACCCCTTTTTAAAATTTTTATTGCTAGGTTTATTGGGGTGACATTGATTAGTAAAAATTACATAGGTCCCAGGTGTACAATTTTACATCATCTGTGTGTTGTGTTATGTGTTCATCACCCAGAGTCAGATCTCTTTCCATCACCATGTATTTGACTTCCCCTCCATCCTCTCTCACCCGTCTCCGACCCTTACCTTCAGATAACCACTAATTGCTTAACTGTTGATTGTGTCCTTGAGTATTTGTTTCTTTGTTACTTTCAGCTTTGTGTTTCACAACTGAATGAAATCATTTGGTTCTTGGTTTTTTCTATCTGGCTTATTTTGCTTTGCATGATGATCTCAAGGTCCATCCATGTTGTCATTAATGGCCCGATTTCATCTTTTCTTATGGCTGACTAATACTCCATTATGTTTGTACCACAGCTTCTTTAACCAGTCGTCTATCAAAGGACACTTTGGCCACTGAATAGTGCTGCAGTGAACATTGGGGTGCTTATATCTTTGTGGACCAAAGTGTTCAAATATTAGACTTAAACATTTAAATATTAAAATGTAGATATATAGTTTATATTGTCAGTGCATATTTAGTCACTATTTTTGAACTTTCCAGTTACTCTTGGTTCAATATATAATACTATATATTTTTAAAAAATATATCTACTTTATTAAACTTCCAGCCACCAGTCCGTTTGTAGAAAAATTGTGTGATTATTATACTGTCCTTTAATTTTTCAATCATTTATCAATTTTACAAAGTATCTTTTAAAGACTGTTTTTAATATTATTACTTCAGTCTCTGTTTTTAATAATAATAGGAAGCACAGAAGGGTGAAGTAGATTCCTCACAAAAATGCTAATTTGGAGATAGGAATATAAAACTGTTGATTACCAGTGTTTGGGAGGAAATTAATTTTGTTCAAAAGTAACCTGAAATGTTCTAGTTAGACCAATCATCAATGCCTTTGAAAAGGAAGCAAAAATGAGGTGGTTTTTAAAGGCTTATTTTATGACTGGTCAGATATGCTCCAGTAATTGCATTTGTGAGCCATGACTAAGTGCCTGCAGATAACACATTAGACATTAAGAGTCTATTTCCCAAATAAGTATGTTTTTACCAGTTTGCTTAAATACTAGTGAGCCAGATTGGTTCTTTAACTGATAGGATTGTCATGAGTATGACACATTATTTTAAGGTATATAAAACATTATCCTTATTTTTTTTTTTCTCCAAATGGCCTTTGATGGCTCAATTCAGCTCTCTCTCCATACACAGCAGATATTTGAGATTCCACTGAAAGTCATTTTCCATACATGGCATTACAGGAGTGTGGAGCACTGTTGCTTATAGTGCATTTAAAGTATTGCTCCCATGGCAGTAATTTTCCCACTTTCTAGAATCTTGTTATTAGTAAATCTCATATGTTATTTTATATATGTATAGATTATATGAAATATAAGGTAAAGTTGGATTAAAGTTCAATAAGTAGGCATCACTTTTACACTAGGGCCACCCCACAAGGGACATACTTGGAAAAACAATAGTGAACACCTGCATTTCCAAGCCCTTTCTACTCTTATTCTAAGTAAAAGGAATAAGTCAGGTTTACCTTTTAGGCCCACCTTATCTGTAGTGTGGTTACAGAATCCCCTGCTATTTAAAAAGTAATACTCCACACAGTTTCCTGGTATTTGAAATCCATTCAGTAGGACCAGTGTCCCGCCCCCCCCCCCAATTAAATGAAGCTTAAGATGTAAATGTATGATTGACATAGTACATTGAAATTCTTTTATTTAATGTAAAATAACTCTTGTCCAATTATTTTGAATGGGGGAGGGAAGACAGTAAAAGTAGGAGGACCCTAGATCCTTGAAGTGATGGATGAACAGCTATGAGGAGGGGAGAGTTACACAAGTATACCAAAAACATTGGTGATGGGGATATGATCGTCTACTACTTCTCAAGTATGCATTTGTTCAGTCTTAGTATCTTCAACTTCCCTACATAGACTCTCTTTATAAAGACCCTTAAATTTCTGTGCAACTTACTATTACTCTTTATTAGAGAACCTCTTACTAAAACTTTTGGCATAATTTGAAAAACAGAACTTTAGTAATTGCCAAGCAAGTTTTGTATTCTAGTAAATTTAAATCAAGCTTCTAAACCATACTGAGAATTAATAATACATATTTCAAGATTTTGTGTAATAAACTGTTTTGTTTTACTTATATCAACACATGTTTATGGAACTTGTTTTAGTATGTTATTTTCTAATCCTCAAGGAAGTAATTTCTTTTGACCAAATTAAAATTCTTAAAATAGTCCTTCAGAACAGTACCAAGACAACAGTGCTTTTGATAAAGCATAAGAAAATAAGTGAAAGAGATTGATATCTTAGCTTTTTTTTTTTTTGCAAAGTTGTCTTTTGGACTGATGAAACCTGAATAAAGATAGGCCATTCAGTGGTCTGAATGTGGCAAAACCTAAACCCATGTGAAGCTTACCATCACTCACTAAGGCTGTCCTGTACTCTATACCAAGCAGCACTCACCCGGTAGCACTGCAAACAGTTGTGTTCCACCATGCCCCCATGAATGGCCTTGCCATAGTTAGGACATTCTTTCTTACATCTGAAAAAAAATTTCTTTCTGCTGGAACATAAGCCTACTTTCTCTATTTCTATCTCCTTCTGGCAGTTCAAGACCTTTGGTTAGCATCCTACTTATAATAACCATTCTCTTGCTGTAGGCATTTAAGTCATATCCATTCTCTAGCTCATCACCAGCTTCTTTATGTCAAGCTTGGAATATGGATAGACTTAACTTATTTTTTTAAAACAATTCAGTATTAAGTAGCCAGTGATCTCATTGGCTAGCTAATTAATGTCAGGTGATTTTTAATTTTGATATAACTCTACTTTCCTATCAATATTTCACATTCTTTTAATATAGTCTTTAAAGAGCAATTGTAAACATTTATAAATTATAAATAGTATTTCTTGGAGCATCAGCTGGCGTCATCTGTTGATCCGAATTAAAGCCTTCCCAGACCTCATCATCTGGGAGGAAAAAATTACAAACCATGTGTATTGTTACATAACCAGTTCCACAGTCAGAATTCTGTTTGACTGATCAGATTAAATAGCACAAGAGCAGAAATATATTTGCCAAGAATTTGTTTGGGGAAGACAGCATTTTCTTTCATTACAAAGTGTTTAAAAATGCTATTTCAGGATCCATTATTGATTTATTCACTAACCAGGCAAAAACTATGACTGGATGGAGAGTGGTAATGCTGAGAGAGACCTCAGAGGTCAGAAAGTGCCTAAGGCATTTGTATGAATTATCCAAGATAGGTGGTTGTCTATTTCATTTTTAATAATCTTTAGGTAAATGGATCCTAAAATTTCTTCATTAATCTTACTAGCATCTTAAAACAGTCTTTAAGATATACTTTAAACATAGTTTTATGCTCTTTAACTCTTAGCAAAAATAAATAATGCCTTTTCTATACATCAAGGGAAAAATTGCTTGGGATTGAAATAGGCAGCGGGAGGAACAAAAGGCAAATAGTCCCTTTTAGTGCATTGACTGGTTTTTTTCTTTTGCAGGTCACTATCCAGCTCAGCAAAGCCCGATGTTTCTTGTTCTCTCTATATGAAGGAGCTTCAAGGTTTCATTGCCAGAGTTATGAGTGACTACTTTAAACACTTTGAGTGCTTGGATTTTGTCTTTGACAACACCGAAGCTATTGCCCAAAGAGCAATTGAACTTTTTATCCGCAATGCCAGTCTCATAAGACCTCTTGGTGAAGGTGGGAAAATGCGACTTGCTGCTGATTTTGCACAGGTAAATTGATGCATAGCTACAAAAGGGAAAACATTTTCAGCCTCTATATTTCTATTTAATAAAAAATATTCTTCAGCGTTTTAAAGACTTGAAATACAAAGATAAATAAATGTATTTAAACATAATTGGTAAAAAACAAAAATACTTTAAAAACACTTTCATAGCAGTTTTTTTCTTTGTATTTACCAAAAGAATCACCACTCATCTTTGATACCTTAAGAGAAAGATGAAGTAGCACATTCCACAGTAAAGCAACATTTCCCATTTTTATGTAATAATGGGGCTTTTTCACAGTTTAATATCCCACCAGGTCAGTATTGATAGGAGTAATGGATTAACCTTGCTGGAAAATAATGTAGGCAATGAAATTTATCCCTCAAACCATATACGAAGTCTGATAATTAAGTTCATGAACTTATCCTAGAATAAGTGCTACATACCTCATTGCTGAGTATCACTATGGTCACCTTCAAATTACTCCCCTTGGGGAGGTATGCACCAACACCAGTACCTAGTCCACTCTTTTTTTAAAGCAGTTTTGGAACTCTTTTTCTGGAATGGCCATCAGAGCTGTTGTTGTATGACGCTTGATGTCCTTAATGTTATCAAAATGTCTTCCCTTCAATATTTCTTTTATCTTCAGGTAAAGAAAAAAGTCATTGGGGACCAGATCAGCTGAGTAGGGAGGGTGTTCCAATGCAGTTATTTCTGTACTGGCTAAAAATTCCCTCACAGACAATGCCCTCTTGCTGGCGAAAAGTTCAAGTCGTTTTCATCTAACTTTTTCACGCAGCCTTTTTAGCACTTCCAAATAGTAAACTTGGTTGACTGTCCAGTTGATACAAATTCATAATGAACAATCCCTTTGATATCAAAGAAGGTTAGCAACATCATTTTGACTCTTGATTTGACTGACGGAACTTTTCTGGTCATGGATTGCCTGACTTCCATTGTGCACTTTGACACTTTGTTTCAGGGTCATATTGGTACACCCATGTTTCATCACCAGTGATAACATGGCCCAGAACATTGTTTTGCCTCTCCAAAGGGTCTTGGCAAACTTCAACTCTTCTTTGCTTTTGTTCATTAGTGAGTTCTTTTGGGACTGTTTTTGAACGTACCTTTCTCATGCCAAGATTTTAGTTAAGATTTTCTTGTTTCGAGGGTTCCCTGGTGGTGTAGTGGCTAGGCTTTGGCGCTCTCAATGCCACGGCCTGGGTTTGATTCCCAGCCAGGGCACCATCCCCCGTCCCCCCGCAAAAATTTTTTTTCCTGTTTCTCTGTTGATGTTTACTTGGTCTGCTATGCTTCTCACAGTCAGCCAACGATTTTGACCCACAATTCAATGAATTTTTGCAATGTTTCCATCAATTCTGCTCATTACTGGCTGTCCTGACCTCTCTTTTATCAGTGATGCTTCCTCTCCCCTCAGAAAAATACTTAATCCATTTGTACACCATTGTTTTCTTCATGGCATTATCCTCATAAACTTGAACTAACATGTCCCTGATTTCACTTCCACTGTTGCCAAGTTTAACAAATTTAATGTTTGTTCATTGCTGTAATTCAAGCTCCTATATTCTTGCATCGGCACACAAAAACACAACTACAATAATGAATGCCACCCAGCAAAATACCACCATACATTGACACAAACACCGCTTTGAGACACAGATATACCAAGGTTATGAAACCTTACCAAGTTGTTTGTATGGTTCTGCCATTGTAAGTGCAAGGTGGCAAGTTCTCAAACTTAACTCTCAGACCTCGTAAAGGAGCTGTCTGTTGTCATGTAAAAACGAAGAACTCTAACATGTCTGTTACCCTGTGGTGGCCAGCTTAACATTTCAAGGCAATGTTCAAATTCATTTAGATGCACAGTGGGCCAGGTGGATAAAAAGTCCAAGTATTTTGTCTCCCGTATTAAATGAAATACCTTTCCTCTGTATGGCCAGTCTTGAAATCATTCCAAGCTATGTGATGTGAATGAGATAAAATCACATTAAAATAACAGAACCATAATCAGCTTGTATGGAAAGGGGTTTTTTTTCCCTTTGTTCCTCAGATGTATTTTTTAAAGCCTTTTAATAGTATCAGATGCAAAGAAGAAACATCTCAAATTCGCACTTGCATTAAAAGATTCAGAAACAGATAATTCGTATTTACATAGCATGTCAAAGGTGAACTCATTTTTAAGCCTTTCAGAGCTATTACTTTACTAGTCTAGTAGTTATTCAAATCGATTATCCATAGTGGTTTCCCAGATCTTCCCTACTTATAAAGATAGACAAATTACAATGTCCCTATTTATTCTTGTGCATCTCTATGAGCAAGTATTGGTTCCTTATTCCTGCACGTAGGAAAGTATATAGCCTACTGCTTTCTTGTACCAGGACGGCGGTTGTCCAAAACTCCCTCATACCTGATGAATTTACAAAAAGAATCAAGTACATAACCTAATGTTTTAAGAGCTATGCTTTTTGTATATCAACTGGTCCAGAATAAGTCATTTTTGTCCCCAAATGATATGACTGACACCACTAGACCATAGTAAAGAGCCTTCCTTTGAGAAATATACCTTTAGTAGGCTTAATATGAAAATAGAAATTAAATGTGACTGTTAACGTGGCTCCTTTTACCTTTCCCATTTTTACCAGCTTCATTCTCAGAAGCCTGTGCATTTTGCTTTGTTGTTATAGGTAAACTCCACCTTAAAGAGAATTATATATAAATAGTGTCTTACTTATCCCTTACTGGGCGTACAGGCTGTCATTGAAATACACAGTGGTATACCAAGTCCTCCTCTTATTTATTAAAAACATTGTGAGCTATACTCAAATGAGTACCTGTTCTTCTTTTCCCCTTTCCTCCTTAATTTTGTTTTTCTTTTCCTATCTTCTTCTCTCCCCCTGGGCTCCCTCCCCCACCAGTTTATTTGCATTTTGCTCCAGCTGGTTCTTGAGTCACTTTCCTGGAGGCAGCACTTCAAGTCCAATTAGAGTGGCAGCCTAGCAGGAGATGAGCAAGAGAAGGCCAGAGCTAGAGTGCTGTGGGAAGAAGGCTTTTTGTTTTTGCTTTTTATTTTGATATATTCTCTATGAGTCTTAAAAGATGGAAAGCATTGTCATTTAACCCTTACTATTGCAGCTAGGACCTACTCAAAATGCATAACATTCAGTGGCAGGGCTGAGCTCCCATCTTCCTAAAACTGCATTAGTTAGAATTTTATTTGGCATTCCTTTTTAAGACATAATAAACCAGACCTTTCCCCAGGTCTCTTCCCTTAAGATAAATGAAACTCATCAATCACCATTACTAACTTATGCTCCAAGGCATTCTGTGTTTTTCTTTTTTCTATTATTTTTAAATTTTTATTAAATTAAATGAGGTGACATTGGTTAGTAAAATTATATAGGTTTGAAATGTACAATTCTAAAATACATCATCTATATATTGTGTTGTGTGTTCATTTGACCCACCTCCCTGGTCTCACACCCCACTCCCCTTTCCCCCTCAGGTGACTGCTAAACTATGGACTGTGTCCATTAGTTTTTGTTTGTTTGTTTGTCTTATTTGTTGGTTGATTTCAGTTTTATATCCCATATATAAGCGAAGTCATATTGTAAGGGTGGCACTGTATCTTCTATTTTGAAATTTATTTAACTCTCTAGTGTAATTTGATTTAACAATGTAATTTAGCTTAGGACTTTCTAAAAGTTTTTTTTTTCTTTGCTCCCCTCCCCTCCTGCCAGTTTCAGTGACTGTATGCATACCAGTTTCAATGCCTCTCTTTACTCAAGACATGCATAACTGCCTTAATTCCCCGGTTTTCTCAAAACTGTAGACATCAGGTATCCTAAATGTGTTTATTCTCTAGGACATTGACTTGGACTAAGTTTTTCAACATCTGCATGAGATCCACCCTTATCTCTGAAACCACTGGGAATGTCCTTTTTCTTTTTCAGATCTCAGTGCTCAGGAATTGGTGAACCACCTAGCCCTTTCCTTTGTTCTGCCTTTTCTATAAAAACTCTTTGGCCATGCTAGGATCGAAGAGATGGCCTTTGGGACAGGAGTCTGCCATCCTCCCAAATTGCTGGCATTTTGAATAAACCCTCTTTTCTTTCCACCAACCTTGTCTCTCAGTTATTGGACAAGTGACGAGCAGCTGGACCTTAACCCAGTAACAATATGGTTCTTGATTTTTTCTGTCTTGACTTTTTTCGCTTAGCATGGTAATCTCAAAATTCATCCATTATTATTGCAAATGGTAATATTTCATCTTTTCTTATGGCCAACTAATATTTCGTATATATGTACCACACCTTTATCCAGTCATCTATTGAAAGACACTTTAGTTGTTTCCATATTGGCCACCATGAATAATACTGCAATGAACATAGGGATACATATATCTTTATGGATAAATGTTCATGTTTTTTGGGTAGATACCCAGAAGAAGGATTGCTGGGTTGTATGGTCACTCTATTCTTAATTTTTAAGGAACCGCCATACTGCCCTCCACAGTGGTTGTACCAATTTACATTCCCACAAGCAGTGTATAAGGGTTCCTTTCTCTCCACATCCTCTCCAGTACTTGTTATTCCTTGTCTTGTTAATAACGAGTGTGAGGTGTTATCTCGTTGTGGTTTGGGTTTGTATTTCCCCAATAGCTAGTGAAGCTGGAACATTTTTTCATACATTTGTTTGCGGTTTGTATATCTTCCTAGCAGAAGTGTCTGTTCAGGTCCTCTGCATGTTTTTAATTAGATTATTTTTTTGTTGAGTTGTATGAGTTCTTTATATATTTTGGCTATTAGCCCCTTATTGGAGTTGTTGTTTACAAATATCTTTCTTTAATATATTTAGAAAAGAGGTTTACATCACAGCATTTCCACAGTGTTGAGTGTGTTTTTTCCAGCCCTGCGGTAACACTGTGTGATGCCATTGCCTTTGTTCACACCTGTACAGTGTGCTTCAGTTTTAGAACATTCTTCCACTCACCTTGGGGATGACTTTCTAGGCCTTTAGATTTTGGGCACAGGAGAGGCAGGTGGAAGTACTATCATAATCATATTTATCAGTACTTTCATAAATGTTACTCATCTGTTATTCAATCCCCCGTATTTAAAAAAAATTAAAATGAATTATGGATTTTGATTTGATATGATTTGGTTTCTTGCCACAACTGCAGTTATGTGTTATTGTACCTCAGCTTTCATAATTGTACTTGGTTGGAAGAATTTTTCTAAGGCCAGTCAAAACACTTAAATAACATCACCCATTTATATTTATGACAGGTATTAACTGGGGACTTGAAAGCCTTTTACTGCCTCATTGAAAGTTCTGTCCATTTGTATTCAAAATTTAACCAAGCCATTGAGGCCACTGGAATCAGGAATACACAAACCCTCTGATAACAGAAAGAGAAATTGCTCAAGAGGGGACCAGTAGAGTATGTTTGGGAATGCTGATTATTTGGCATAAAGTTCAGTCACAAAAACAGATGATGATGCATTTTAAAGAATTCTTTAGGAATCCTGACTTCTCCCCACTGGCACCAGATAGGTGAAAGAGAAAGTGGTTGCAGGGTGCCATCTGGAAGGTTCATGGTGAAGACCTATCCAACATACAGCCAACCCCTTTAGGAATCAGGTCAAGGCACAAGATGGTTTCCTACAGGTAATTAATTCCTTACTGTGACCACATGGTCTCTGTGTCTACACTAATCAAGGCAGTTAAAGCACTAAGCTTGTTCAAGGCCACTGGGTTGTGCTGATTCAGAATCTTTTTAGGGACTTGTCCACACTGTGCTCTGAAGCACACACCCCCGTCAGCTCCTCAGGTTCATTTCTTCCCTGAGGGAAGGGATGACTATTGAAGTTAGCATTTAAATTATGTTTTCAGTGATACTTTTAGCAGTTTCTATTTATAGGTCTTTTAGTGTCTTTGAAGTATACATGTGTATTTATATTTCACTTTTTGCCTGAAAGTATAAATTTAGAAAACAAAATAATCAAGATTCTAATTTCTGTTCTTATTCCTATTCCTTTTTCTCCTGAGCAGTGTCAGTGCAAGAGTGTCCTAGGAGCATCTAGAGATGCCCTGCGGTTAACCAAATGTCTGTGGTGGGAATGAGCAGCTATGTAATTAGTTCACTGGGCCTGCAGCTGACTGTTCATTCCCTCCAAACAGGAGAGCTGGAGAGAGGCAGATGCACATGCCATTTTTTGTATCCACAGCTAATTGAAGAGTCACCTCCTCTAAAAGGAACACTTTTGCCCTTTAGAAACATAACTTGTATTATTTAATGGAATTCTGGAAGAAGAAAATGGTTTTCAATACCCTAGAGGTCTTTTATGGATGAAAAATTTATTTTAAACACTTAACATTTTGAAATTGTCCTATAGCAAGAAATCTTCTGCATCATAATAGATTACACAGCCATTTGAGGTCATATTCTGTCATTCTGTAGTTTTTTTCCTAGCCACTCATTTGTGGCTTAACATTCAGTCCTGCTCAAATGCTAAGGCAAAGTTTAATCTTTGGTTAAATCTCTGAAGATGATGAAATCCACTAGGGTAATTGAAAAAAAAATGACAAAAACATTTCATGAAAAGTACTTCACATAATTTCAGTATGTAAAAAAGTGTTGTATGTATGTATACACACACACAGAGTGAGAGAGAGGTATGTGAGGACTGACAGTTAAGTTTGCAAGCTTGCCACCATGCACTTACATTGGCAGCAATGTATGAACAATTCAGTAAGGTTTCATAACCTTGGTATATCTGTGTCTCACAGCTGTGTTCATGTCAGTGTGTGGTGGTGTCTTGCTGAGTGGCATTCATTATTGTTGCATCTTTTCGGGTGCCATCATGAGAATGCTGGAGCTTGAATTAGAGCAATGCCCAAACCTTAAATTCCCTGTTAAACTTGGCAAGAGTGGAAGTGAAATCGGGGACATGTTAGTCCAAGTTTATGGGGATAAGGCCTTGAAGGAAACGGCACTGTTGCCATTTGTTCCACAAATGGATTAAACATCTTTCTGAGGGGAGAGAGTGTCATTGATGAAAAGAGGTCAGGGTGGGCCAGTAACGAGCAGAACTGACAAAAACATTGCAAAAATTCATCTAATTGGCCATCAAAATCATCAGCTAACTGAGAAGCATAGCAGACCAAATAAATATTGATAGAGAAATGGTTCGAGAAACCTTAGCTGAAAATCTTGGCATGTGCAAAAATGATCCCAAAGGAGCTCACTGATAAACAAAAGCAAAGGACAATCCAAGTTTGCCAAGATCTCTTGGAGAGTCAAGATGTTTTGGGACCTGTTATCACTGGTAATGGAACTACCAATACGACCCTGAAAGAAAGCATCAAAGTGTACAGTGGAAGTCAGCCAGTTCTCCATAACCAAAAAAGTTCCATCAGTCCAAATCAAGAGTCAAAATGATGTTGCTAATCTTTTTTGATATCAGAGGGTTTATTCATTGTGAATCTGTACCAACGGACAAACAGTCAACCAAGTTTACTATTTGGAAGTGCTGAAAAGACTGCATTGAAATGTTAGACGAAAACGACCTGAACTTTTTGCCAACAACTCATGGCTCTTGCATCATGACAGTGCACCAGCTCACACGGCACTGTCTGTGAGGGAGTTTTTAGCCAGTAAACAAATAACTGTCAGAACATTCTCCCTACTCAGCTGATGTGGCCCCCAATGACTTTTCTCTTTACCTGAAGATAAAGGAATTATTGAAAGGACATTTTGATGACATTTAGGACATCAAGTGTCAAACAATGACAGTTCTGATGGCCATGTCAGAAAAAGAGTTCCAAAATTGTTTTGAAGGGTCGACTAAGTGCTGGCATTGGTGCATGGCTTCCCAAGGGGAGTACTTCGAAGGTGACCGTAGTAATATTCAGCAATGAGGTATGTAACACTTTTTCTAGGATGAGTTTGCAAACTTGTCAGACCTTGTATGATGGGAATTACCAACTCACAGATACACGATGGTCGCATTTCTACTTTGTGATCATTGTAAAATAAATGATACATTCTGAAGAATACCACCTTCCACTGAGTGAATAAACTAAACAGGCCCCACAAAACAGCCTGTTACCCACTGTCTTTTGAATTTAGCACTGCTTGGAGGCTGCTCTCTGTTTTGCATTGTTGGCAAGAATCCTGACTTTTCTTCCTTAGATATTTTTGTTTTTATTTATTTATTCTTTTTTAATTTAGTGAGTTATCCAACCCCATGAGTTTTCCCTTTAGGACATACAGTGTATAGTCTGTGTCTATATTAAGAGAGAAATTTACCTGGCCACTAATCACCCTCAAGAGCATCTCAAGGACACTGCCTTCCAATTCTCCCATGACACTCAGTCTATACATTTGATACTGCACTTGTCATTTTGCTGAACAATCATCATCATGTGTGTATATATGAGGGCTGTCTAGGAAAAAATCCAGCCATTGTCAATATAACGAGAACAGTTACATAGCTGGATTCTTTCTGGACAGCCCTTGTATCTATATATCTATGTGTGTATGTATATATCTATATCTATATCTATATCATCTATATCTATATATGTATGTATAAGTGCATATACATACCTTTTTAATTGCCAAGTAATAATTATATCATTTGGATATGTATATTCTTGTTCACTAAATTTGAGAGAACTTGAAGGCGTGACAGTCTAACTCATATCCTCATCCCCATGTCTAGCTTTGTGTCTGCAATTAATAGGGAGTCAAAAATTTTTCTCAAATTAGTGATTGTTTAGGTCTCTGTTGTCTCCCACTGGCAAGGAGATTGGAAAAGGTTTTCGGAAGGATGGCCAGCAGGACAGAAGCCTACACTTTTCTTTTGTATGATTTTCTTGAAGAAAGATGCTGCATTACCAGGAAACAGCCTTTTTTTGTCAGCCGTTTTCTAAACCTTTCTTTACCAGAATCCTCCTTATAGCAAGAGTGGGGAGACAGTGTCATTTTAGTGCCACATATGCAGAGTCCTTGCATACGCTCATGGCAGATAAAGAAAAGGTAGGCTGAAACTCCAATTAATGACAAGCAAAATTTCCATTCAAAGGAGGAAAATAAAGAGAAGCAAAATCAATAGTTGCTAAATTCTTGAGCCAGGAAGCAAATTAATTTACCAGTAATCTAAAGGGGTGGAAGTTTTTAAAACATTGATGATGATTGCCAACATTTGAAGAGCACTTACTGTATGTGCCATGCACACCTGCTTTGTGGAATTATCTATTTCGTTTGCATAATTCTATGAGGTAGGTATTATCTCCATTTAACAGATAAGAAACCTGAGATTTAAAGAGGTTGAGTCCAGGGCCACATAACTAGTGACTGACACAGATATGCTACTGAGAAAGTCAATGCTTTTATTCATATAGGCCAGCTTGGTAAAAATTACCATTATTTATATTTAACATAAAAAGACTTGTGATGCATACTTAAAGTATAGGCACACAATCAGACTTGGAAACCTTTTTCTGATTTTTCAATGGACAAAAGATCTAAACTTTCTCCTCTGACATAAAAAAGTTTTTCTATTTTCTTAAAGAAATTGTCTCATCTTATGCCCCTTTAGTAAAAAAGTATGAATGTTATTTAAGTTCTTGCCTTTTAATAAATTGGATTAACTTTTAAAACTTGCTTCACAATCTAGATAAAATTAAGTTTATTGCAAAGCTACAGTTTTCTATGATCCAAGTGTATCCTCAATTCACCTTAGGATTCTGACATAAAAAGCAATGAGTATTATCTTTTAATATTTCAGATGGAATTGGCTGTGGGTCCATTCTGCAGAAGAGTATCTGATTTAGGAAAGTCCTATCGAATGCTGAGGTCATTCAGGTAAGACATAATTCTGTTATCACTGTTAATATATCCATATCCTATTAGCAGATAAATCCTTTCCTCTTATTCATACTGAACTACTTTTATATTAAATTACCAATATTTGACCATTTTGTGACCTATAACAATAGCAGTTTCATATGGTTCATCTCAAAAAATATTAAACCTGTATGGAATTATATGCGATGACTAATGAGAGTGTGTGTGTGTGTGTGTGTGTGTGTGTGTGTGTGTGTTATATTTTGAGTTATAATTAAAAAAATTGAGCTGGTAAATTTTATTCTGGTCTTTCTAGGGGGATTTTTAAAATTTTATTCTTACAGAAATTTATTGAACAGTAATACAAGGCAGTTCATAATTATATAGACATCTTTTTCTGAAATTTTCATTCATTCATTTATCATTTTCAATTCATTCTACTTCTAAATAGGCCATACATTATATTCCATAACAAATTATTGACTGAAGTATTAAAGAAACTGAGTTTAGTGATGAAATGACTGTAAATGTAGTAGATGATTTAGACTGAAGATGGCTAGTGTAGTTGAGCACAAAATTTAGGATTGAAGTTTCTAAAATTAAGTTCAAAGAGAAAAACAGTGAGTTAATTCATGCTCATGATCTCAGAATACACCAATTACATGGGAAAATTCTTTCAATGCTAAATGCTTAGGCCTTTTACCGACTCAGGTTTTATGGAACATTGAGTAGCTTGATGACTAGTGTCTTCAATAGCAGATTTCCGAAGATAAGAAGATGTTCATATGGCTGTTTATTCAATAATCCAGAACTTCCCAAACTTTTTCACATCCTGGCACATATAGAAATTGTATACATTAAAAAAGATGACCACCCTGAGAACTGAAAGGATCAATTCAACATAATATTTACAACCATTCTGTGATCACAGCATACCAGATGGGAAGCCTTGATATAAACTGTCCATAATGTCCAACAGTGTATAATGGTCTTTGAATGTGTTTCTATGAAGATAAGGTAAGAGAGCCCATGCATGTGGCTTTATAAAAAGAGACTCAGGTACAAACTAGAGTAATCAGTAAGCACTATGTCACTTATAAATAATCACTTCACTCTCATGTCATCCCAGCTTTTGATAGTATAATGTCATTTGAAATGTAAGAATCCAAGGTTGTTGATTGAAAAGAGAGTTCTGTGCCTTGTAATTGACAAAGATTTTTTTTTAAGAGACAGAATTACTTTTCTCAAATGCCCATCTTTGCAGAGGTGGGATTCAAAATAATTTAATATGGAATTGCCAGTTGAGATTTGAAAAAACTTCAGGTCGGACACTACCAAACATGAAGTTAAAAAATTAAAAGTCCCAGGGTTACTGACCCACTAGTCATCTGACTGTGCCGTAAAAGCAACCTTAATAAGACGCCTGTAAAATCACTTACTTTGAATAAGATGGTAGCACAGCTGTTACAGTTGGGTGATAAAATGCTGCCCTGAGTGAAGAATCAGTTAGCATACTGGAGAATATTAATCAACTAGATACTGGAAAAGATTTGGGAAAGGCTGTGATTGGGGATTTGCTGTGTTAAGATTACTTTTTTGTAGTCCCAGCTCCCATGTTTAGTAGTTTATTGCATGTGTTTATATTAAAATAGTGCTTATCTTCCTATTTACAGAAGCAACATGGCCTTTACTAAAGTGGTGTCACAATACAAGTTCTGAAGGTTTTAGATAAGACCATTACTGTTAAAAGAGTCATTTAAAGTGGAAGTTTTCTGTTAGCCTCCCAATTCTCACATGAGAAGAGAACTCTAAAGGAGTTTTTAAAGATTGAATAGTGACATCATCTTGTACCTAGTTATAGAATAAAAAATGATTGATCAGTGTATAATAAAAGAAAATCCTACTTTTTTTATATCTACCTTCTTTCGTGGAACAATAGTCAATCTAGATGGGTTTCAAACTTTTGACTATGACAGTAAGAGTTATTCTATACTATAATCTGGCATAGACTTCCATGCAAACATGCAAATACACTCAAACCCATACATACATACACACCCACATGTGTGTAATGAAGCACTAATTACTCTTACTTCATGTGATATTCTCTGACATTTCTTTTTCCTTTGATTACTTTAACCCACTGAATTGGTTTCAGGACTCACCAGTGGTTTGCATCCAGCAGCTTCTCACCTTTCTCACAGGGCCTTTAAGTCTTGAAATTCAGCTGCTCTAGTGACAGGGGCAGAGTTTATTCCTGTTTCTACAACTGTAAAGATTTATGCCCTCTTCTCCTGGGATTCTGGCACATCTGAGCTTCCTTCTAAAGACGACTCTTTGGTTCCCAAGTCCTCACCACATAATATAAGAATAATTGCATCTTACCAATGGAGCCTTCTCTATAACTTGGATTCAATGAAAAATTCTAACAGATTTGTATCTACTAATATATTCCAACAATCATATTGAAGCAACAAAAATCTATTGAATAGATCCTACCATTTCTTCAGTTGTATGATAAGACTTGGACAACCATTTGATAAAGATTTTAGGATCAGGAAATAAAATGAAAGCATAGTATATTCTGGGGTCAAACCTAGCCCTAGTCTGCCAAGAATGTTTTAGGTCCCATCTTTTGAAAAGAGAGATTTCAGTATGTGCCACTGCTTCTACCTCTATATGCTGGGAAAGCCCCTGGCCCTGCCAGCTTCTCCACAGTTGTCACGTGAAGAGAAAGCTTACCTATTTGGTGGAGCCTACAGCATCCCTTCCTAGAGAGGAGTAAAGCAATACAGAGTTATCCTGATTCCAGTAACCCAATCCAAGGCCCTCTAAATGCCTGCCTGCAGAAACTTGTCAGAGCTCTGTCATCCAAAATTAGTCCTGAGCAGTTGCAATGGCGGGCCCACTCTTGTTAGTCTTCCCATCTGTGCCGTGGGTTGTGACAAGGAAGAGGCATCCTCCAGCAGCACTGTACAGGCCTGCCTTGGCTCCCATCCATGGTCTCTTCCCCAAAGGTTCTGAATCACCCCAGACCAGCTGAGCGGCAGTCAGTAAAAGATTGGCTGAATAATATATGATGCCACATACAGAAGATCAAATACATACCTCAGTTAGCAATTTATAGAGTTGGTAATAACTAATAATGTGAAAAATACTTCCTAATTTATCATGGAATGAAAAAAAGGCTACCAAACAGTATATATGATATGATCCCTGCTCTTTTTAAAATAATAATATGTGTGTGTATAGAGTGGAAAAGCCAAGAAGGATAAATATCGAAATGTTATCTTTGAATAGTAGGATTGTCACTGGTGATTTTTCCTTTAAGGATTTTCTGTATTTTTCAAATTTTCTGCCTTGGTGGTTTTATATTTGTAGCTATGAAAGTGAATAAATATATTTTAAAATCCCTCTTTCAGTGTTCTTCTCATTTAGAAATAACAAGGGAGCTAAATAAACACACACACACACACACACACACACACACTCATACACTAAAACAGTATGCAGTGGGTGGAGGGAAAAAAATACAGGCAGCCAAAGAACCCACACCCAGCAGGTTAGGCCTTGGTCTGAATTAGTGGCATTGTCTGCTGGAAAGGCACAGCGGGCCCTTTGCGAGGGAATGTGACAGTGCCAGCCAGGGAGCCTTTAGTCCAGACCCCAGGTGCAGCACACCCCGCCCCCCGCCCCCCCCACCCACCCACACACACGTGTACACGGGCCTCAGCAGGCACCCTGTCTCCATCACGCAGCCATCTACCACAGGGCACTTTCTTCTTGACAGTAATATTAGTGGACTGTTCAATCAAGCCAGCAAGCTTTTTGCATACATTTACATTTTACTGTCTACATTAGAGTGTCTCAGGCAGCAGGAACCCCCTCTACCCAGGACAGAAAGCTGCTGACATTAGGGATTTGCCCTTGGGTGGATTTTATTTCTACATAAGACAGAGCTCACCTGCCCAGGGGCCAGAAAGTTCCAACTCTTGACATTCTCAGTGCGGATCTTTGTGAGGCAAAAGTTAGAAGAAGGACTGCGTTTCTTTCACCAGCTCTGGGACACAGACCCTGCCTTCAGGCAGGCACCACCACCTTTGCTCTGGAAGAAACAGTTTTGTTCCTGAATTTTGTCCACAGACTGCTCCGTGGGAAGTTTTGTTAGGTTTAAAGGCAGGAGATAGGAGCTGTTATGGTGGGTCTTTTAGCTGAGAGGCAGTGGAAGAAGAAAACCATCAGTAACTCACACTACTAGTTTTTTTTTATGGTGATGGAAAGAGAAGTCACATTAGGTGGTGAACTTATTATACATCAAGTTGACAATGCACTGTAGAATTTAAATAATTTTTTTATTTTTCAATTACAGTTTACATACAATATTAGTTTCAGGCGTACAACATAGTGATGAGACATCTATACAACTTATGAGGTTATCACCTCAATAAATCTAGTACCCATCTAATACCATAAATAGTTATTACACTATTAATGACTATATTCCTTACGTTGTACTTTTTAATCTCTTCCTTTTTTTTCATCCATCCCTCTTAATCCCCCTCCCATCGGGCAACCATCAAAATGTTCTCTGTGAGTTTCTTTATTTTGTTCTTTAGATTCGACATGTAAGTGAAATCATATGGCATTTGCTTTCTCTGTCTTACTCCACTCAGCAGAATACCTCCATGTTGTTGCAGATTGCAAAATTTTATTCCTTTTTTATGGCTAAGTAATAGTCCATTGTGTATGTGTATGTATATGTATATATATATATATATATATATATATATATATATATATATATACCATGCTCTTCTTTATTCATTCATTGATGGATACTCAGGTTGCCTTCATGTCTTAGCTATTGTAAATAATGTTGCAATGAACATATGGATGCACATGCTCCTTCAAAGTAGTATTGGGTTTCTTTGAATAAATTCCCAGAAGTGGAATTACTGGATCCTTCTTTGTTTCTTGTTAAAGCCTTTGTTTTAAAGTCCATTTTGTCTGATTGTAAGTATTGCTACCCCCAGCATTTTTTGTTGTTTCTATTTTCATGAAATCCCTTTACTTTTAGTCTGTGGGTGTCTTTCTATCTGAAGTGAGTCTCTTGTAGGCAGCATATGTAAAGATCTTGTTTTCTTATCCATTCAGCCACCTTATCCATTTACATTTAAAGTAATTGTTGATAAATATGTTATTATTGTCATTTTATTATTCATATTTTGTCTCCTCCTCTTCCTCCTTCTTTCTTTTTTCTTTTTTCTTCTTTCTTCTTTTTAGGGAATTTTTCTAAGAGTTTATTGGAATTTATTTGAGCCAAACAGAGGACATGGCTGGAATCAAGATCTCAACAGACTATGAAAAATGCTTTCTCTTTTCCTTCTTAAGAAAGTCCCTCTAACATTTCTTGTAGTACTGATTTGATGTTGATGGACTCCTTTAGCTTTTTCTTGTCTGAGAAGCTCTTTATCTGTCCTTCGATTCTAAATGATAACTTTGCTTGATAGCATAATCTTGATTATAGGTCCTTGCTTTTCCTTACTTTGCGTATTTATTTAGTGCCAGTCCTTCTGGCCTGCACAGTTTCTGTTGAGAAATCAGCTGACAATGTTATAAGAGCTCCCTTGTAGGCAACTAACCAACTGCTTTTCTCTTGCTGCTATAAAATTCTCTCTTTGTCTTTAACCTTTGGTATTTTAATTATGACGTGTCTTGGTGTTGGCATCTTCGGGTTCATCTTGTTTGGGACTCTCTGTACTTTTTGGGCTTGTATGTGTATTTCCTTCAGCAGGTTGGGAAAGTTTTCTGTCATTATTTCTCCAAATAGGTTTTCAATTCTTTGCTTTCTCTCTTCTTCTGGTGCCCCTATTATGCGAATGTTGGTATGTTTTATGTTGTTTCAGGGATCCCTTAAAGTGTCCTCATTTTTTTTTCTTTTTGTTATTCTGACTGGATGTTTTCTGCTCCCTTGACTTCCAAATCACTGATTTGATACTCTGCTTCATCTAATCTACTGCTGATTCCTTCTAATGTATTCCTCATTTAATTTATTATATTCTTTTTTTCTTGTTTTCTGTCTCTTATTTTTATGTTTCCTATTTCTTTGTTGAAGTTCTCCTTGAGATTATTGAGCATCCTTATAACCAATGTTTTGAACTCTGCATCAAGTAGATTGCTTTTCTCCATGTTATTTTGTCCTTTTTCTGGAGCTTTGTTCTTTTCTTTTATTTGGGGCATGTTTCTTTGTCTCCTCATTTTGGCTACCTCCCTGTGTTTGTTTCTGTGTAGTAGGTAGGACTACTATATCTCCTGGCCTTAATAGAATGGCCTTATGTAATAGGTGTACTGTGGAGCCTTGGAGACTGGCCATGACTACAATGGAGGAGCTGTTGTGTAGGGGCTGACCCCATGGAGCAGAATTCACTTTAGCAGGGCTCTAATATTTGCTGATTCTGCCCTTCAGATATGTCTTGCAGAGGCAGCTAGGTTATACTCCAGCTTGTTCAGAAATCAACCAGCAGGAATGCCAGCCCCTGGGCCTCCTGGCAGGGGCCCTGCTGCAGGCCAAGTTCAGCCGTTGTCTGTGCTTTGCCTGGGGCCACCTGGCAGGAGCCACAAAGCAATTCACAGATAGCAGCCACCTGTGCTAGGGTTGGAGCTGCCTCAAAACTGGCTGCCTGAAGTGCTAGGTTTAGGGCTGCTCAGCTAGAGGTATGGGGCACACCAAAACCAGACACTGCTTGTTTGGGGTTTGTGTACCTTTCAAAAATTTTAGGGAAGTCTGAAGCATGAACCAAGACAGTCTGTTTATATGGAAAAGGCACTGGACGCAGCTTGGATAGGCCCACAAGTTGGATGGGGCAGAGTCTCAGAATCCCCAGGGCAGGGCGAACAAATGGTGTCAGCCAGGTTGATGGAGATTCAAATATCCTGGCTTCATGTGTCTGCATGCCAGGAGGGAGGGAGGACTCAAAAACGTAACAATGGATTGATTCTACCAGCACTTCTGAGAGAAAGCTGCCCCTCCAGCCCTTACCCCAAAGCCAGACAATGTAGTTCCTTCTCGCATGTCTGTGCCCTTGAGCAACCTCCCTAGCACCGGAGCTCAGCACCGGCATGTCTGTCAGCAAGGAAGTCCATATGCAGACTCTTTTTAAGAGGGATGCCTAGGACTTCAGCAGCCTTCTGTTCCACCCAGCCACAACTCTGCCAGTCTTCACAGTAAGAAGTTGTAGGGACCTCTCCACCTGATACTTGAATAACTTGGCTGAGGAGCCTGTGTGAGGCTGGGACCCCTTTCCCCTCCAAAGGGAGCTCTACAGCCAAGACATTCCTTTCAGTTTCCAACTACCACATGTGGATGTGTGACCAACTCACTCTGTGGCTCTAACCCTCCCACCAGTCTTGAGGTGGCCTCCTCTCTATGTCCTCAGCTGCAGGACCTCTTCTCAGCTGGACTGCCGGCAACCCCCAATGATGGTTGCTCTGCAGTTTAGCTTCAACCTTTATGTGGTCGTGAGAGGAGGCAAACAGAGCATCCACTTAATCCACCATGTTGACCAGAAATCATGTCAACTTTTTCATTGTAGGTGTGGTGAGGGTTTTCCATGTCTAAAATTTGTATTGGTGATCATCCGCTGCTTGGAATCCCAACCCTCTGTGCCTGCGTGTATGTAGAACTAAAAGGCAGCCATCTCTGTAGCTGCATTTTTAGCATGTTCAACACTAGGACCCCCAAAATACATTGTCCTTTCTTTCCACTTGTGAATCAGGGGCCTGATAATCAATCCCCAGAAATAACTATTTTCCCAAGGTTCCTGGATTCTTAATTTGAAGTTTGAGATTTCAGTGTTTAAGCCAGAAGGCAGCCACATCTCAAGCCTGGTTTGGTTTACTCTTTGCCAGTACTTTGGCCATGGTAGGAGCACCCAGTAAATATGGAGAGATGGATATTTAGTTTATTGTAGTTTTTATTCTAGCAATAATTATTTGATCACTTATTTTATGTTAAGCCTGTGCAGTTGATGCTGTTGATGCTGAGGGAATGTAAGTCGCCAGGGCTGCACATCTGAATTGTATTAGAATTGCAGAGCTGCATTTTAGACAAAGGGCTGCCTTATCCCAAAGCCCATGCTTGTAACCACTGCACCTCACTTTTTATTCCAGAAATTCCTGCTGTTTACATTCTGGTCCTAGAGCAGCATTTGAATGCTTCTATGAATCATCCAGGAACATGTCAGAAAATTTAAAAAGAACAAATGTCCCCTTTTGGTGAGGACTTTCTGCTATTAAATGCCCCATCTCACTATCTTCCTCCAGTTATAGGCTTTCAGGAAATGCATCAGGAAATGTTCACCCACATGTCTTCTTTTATTCTAGAGAACGTTTGCCTGAAACCCCTGCCTCCTTTCCAACTGGTCTGCTGGGATTGACAATCTAGGCTTTAAGAAAGGAATCTGAAAGTCTGCTTAAACTCTCTACTTTGAGCCCTGACTCACCCTCGTTCATCAGCCTTCTGTTTCACTCTCTTCCGGGACCCACATGGCTCCTTCCTGTCACAATATCTGCCCCCACCCCACCTCCAAAGAAGTCCATCGAGGCCCTCACTTCCTGCAGGCCTCTGACACTCCTCTCTTCCTCCCTTCTCTCAGAAGGCCCTCAGTGTGTGCTGTGCAGGGGGAATTGTTTTCCCTTCCACCACCTCTCATTTCTGTGTTGGTTCCAGATCTCAGCACACAGTCTTAATGGGCCTGCTACCTTCTCAGGGCCCTCACAAGAAGGAGGTTTGCTATGGTGGGCAGGGGCGGGGGGGACAGTTGGGGGGGCAGGAGGCATGGACCGCCACTGAAGTTGAATGTGGACATAGAAACAACAGGATCAGTGTTTCCTTCACTTTGTAATTGGTCTTACCAAAAGGCTGACAGCTACACTTCCTTGAGTCACTTAACTGTGGAGATCTACTAGAAAACCGTTTTTTTCTAATGGGCCCTAATACTTGGTTAAGACTACCGGCTGGCCATAACGTTTAACCTTGAAAGTGCTGCTATATTTATTTTTCTCTAAGAATGATATTGTGGCATTCTGTGGAATATCTGCATTTTATAACACCTTTATTAATTTCCTTTTGTTCTTTATACCACCTTAGGTGGTGATTTATATTTTAAAATTGTTGGTATTTCAGATTCCACTTGGATTCAGGGAGAAGGGAGGTCCTCATGCTGTGTTCTGTCAAACTCTTAAAAAAGCACCAGAAATAAAATGTCTGCATTTGATGTTTCCAAGTAATTATGTTAGTGACGCATAATATGGAATCAAATTCAGTTTTGCTTTCTATGGCTGTTTTGGCAGTCTTGTTAGTGGCTAGAGTGGAAGATTTGCTCTTGGTAGAAAAATAACTGCTGTGACTCAGAACTCCAAATGGATAAGTGATTGACCAAAAGATCCCATTTTAAAATGAGCTGCGTTTCTGTGCAGGCATAGCAGCCAGCAGCCTTGGTGGGCGTGGGCCTGCTGTACATGCCACATCCCAGATCGTTCCACCCTCCTTGTCTCCCTACGTTCTTCTGAGCCTTCTTCCCTTTCTGCCGTTGTATTGTTTGCCATTTGCACCAGGAATATATTGAAAGATAATAAAGGAAAACACAAATATTCAAATCATAGAACTAATTTAATTTCTATAGGTAAGTTTCAAGTTTGACTTTAAACTTCCTGAAGCCAAAGGTAAAAGAGAAACAGACTCAGCAGTGTAATTCTCATTTTCAGAAGGAAGGAAATGTATCTATTCTAATGGGAAAATTCATTGTATCTTAGTACTTAATTCTGAAGCCCTTGCACATGGGACTTCATATAGGGAGCACTGAGACAGATGTGGACCAGAATTCTTGGTCATCTTCCAGTAGAAGAGTTAGAAAGGATTCCATAGGTCTGTTCTTCAGTTAAGTTGGACAGTGTCATACAGGACTGACTTCCTCATGTCATGAACTACCTGCGGTTCAAGATGAATCCTACTATATCACGTGACATATGCAAAGAGCGGGCTTTACAGGGGACAGAGGAGGCCTCATCAGACCAGGGACAGCAGAGAGAGAAGTGAAGGCACGATTTCCCCTGTTTTTCCACATCCTTTAGTGTGGCCTTTCAGGCATGCCAGGCCTTCAGGATGAGCCTGGAATCCAGAGGAGGCCCCTGTCCCCACTGCCTCTTTCCACTTTTGCACCTGATCAGTGGAGTGGTAAGCAGAGTTCTGGGCCACAGGCTCAATTTGGAGTGCCAGGGAGTGGTCTGGGAATGCCAGCTGCTCAGCACCCACGGACCATAGGCTGAGAGGAGTTTCAGCTTCCCCTGCCGGGACACGACATCTCCAGTGTGTGGGAAGTGGACGTGGGGTGCAGCTTCATCCGCATTCCCACCCAGAGTCAGCTTCCGGGGGCCTTTAAGACAGCGCTGTTTGGTGCCCCCAGGAACTTGTGGTTATGCCAGGTGAAAATACTTCCCAGTGAGGCTGTGATGACATAGTTCCAGTATGTAGGTGACTGGAGTCCACTTTGACCCAAAGAGAATTTGGGTAACTAAAGAGACAATAATTGTATGAGTGTCCTGTAAGCATTATTTTCAGATAGGTTTTTCTATGGGAGTGGTTGACAATTTGAATTGGTCCTTTCTCCAGGGGTCTTTCTTTCTTGCTGAGGATTCATCTGTTTTGAAGACAAGGTGAGCAGTTGCTATCATTGAGATCCTAGAGGAGGCTTTAGGGTAAAGTTAAGAGTCAGGATGCCTGGGTTGAATCCTTGCTCTGTACTTTTCTAGCTTGTACTTGATCTCTCTACCCCTCAGTTTACCTATCTGTCAAATGAAGGTATAATAGTACCTACCTCATAGGGTTGTTTAGAGGAATAAATGAGCTTGCATATATATAGAACTTAAAACAGCACCTGACACGTTGTTAGGGGCTGTGCGTATGTGTAATAATTGTTGTTATTCCTGCTATTTTGTTAAAATGCTGAGAGCTTTTACCTATATGGAGACAGTGTCATCCACACACACAGCAGGACTTACAGAGATGCCTGTAAATAGAACCAAAATTTCCTCAGCCACATTTTCATATCTCACTGCCTAAAGCCCTGTAGCATGAAAACACTGTGAGATGATTTGGGCCTTGAAATTTTTCAGGGCAAGTATACTACACGCTCAGTGTGGCCATTGAAGACCTGAATCATACTCCCGTACCATACCATACCTGGTTTGGAACTTTATGGGTTCCTTGTGATAGGCAACAAATGAGCTGAAATGTTTCTACAATAACTAAATAAAATAATTTACTGATAAATGTTATTTGATAAAACAGTTGAAATTAGAAAAACCCTTACCAAAGACAGATTTCACTTATAGATTGGTTAATATAAAGACATTTTTTTCCAATAATATTCTGGATCTAACAAGAACCAACTGTCTGTTGAGAGCAGTCCTGATGTGACATCAAACCTGCCGTCAATGTGCGGAGGAAGCTGGTCTCTGTTTAGTGCAGGCCTTCACCCACAAACTGGAGTAATCACGACGGGGTGAGGGCACAGCCCAGGATACACAGCTGTTTTACATGCTTCAGAGTCATTGCTGCTGTCAAGAGGTGTTGCCTGCCACCTTACCTCGTGAGATTCAGTCTCTACAGCTTGGCCTCTAATCAGCTCTTGTCAATCAGAGCCAAAAGCCAAGGAGAGGTCAATAAAAGTTTTTCATTATTGTTACCAGCCTTTTGACACGGTGGTAAATGATGGGTAGTGGGGTAGATGGGCCTGCATTCTCCTGTGGAATAGTGACCCCCAGCCATGCAATATTTTAGAAGGGGGCTGGCGTAAATCTTGGATGGCATGTTCGGCAAAGAAATAATTTTGCCTTTTGAAAAATTGTATAGAAAATGTTCAAATTTACCCAGCTTAGATTATAGCCCAAAGTATTTGATTTGAAATGAAAGCTGAAAGTTTTGACCACGGTAAGAATCTGTTTGTTATGACTACTTGAAGGCTTTATTTACTGTGTTCTTTGCTTTTAGCCTATTAATCACATGAGCTCTAAGAGGAGATCTTGCTGAGTCATCTGGAAGCAAAGTGAGACCAGACCCATAGGCCAGTGAGCTGGGAGTCAAGGAAGAAGCCAGCAGGTCCGCCTGCCAAGAGCATGTGGATATGTGTGTGTGTCCAGGCTGAATGCGGGGTTGAGAAATGGTTATGAGTTAGCCAGTCTAGAAAGAATGCTATTATTCATTCTTCTCCTGTTATGCTGTTACACCACTATGCTGTTATATTCTAGTATGCTGTTACTGTGTTTCTTCCACCAAATCATCTTTCAGTATTGACCAGCATGAAATAACTTCTACTTTTTCTCGTTTTAGACCACTGCTCTTCCAGACAAGTGAACATGTGGCTAGTAGTCCTGCATTGGGGGACATTATTCCATTCAGCATCGTTATTCAGTTTTTGTTCACGAGAGCACCTGCTGAGCTGAAATCCCCCTTCCAGGTAAAAACGGGAAGCCACAACTCTCTTTTGAGGCTTGCGTCTGCAGTGGTTCTCAGCCTTTTCCCACTTGACGACCCCTTTTAAACCCATTTCTATAAATTGTAGGCCTTGTTTTTAACTGTTTTTAAATTTTGACACTTTTGTTCAGTGCGTATCTTAATGTAAAATAGTGGAAATGAGGTAATAAGTTAGGAAAGAAAAATTACCACACTAAACGTACAAACCACAGATTTAATATTCATAACAGTTAAACAGATAATGGTGATCAAGTATTTAAACATTAAATAAAAAACTATTTGAAAAAAATCACAATTAAAGACTTAATTTTACTAAACTGATAAAACAGTCTGACTATGGATGTATTTATATGTTTGGGGAAGTTCTAGAAACATAGCAGATGTTGTATAGGAAACATTTAAATGTTAAAATTGTTCTGAAACTGTGTATAATGACGGATAGAAGAGAGGTTTGGGGGGAGGGTTCATAGCCAGGCCCTCACCAGTCATCATTCGCTAATGGGGTCTAATTTTGAGGTGTCTCCATTAACAGTGATTCAAGCTTAATATTTATTGTTCCATAACTTATGTTTTGCTTTTTTTTTTTAATTTTACTTGTTTTTCACCATTACTGATTATTTGCTGCATACCCTGGACCGGCCCAGCATGTACCCCTGGGGGTACACATAGCGCTGCTGGCAACCGAAGCTCTGACTGCAGAGCCCCACTCAGGGAATGCATTCCTAGCCTTCTCTTTGTCTCACTTAGTTATGGATTTCTGTCTTACAGAGAATCATTAACGAAGGAAAACTCCCACTGCTCTGCCCCTACTTTCTCAGCAGTGTAAGAATTACCTGATTAATCCAGAATTAGTCTTTTAAATAACAATGACACAAGTAATTTATGTTTATAAACTCTTTGTTGAAGCCCTATTTCCTTTGCTGACTGACCTTCAATTTGCAAATCCAAAAGGCTCCTTGGGAGTTAGGAAGGTGCCCCAAGGCTGTGCCACCTTCCCTCAGGCAGGTATCTGGGGTAATTTCACCTTGGGAATCCTTGAGAACAGTTTTTGAACCAGCATTTATGCAGTTCATTGAAGAAGCTATACACTCTCTCTTTTTCTAATTGTGTTTCAACCCTGCAGAGGGCAGAGTGGTCCCATGCACGCTTCTCCCAATGGCTGGATGACCATCCATCTGAAAAGGACAGGCTCCTCCTCATCAGGTAAAGTCACACGTTTCAGGGGCACCTGTTTATTCTGGAAGCCCAGGGAGAGTCAGGGGAAGCGGAAGGAGCAGTGCCTGGGTGCACATGTACACGTAATGGCACTACCATGTGGCAGGCCACCTCATTGCATAAGCACACATGTACTGGAGCACCAGACAACTGTGGGGCACAATTTTTGCTTTCCATGTCCTTTACTTCCAAATTTTCACATCCCTTTTGTGCTCTCTTATGACAGATGCAGCCCAAAGAACTATGCACTTCTGGTTTTGAAAACTAGCCTCAGCTATGAAAAGAGCCCTTGCCTTAGATCCATATTTTCTGCTTCGTTTTCATGTGTTGCAATTTCTGAATTGGTGGAGCACAGATGTGATTTAACTTTTAAAAGTTCTCCAGAATGATACAGTTGTTAGTAGAAAACAAAGAAGTCCAGCAGCCGGGAAGATACCACATGCCCTTCAGTAGTGCCCACAGGCACAGACACATACCTCATTCGCCCCAGCCATGCTTATCAGCTTATCTACTCAGCTCTGAGCATCTGAGCAAGGAATGGGAAAGGATGCCAGTTGAGCCTCCCAGCAGTTCCAACAACTGGTTAAAACTGCCCTCAGAAAAGGCTTCCGATGTGGGTGAGGGGCTCTGGACCTGAGCAGTGTCTCTTTGTGTTTTTTTGTTGAGTCCCAAAGACTCACTCAGCTGTAACCCACTTGATAATAGAAGAGGATTTAGGATTCAGTTAATTGAACGGTGTTCATTTTTGTCTTCTTAAGTTGGAAAGAGTTCATTCACAACAGTTGTCCTGCTGTGGACACATCAGAAATCCATTTTGTTTTGCTTCCCTTTAAAAATGTCTCCTGGGTGATTTCATCAGCAGTGCTGTTGCTGAGCCTATATTTAGCAACTGAAAATCGTGCTAAGAAGTAGTGTCGTGCTTTTTAAATAAGGCCTATCCATCATTCCACATATGTCTGATATCAGAACGTTTATGCTTTAAGCAGCAAATCAAGCCCTCCCTGCGAGATGCCAAAACACCCTTCTGCTGCAGCCCAGGCTCCGGGCAAGGAGGGGACCCCTGTCCTGGAGAATGTTCTGTCTTATCTATTATTGCAAAACTAATTTTGTCCCTGCATACTGAAGAACCACTGGATGAATTTCTTTCCCCTGTAGATAAACTGAGGGTGAATATTGCTCTTTAAATGTCAGTAAATTTGTTTTAGCTTTTGGGTCAAACCTTGTTGTATACTCATCTCTTCCTCCCAGCACAGCATGTTAGGTTGTCATAGAGTAGGGCAAACTGAGGATAGCGTAACTGCTGCCGACTCAATGGCAAATAATGAACTCTTCTGCCTTCCTTTTTGTTTCCCTCTGACATCAGATGTTCAGAGTGTGAATGGATATTTGTCAAGTTAATTTTAAAATCAAAGTAATCACTGACTCATGGAGCCAAGTGGAGGAAGTGTTCCTCCTCGGCTCCCACCAGACAAGTGTGTGCCCTCAGGGCCCAAGGCTGCAGCCTGGGGGAAGACCTGTGGGTGTGTACATGTGGAATGTGTTTTCAGTAAAGATGAAGACTGAGTTTTTGATGCAAAGATTTCTCAAGCTCTGTAGAACTGGTAGGATTGGCCTCACACCCCCTTAGTCTTGATATTTGCAATGAAGCAACTCTTTATTGTGACCCTCTTCTCTTTTACTTTTCCTTAATCTGAGTAGAATATCACCTTTGATGTAAAAAATGTTTACAGACTATATTTGTCTATTGGTTATTTTTCATCTATGCCACTATCAGACAGTTCTCTGTGCCAGATGCATCCTTGGACCTCTTGCCCTCCTGCCATGGTCCAGGGCACACAGGTTGGGAACCATTCCCTCAACTCCTGTCCTTTGGCAAAACTACAGGATCCTTGTGGATGGAGGGAGATGTTTGGTCTCTCCTCCTTGTGTCCCAGTGGTGCTAGATACCTACCAGTTCTGGAAACTGGGTACTGAGATGAGAACAAAAGGGAGGAATGGAGCCAAAGAAAGGTGGGAGATTACCTGCCTAATGAATGCACATGGTAGACCGTGAAATCATTTATGTATTTCAGTACTAAGTACACTGATAGTGACTGCTAACTAAAACCAATTTTGTGTTCCATAAAAGCCCCCACTCAGCTAGTTTATATCACATTGAACAGTGTTGCCATGTTTCCATAAGCCATTCCTCTACTAACGGTTTGTACAATTCCTATACTGATTTTTTCCAACAAGGATAATTTTAATGTGTTTGATTACAAACTGGAGTTGAGACTAATTCTTACATAAGCTTGGCCTGACTTCTAAGAAAGTCGATGTTTTGCTCAAGCAAATGAAATAATTTAGTAATTGCTTAAAAATCGTCCTCTGATTTTATGTGGGAGGGCAGCTTTAATCTGTTCTTTTTTCCATAGTTCTGATAGTGTTTTGATGAATACCAAAAAAATCAAACTCATTTCTACATATTATGTAGTTCATATGTCGTATTCTTTTGAATGCAGATAAAACAGCTAAGGTGATTTTTATCCAGTTTAGTAGATAAAATGGATCTAATTCATTCACTACATTTCAGAACTAATTTTAGTTTCTGAGATGTTAAGTGCACTAATTTCCTAGACTGATACATATACACCTTTGTCTTAAAGACAGTGGGGCTCTTGGGGATTTTTCTGTGTATGAATCTGCAGGGACTACATTTCAGGGACTGGGGTGATTGCCCAGGATGCCATAGCAACTTGAAAAGTATTACTAAAAGCAGCTTTTTTTTCCATTAAAAGAAATTGCTTCATTAAGGCTTAGCTCTGACATGAACTAAGGCATCTCACAAAACGTTATTCTCTAAGACATTAAATTCCATTTTACATGCCTTTGCTTCTTGCAGGACCCCAATAATCATGTTTCTCCTTTCTTCTGCATTTTCTTTTTTTCATTACAGTTCTGTCTTCCTGTATTTCTAATTCATTTTTTAAATTCATTTGTCATGCATTTGTAAAGCACTAGATCCTGAGGCTACATAAATGAACAACAGCCTCAACCCTCAAAGCTGTCACATTTTCAGAGGGAAACTTACCACTGAACAGGTACTTACACTATAATGTGGTAGAAATGTAAACATGTTGCTCAATTACATGGAGAATCTGAAGCCATCTAGAAGTGTGGTGGAAAGAACAGTCTTAAGAGGGCTTTGTTCGAAGGCATAGATGTACCTGAAAGAGTGCTAGGTGCTTCAGATACAATCTTTTAGTTCTTCTAACAGTATCATATAGGTATTCTTCCCATTTTGCAGATGAGCAAATAGGTTCAAAATGTAGCCCAGATCACACAGTTGGATATCAGGGCAGAGCCTGATTTAGCAGCTGTGCTTCTTCAGTAGGGCTGCCAGCCCCGCGCATCACTGAGCAGAGCATGAAGCCAGCCTTCAGGGATCCCCAGATACTGGAGTCCTGCTAAGCTGTGGCTGTGATGAAGAACCCATTGACCTTTCCACAAATTCATGCAACTCCAGGGTGGCTTCAGTTCTTTAGTGCTGCCTGGAATTAGCAAAGGCTTTATCAAAAAGAGGGCATTTGAGCTGGGTCTTAAGTAAAGAGCTCTACAGGGAAGAAAGCAAGAAAATGCACTCCAAAAATAAGGAAGACAGAGAAAGGCCTGAAGAATGTGTTTCGACAATTAGATATTCAGTGTGGTCAGAGAAACAGGCCCTTTGACAGCCCTACCTTGTTAGGCAGACATCGGTATTCGGTCACTTTGTTAGGCAGACATCCATATTCAGTCATGGTCGCACATTCACATCTGATCTCTCCCACCAATGGGCACTGGGGTTGGACTATGAGTCACAAATGGAGTGAAGCTGCTCTGTGCATGTTGCTAACACAATGGAAACTTAACGATTTGGGGGTCCCTTTAAGCCATAGCAAACTGTTGAGAACACAGATGAGGGGTGGGTGACAAAGCCGGTGTGTGGTGGGCTTCTGAGTTTAGACATCCTAATGGGCACAGGGCACGGCCAGTGATGACAACTGCAGGCTGGCGGCTCTGCCAGCACCAGGATAACCGCCACACAACTGGGAGAGGTGGGACTGGATGTGGAAATACTCAAGGAAATTAATAGGACTTTGTCACTGATGTAGGGTAGCACTGAAAGAGAACTTTAGAGGCCTTCGGGAAGGATAGTGCCTTTTGTTGCAATAGAAGAAGGTGGACAGAGTACTACCCTGGGGTGGGTTTTTTTTCCCCTAAGTTTCTTTTCTCTCCCTTTGTTTTTTGATAAGACTTTTTTAGAGCAAGTTTAGGTACACAGCAAATTTGAGAGGGTACAGAGATTTCCTCTTCACCCCGTCCCTACATGTGCACAGCCTCCCCCATTATCACTATCCCCCACCAGTGGGACATTTGTAACAATCACTGAACTCACATTGACACATCGCTGTCACCCAAAGCCCATAGTTTACCTTAGAATTCATTCTTGGTGCTATACATTCATTCTGTGTGTTTGGAGGCCCTAGGTTCCTGACAGTTGAGTTTGAGGGCTGTCTGGGAGAAATCAGATAAAAACCAGAAATCAGGTAGAAACAAAAATCAGGGGAATTCAGGACTGGAAGTATGAGGTTGGAGATTCAGTCTGTATAGTAGCTGAGACTATGAAAGCAGATAGTGGAGTTGGAGGGGCACTAGAGAGCGAGCAATGAGCTGGACAGATTCCGGGCAAGGGTATTCCTCACAGTTAAATGAAAATAATGAACAAACCTGACCAAGGATTAGTATTTTCAGTGTTTGGAAAACAACCAGTTCGGAGTTACATATTAGATGGAACTTGAGGCTGAGTAATTGTATTAATTACATCTTTATAGAAATGTTCTGATCTCAAAGCTGTGAAACTTTACAAATTATGACAAAAATTTGATTGTGCCTGGGACTTAAAACAGACCAACAATGAAAACTCATCTTTTAAGCACTGCTTTTAGCTCCACTAGAACATGATGTGACACTTACACAAATCATCTAGTTCAGGGACTGAAAATTTTTTTCTATGAAAGGCCAGATTAAGTATTTTAGGCTTGACCAGCAATATGGCCTCTGCCTGCACTCTTCAGTTCTGCTGTTGTAGTGAAAGCTACCACAGACAATATACAAACATGCATATGGCTGGATTTGGCCTGTCAGCAGTTTGACCCCTTCACTTAATTCATAATATTTATTATAACTGGCTGGTATCACAATCCTTGACTAAATTCAGACTGCCTCATTATCACGTCATTTGCCAAAAACTCAAGCTAAAGAGAGTTTCTTTTTGTGGGTTCATGCTGCATCAAATAACAAGACTATAGTGTACCTACTGGTGTTAAGAGTGTGCATCACATGCCCCAGCCCCGACACTTCTGAGTATGCCTTCCCAGTGTCGGTCTGCATAGGCACAGGCTATGCGTGGCTTGTCAGAAGTCTCCTTAACAGGGAAACAGAGGAAAGGGAAAGTGGCCTGTCTCAGAGGCCACAGGGCCTCTGACTGTGTTAGCCCACTAAGTACAGTGCAGACTGAAAGAGGTTTAGTTTTGCACCTTAACCACAGTAAATATTTGAAGGCTCTTGGTCATTTAGCTTATGGAACTAGACAGAGCAGTTCCAGAAATGGGCTTCTTTCATATGTATCTATGTAATATCTTACATTTTTAGGATGTTTTATTTATATACTTTCTAAAAATTGTTTTCATTTTGGTTTACAGGGGAGCTCTGGAAGCTTATGTTCAATCAGTGAGAAGTAGAGAAGGCAAAGAATTTGCACCAGTTTATCCGATAATGGTTCAACTGCTTCAAAAAGCTATGTCTGCTCTTCAGTAATGCTGTGAAGTACTTCTTCATCTCCATTAGGTGCTAACCCATTCAGGGCTGGCAGTTAAACTAAGTAACGTGCACTCTAAAAGACAGTGATCCACTATTTTAAGAATGTAATTGTCTTTTCTGTATTTCCTATTGTTTTCTGTTTAAGCCCTTTTACCTTAACATAAAATGTCAAAAATCATCACCACCTGCAAACTCCAGGGCCCTGAATTTTCCAGGAAGACAGCAAACTCTTTTCTCTGCTTTCAGGCTTTTCTATGAGGCTAAAACTTCTTTCTCATCACATAACTTGAGTCCTCCTATAGATACACACACAGAAGTCCCCACTGCTTTTTAAGGGATATGATCAAATTATACAGTAAGTGCCCTGCTTCCCCCAACCAACCTTCTTTCTCAGTAAGTATGTAGCGCTGTTGTTTCCACATCTGGCTACACGTAAGAATTAGTGGTGGAAGCTTTAGAGAAATCCTGGTATTAATTTTTACCCCATACTCTCACACATCTGGGGGTAGGATCAGGCTTTAGTTATATTTTTAAAACATCCCCAAGTGTTTCCAATACGCAACAAAGTCTGGGAACCCCTGGCATATCCCAAAGCAAAGATGTAGGGCTAAATGTTTAAATGTCATACTGTTATCTGTAATAAAGATAGAGCAAAACTGTCTTTATACTTGGTGTGTCATTTTATTAAAAGCAGGTTTAGGAGCTGTTAACTTTGTAACAGAGATGCCAAGTTAAAAATAAAAACTTTTACTCTACAAAGATTCTTATAAATAGATAATCTAGGTCTTTATATTTTCTATTACCCTTGTACTGTTAACATTTTTAATTTAATGCTTAAAATCCCAAGAGCAACTACTTTTTTTCTATCCCCTGAATCTGTTAGTCTGACATCTCTTAAAGTTCAGTCAAGCTCAATCAGCAGCAGAGATAAACAATTTTTTTTCATTTTATTTGAAATAATATACAAGAATATAGTGTGCAAAATTTAGGGGCAACATCATGAAGAAGTGTAATGAACTGAAATCAATTTTACAGCTGTGATTCCTAACCAGAAACATCACTTGGTTAAGTAACATGAAAAGCCATGATTGTAGCTCAGAGCAAAGCAGCCGTATCGCCAATGTATTTGCTCTAATTTTTGACAGCTGGAGGAAAAGTAAAGTGCAAGTGTTGCACTGCAGTAAGTGCAAAGTCTGCCCCCACCAAAAAGATAGGATGACAAAAATAAGATACTTAAGATATGTGGCTGAGGAGATACAGAACACAAAGTTTAAAAATATAATGGTGTCAATTGTTAATAGCACCATTACAGTGACTACATCCCAATGCTATTAACTTTTACCTTGGCCTGGCTGGGTCTCCACTGGAAATAATGGATGGGTGCTGCCACCTGGTGCATAAACTCAGCATGCTCGGGTAACTGCAGCAGGTGGCTCTGATGCAGGGACACTGACACCAGCCACCTGCCACATGTTCTGGTAGCCTCTTGGCACTGGCCAGACTAGGAGCTCCTGTCTTTGGCACAGATGCTGAGCCATGTGATGGTTGCTTAAAGGAAAAGCCAACTCCCACCTTGTTTCTTTCCATTATGTGTACAATACAGATTAATAAAGCAGTAAGGAGCCAATGTATAAACAGCAGTTACATATTTTTGAATTCACCTTTTGTACAATTTAAAATAAAACATGTATACACGTCTCCTCTCTTTCTACTGTACTTTAGCACCACAGGATATCAATTTTCAAGCCTATATTACCTGATAGACATATATGAAGTTTGGAAGAAAAATAAGGCAATTTGGTTTACAATGTTGATAGTTTTAGCTTACTTAATGCTCTAATGGAAAAAGCAAATCTTCACTCATATTATTAAATCATTTCAAGACTCAATGCTATCAGTATCTTAAAATCACACGTCTGCAGGACAAATGGTGACATCCTGATCTTCTTAAGTCTTTCCACCAACAGTCAATAGTTTATGCAAATGCAGACTTAACATAAGCGTCCTGGTTTAATGTTGTTGTGAGCCCTGTGGAGATAAAATTAAAACTAGTGAATATTTACAAATCAACATAGTAGTAAATCTATAAGTAAAAGGTAAGATGACGATTATGTTCAGAAACTTAATATATAAAAAGATTACTCTCACTAGGATTCAAGGAAAAGGGGATGCAGGCAAAGTCCTACATGAAATTCTAAGGTAATAAAGAACCTGAAAAACTATAGTTCAGTCATCCTCTTACATTGGAATCTGAACACTGTTTCTTTAAAAGAAATTGTTGAAAAATTTAAATGGCTGTGAACTGCATGTTACTATAAATACACAGAATTTAAGATATCTTTGGTCAGCCTTTCTGCTGCAAACTGATGTCTTCCCTTCATTTTTAGATATTTCAAACCGAGCTGATTCTGTTCTGTCATGTGATGTTTTCTTGTAATTAATCTAAAAGCAACTTAAAAGATGCCAGTCTAGTAATGGAAAAGTTCTAAGAACTAAGTCTACCTAAAATAACATTAATATGGTGCAAATTTTTTCCTGTCTTCCTGGGCCTTTCTATTTCTTCTCCTTCCTTAGGTTTTTAATTTAAAATCCGTACAATGTCAGAAGTCCCCATGAAGGTTGGTTTATATATCCCCATTCCTCTACTATCTCTACTACCCCTTACCAATTAAGAAAAAAAGCTGTTGGGACATGCCACCCCCAAATCAGAAAACATTTCTATTGTGCTATTAATGAGTTAGTAACACCCATTTTCCAACCTAACTCGAAATCCTACAATTGGAAGCTAGTTTTCCACCTCATCACATTCAAACATCCCTTTTAAGCATGTCTGAGACTTCTACTTTTCATGCTAAAGAAGTAAATGGCAGTGAGTGATGAAAGCCTTCTGTGATGGTATAAAAACACTATTAAGCTTCTGAAGTATAAAAAGGCTGAAAAATAGCATCAAAACAGCTTTTAAAGGTCAGAACAATTGCTTGAACATGCCAGTACAGTTGGGGGGGGGGGGGAGTCAAGATAATTTTTAAGCAACTACTTGTTGAAACATACTGAATTGGTTCTTTTCCTTTTCCAGCAGTCAGGATTTAGACGTTTTTGTTCTTCAGCCAAAGCCTTTGCTTCTAATGTATACATCCTTCTCTCTTCATTCTTCATTTTCTTCCACCTGTCACCAAGGATCACACTTATGGCTCTGTAAA
This sequence comes from Lyroderma lyra, assembly GCA_004026885.1. Taxonomy (NCBI): domain Eukaryota; kingdom Metazoa; phylum Chordata; class Mammalia; order Chiroptera; family Megadermatidae; genus Lyroderma; species Lyroderma lyra. The sequence goes on from PVJL010002753.1 coordinate 80,562, forward strand.
ATAAATACACCATGCTGAAGGCAAAAATTTTTCATAAAACTTATGTCAAATGCTGCTACTTCAGGAAGAAATATAAAACTAAAACAAAACAAAACATCTTGTCCATCATAGAGAAGAGAAAAGGTCCAGACTACAGTAGTCATTTCAAATAAAATCTCAAGTCATATGGTCCATGCATCAGAATACTAGCGGTTAAAGTCTGGAATAGTGCCAATATTTCCAGATGTCAAAAGACTTCTAAAATGGCTTTAAAAAATGATGTTCTACAAAGCTTAGATTTAAAGAAAAAACTTAACTATTTCAAAGAATTGATTTAAATTACCACTAGATCTATCCTGGCACATTGGTTTAAGATATTAAGGCAGACAGTATTCAGCATCAGCAGCATAAAGCCCCCATATTAAAAGCTATTCTTTGTTTTGCCCATAACCTATCAAATAATTACAATAAAAGTCTTTTTTTCATTCAAGCATGAATGAAAATGTGGTGTCATTAAATATGCATGCCCTACTGTGTACCTCTTAAGACAACACCAAATAAAACTTAGGCAGTATTTGTATTATATTTGGGAAAACTGAATAAACTCAAAGGAAAATAAGTCAAACTGATAAGACATCATGATAGAAATGTGAAGCTATTTCCTATTTGTATTTGTTAGTCTGCCCCCAAACCTACTAAAATAGTCTCATCCAAGGACACATAAACAGAAACCTTCTGAGAAAAGCTATTAACAGTTAATTTCATGGCACTCATACAAAACAAAAGGTCCTGGTATGAATGCATGAAGTAGTGTTTACAATAACTGACAGGGACATGAGATAGAAATCTGAGCTTTAGAAGAACGGTAACCACAGACAGTTCCTCTACTACTTAAAAAGATATTAAATGTATAGTAAATATATTTTTTAACCCACTAAGTCAATACAATTAAACACTGTACTACTACATCTTCCTTTTTTGGGGGGGTGGTTCCCTGGCTGGGAATCAAACCCAGGCTGCAGCATTGGAAGCGCCGAAGCCTTAAGCCACTACACCACCAGGGAACCCCCCTGCATCTTCCTTTATTAAAATAAAAACCAGTTTTTATAGGCGCTGAGTTAAAGGTACCGTGTATTAGTAAACACATTTACCAGTAACACAAACCAGTAAGAAATAATCATATATGTATATATATCAATTCCCACATCAGAGATGCATTTGATATAAAAAGTCTCTCTTAAAAATTTGAACAAAAATTAAGCTCATGAGAACAAACTGGTGGTTACCAGATCGGGGGATGAGCAGTGGTATGAAACAGATGAAGATGGTCAAAAGGTACAAACTTCCAGTTGTAAGATAAGTAAGTCATGGAGATATGTGTACATCAGAGTGACTTATACTTAATGATACTGGATTGAATATTTGTAATCTGCTAAGAGTAGATCTTAAAAGTTCTTATCACAAGAAAAATACTTTGTAACTATGTATGGTGATGGATGTTAACCATACGAGGTGTGACAATTAAGTTCGTGAACTTGCCACTCTGCGCTTGCATTGACAGCACTGTACAAACAACTCAGTAAGGTTTCATAACCTTGGTATGTCTGTGTCTCACAGCTGTGTGTTTACATGTGGTGGTGTCTTGCTGAGTGGCATTCATTATTGCTGTTACATTTTTTGTGTGCCGTCATGAGACTGTCAGAGCTTGAATTAGCAACAAACAAACATTAAATTTCTTGTTAAACTTGGCAAGAGTGGAAGTGAACAATCAGGGACATGTTAGTCCAAGTTTATGGGGATAATACCATGAAGAAAATGGCAGTGTACAAATGGACTGAACGTTTTTCTGAGGGGAGTGAAAGCATCACTAATGAAAAGAGGTAAGGGACAGCCAGTAACGAGAACTGATGAAAACATTGAAAAAATTCATGAACTGTCCATCAAAATTGTTGGCTGACTGTGAGAAACATAGCAGATCCAAGTAAATATCGATAAAGAAACAATTAGGAAAATCTTAGCTGAAAATCTCGGCATGAGAAAGGTATGTACACAAATGGTCCCAAAGGAGCTCACTGATGAAAAGCAAAGGACAGTCCAAGTTTGCCAATACCTTTTGGAGAGGCAAGACCATGTTTTGGGCCATGTTATCACTGGTGATGAAACATGGGTGTACAATATGACCCTGAAACAAAGCGTCAAAGTGCACAATGGAAGTCAGTCAATTCTCCACAACTAAAAGAGTTCCATCAGTCCAAAAGTTGAATGATATTGCTAACTATTTTTGATATCAGAGGGATTGTTCATTATGAATTTGTCCAACTGGACAAATAGTCAACCAAGTTTACTATTTGAAAGTGCTGAAAAGGCCGCATGAAAAAGTTAAGACAAAAATGGCCTAAACTTTTCACCAAGTCATGGCTCTTGCATCACAATGCACCAGCTCGCATGGCACTGTCTGAGGGAGTTTTTAGCTAGTACACAAGTTAACTATTGGAACACCCTTCCTACTTACCTGATCTGGCCCCCACTGACTGTTTTCTTTACCCAAAGATAAAGGAAGTATTGAAAGAAAGACATTTTGATGACATTCAGGACATTAATATGCAGGTCATATGACAACAGCTCTGATGGCCATTCCAGAAAACGTTCCAAAATTACTTTGAAGGGTGGACTAAGTGCGGCATCGGGGCATAGCTTTCCTAGGGGAGTGAGTACTTCAAAGGTGACAATAGTGATATTCAGCAATGAGGTATGTAGCACTTTGTCTAGGATGAGTTCGCCAACTTAATTGTCAGACCTCGTACTTACTGTTGTGATCATTTTGTGATACATAAATATCAAATCATTATACTAGACACCTGAATCTAACATAATGCTGTATGTCAACTATATCACCAAAATATATACATAATATACATATACATAAAAATTAAGCTCGTGTCACATTCAGAACTTAGTATTTCTTGTGGACAATCGTTTGACTTTTATCATGATATCAAGGGTAAAGGAAATGGTAGTTCTGATTGTTAAGGAACTCGGAAGAAGATTAATTTCATACATGGAGAACTTGGTTGGTTTGAGAGGCAGTGAGCAATAGAGGACTATAAGTGATGTAAGAATACAGTAAACAGAATAGGAAGGACTAGAGTTAATTTTTATTTCTGGGCTCTACTGAGGACACTTCTAGGTTTAGTCTTGACAAATCTGGCAGTTATTACAAATTGCCAGTACTTGCACATTCCATAGTATGACACAATTATAAAATATGTACATCCTTAAGATCTGACACAAGAAAGTGCTAGTCTTTTCTATAAAATGGAACTTGTGTCCTCTAACAGGCAAATGACATTTAAAACTATTTTGGAAGTCAGATCCTACTACTTAGGTAACCTAATTATCTATGTTAAGTATTATAAAATAATCACGCATAACCCTAAAAATTCCACTTAAGACTTTTTACTTTAAAGTCAATCTAAGAAAAGAGCATTCAATAATAAAAACTAATGAAGAATAGTTAAACTGTCCCAGTTCCTGTGAATTGCACTGAAGTGTTACTCACATTATCAGAATCACCACTATGTTTACCTGTTATCTTTCCCTGGATACATCTGAGTATATTCAACTCTGTATTTTTTGGCAAAAAGCATGAAGGCATTCATTGGTCTTTTGCACTTGTTCGGAGAAGTGGTGCTCACAGTCCCTGAGCTGTGGTTTTTGACAGCTTTAGCATACAAAGAACTGGAAGAGAGCTGTGATGATCCAGGCGAGCCACAGTTTTTACTGAATCCAGATCTTGCAAAGTCTTGACCTCCAGGGCCTCCACATGACAAAGATGCACGACGCTGACGAGCCATACTACTTAGCACATAGACTGCAGAAGAATCCATAGGCGTGAAGTCATAGCTTAAAAAAAAAAAAAAAAATATATATATATATAAAACATGGTTTTAATTCAATTTAATTATCTGATTGTAAAAAACAGATTTTTAGAAAACCTTTAACATCTGAATGGAAATACATTCCCTATATAATGTTAACAACATTACATTAACAACTTCATTATGATGGTTACTTATAAGATGAAAACGTAGATATGCACTGACTAAATGTTTTTAATCTGCAGAGAACACAAAAGTCTTTTTGAAAAGAATACAAGCACCCCATCCCCCCACACAAAGGAATCTGTTATAATCCATATACTTTACTCACAGCTAGTGTCTCCTGCAGATCCCACACATCCATTTATTCTTACTTTAGATTCACTTTTTGACAAATTTTATAATCTGATTTCTTGCCTGTAGAAGTCTAAAACTAGAAAATTAAAATGGGAGTGGCAAGGGTATACCAGGACTAAAGAATAACTAGATAAAATGTTGGGTAAAGATGGTCAAAAGCAAATGAAGCTAAAGGAAATTTAAAATGCAGAGTAATCTGGGCCATTTGTTTAGATACAGTCATGCATATCTATCAGTCTCCCCAAAAGGCCACCGATGTATTTTAATATAGCCTAATAACTTCAAAGTAAAAACCCACATTCATTAGGACAGTCTGTATACATATCCATTCACATAGGCATGGACACTATCTCTTCCTATCACATCTTATCCCCTCAACAAGCTTGCTTACAAAGTATCATTAACCTCTCTTTTATATGAAGCAACAGGCTAAGAATGATAAAGTATTACTGCTCAAGGCCACATAGCTACAAGATCCGAACCCAGATCTGTCTGTCTACACCTCCAAAGCACCAGGTTTCCTTACCAATACCATGGGCGCTTGCTCTGTACTGCCACTGGCTAAGCTTAAGGTGAATGAATAATAATCTTATTAATTGAAAATATTAGCTGTTAATCAGAGCAAATATAGACCACAGTCCTAGATATACTTGTGAATTCTCTTTTGTTCCAACTGTGTTAACTCTTTCTTATACTTTTTATCTTAGCAGAAAACCTTTTGTTTATTTTTTATTCTAAACCCAGTTCCTACTGCACTCCCTGGTAATACATCAAAATAGGTTTATATTGGCTATAGGAATAGTATCGGCCTAAAGGTAAAGTGAGATTATTAATTATTCTATTCTAGAGAGAGCTAAAAGAATGAGGGCCATGCCATCAACTGAACATAGTAAAAATTACTTCTATCAGTTATCAACCACAAAAATGTCTTTGTTAAGGGAATTACATGAAATAAATATACTTAAAAGTATGACTCCAAAATCATCTAGTGAATGCACAGCAGTCAGGATTACGTCAAAGAGATGCTATCTGAAGCTATTCCCAAATATAATTTAGAAATACAGCAATCTTAAGAACTATAAGTAAATCTGACACAAAATTATTAATCTCTACTGAAGGTAAATATTTAATTACAATTTGAAATACCAAAATATTTCAAATAGGGTAAGACAATATGGAAGGACCCCGAGGACAGTATGCTAAGTGAGGTAAGTAAGAGAGAGAAAGATTAGCACTGTATGATCTCACTTCTATGTGAAATCTAAGAAAACACAAACTCATAAAAATGGAAATGGTGGTTAACTAATGAGGGATTGGGGGATAAGGCAGAGGTTGTTTAAGGATACAAACTTGCAATAGGTAATATATAAGCCCTAGAGATCTAGTGCACAGTACACACAGCCAATACTGTACATAATCACCTAGCTTGCTAAGAGACGAACTTTTATGTAACATGACCGAAGTGCTAATTATCCCTACAATGGCAATCATATTACAATACATAAGTGTATGAAATTAACATGTACACCTTAAATTTACAGTGTTGTATATCAAATATATTTCAATTAAAATGTAAGCTAATTAACTACTGAAATTTGAAAACTCCACCATCTAGTGGCATAAATATAACCATCGCCTAGTTCAGTATGGATACAATTTAAAGTAGTTCGAAATAATCACAGAATTCAGGATTTTGACATACTTGCAGCATTAAAATATTACATAGAATACCTTAAAAAGTAACTTAACCTTTCAGTATACAACCTCAGCATCCGTTTCTTCACTATCTGTAGTTCCTGGAAATGTGCCTTGTTTCACACTGCTGCTTTTTGTACACACCATCCTTTGAGCTCAAAATGCCTTTTCTGACCTTCATTGTGTAATTATTACTCTTAAAGAAAAACTCCACAATGATGGTGTCTTTTAAGTATGTTGTACACATTAACTCATTTAACCCTCCCTTCAATATTTTCCTTTTTATAGATATTTTAAAAAAAGAGCTACAGAAAGGTTAATCAACTTACCCCAGATTCCATAGTAAATCTACTGCAGAGCCAGGATTTGAACCCAGGCAGTCCAGTTCCAGAACTCACGTTCCTATCAGGCCACACTCTCAAACAGGACGCACACACCATGCACATCCAATTCATTTCCTTCTCTAGGATGGATGCGAAGAGGCAGGCCCGTATCTTAATTTATCTTAAATTCCCAATGCCCAGCACATACCAAGCTCTCAAATGTTTGATGGATAAAATAAATAATTTTGCAAAATGTAATAATGCCAAACTTTATTTGGGTTCAAATCCCACCTCTGCCACTGACTAATAATATGACCTTGCGTAAATTAAACCATCTAACCTCAGTTTATATATCTGTAAAATGAAAATAATACATGCTATGCAATGTTGCATAGCTGAAAGAACAATATGCTTAGGGCACAGGCTGGCACCTAACAGGTACTCAATTAGGGGTATCTATTATTATTGTATACTCAATCTGGAATCTATACATTGTCTTAAATCTTAGTTCTGACACTAACTGGCTAGTTTGGGCTTATTCCTTACCTGCCTGATGCCTAAAAGACTAGCCTTAATTCTTGAGTGTGCTTCTTGAAATCATGCTCTCACTTGGAAGCTTCCTTTCTACAGGAGAGCGACCACTGTGTTTAAGAGCTCACCATTTTACTGCTGACTACTTCTGGTGCTTACCAAGCTAGAATCTACTCAATGTCTTCCCTGTACAGCAATACTTAAGAGTTTGCCCCAAGTCCCCTAAGTAGACCTGGGATTTATTCTGGGGTTCCCAGTTCCTTTTTAGACTAATGTTTCTCCTGCCTTTCTTTCTCTTTTTGCCTTCCTTCTATCAGGCTGCATCTCCCTTAAACACCTCTGCCTCTGAATTTATAATCTAATCCACAATGAAAATTTAGTCAACTTCATGTTTCTCAACTTTTTCATGGTTTCTCCTAGATGAAAATGCCCATTTCCACTCCTTTATGAGGAGGGAGAGTGAGGGGTGCTGCTGTCAATCCACAGTAAAATAACACCAATGCAAAGGTCATCCTAAGAGTGAATGCTACTCAATAGGACCAAGTAATGAGAACTTGCCATCTTGGGAAAACAGTAATTAAGTAGCCAAGTATTCTTTTTGCTTTAAAAAAATAAGTTTTTACACTATATAATACTTCGTATATTTAAAAAAAGTACATAACATTTATAACAAAAAAATGCATATAATATGAAGCATACCAATATATGAGTGAACCAAAAACCTAAATTAAGATATAGAATATTTCTAATATCAACAAAGTTCCACATTTGCCAACCCACAGAGATAACCAATCTCCTGAATGGTTTATCATTCCTTTACTTTTTCAGTAATTTTATATAAAAATAGTGCACTATTCATAAACACAACCAAAATATTATAGCAGCTTAACTACGTGAATATGTCCATTTATTAACATGTAATATATGTTTTGTTGTGCAGAAAAGAGTTATTTAATACAGCAAGGCTAACCGTTACAAAGTTTTACAAGGTTGACTCTTAATTAGCATCTGGAAACTTGGATTTCGAGAAGGTTCTCATCATTCCCACAACTAAGAAGAGTGGCTCAATGTGCCTAACTGTGTGCACTGATCCATGCTTTAAAATGTAGAGCTAAGGTTCATTTATTTTCCACTTATGAACTTATTTACACATCTCCTAATATGTATGTTTTTAAGGGTATACATACACAGGAATGAAATTGCTGATACTCGTTATAAAATAAGGCCAAATTACCCTCCAAAATCTTGTTTACATTCACACCAAAACATAAGAGTTTTACCAGTGTTCTACACCCTAAGAATATTTATTATCAGACCTTAAAATTTTATTTTCTAGTTTTCAAGGAAGAGTGTGTATGAAGGAGTAATCAAACAATGTTTAGATTTCAATCTTCCAATTATTAAGCATATGGGCTGTGCCTTTTATTTATTTTTTAAGCCGGAAAACAATGAGCATTTATTTTCAAAAAATGGAATGTTTCCTCTGGAAGGAATAGGGAACTTCCACTAGGAATCTGGAGGCCCAAATTCCAGTTTCTGCTCTGCTTCTGAGTAACTCTTTTTCCCCTTCTTTCTTTTTTATAAAATTTTTACCTTTCTATTACAGTTGACATACAATATTATATTAGTTTCAGGTCACCCCAAGAAATCTAGTACTCATATGACACAGTTTTTACAATATTATGGACTATATTCCCTATGCTATACTCTACATGCCCTTGACTATTTTGTCATTACCAATGTGTACTTCTTAATCCCTTCCCCCCTTTCACCCATTCTCCTAACCCCCTCCCTCTGACAACCACCAAAATGTTCTCTGCACCTATCAGTTTGTGGTCTGTGCTTTTTAAAAGTTTCACTTATTCTTTTTTTATACAAATATATTAACTTTATACAGTAGACTCTCAATTAAACGGCACCCATGGGGATTGGTAGATGCCAGACAAATGTAAGCAGACTCTCCCTTAACCAGAACCCAAGCAAATGGCACTAGAGCAACTGACAAAAGAATTTTCGCCAGTTACTATAGAATGCCAGTTACTTGAGACCCAGTTAATGGAGAATCTACTGTATTTTATTCTATTAAATTGGATCAATTAAAATCTACAGGCCAGCAGGAACTCTTGAGAATTCTCTACCTAATGCCTATGGATTTAATAATTATCTTAAAGAAAGAATAGTCTTAAAATTCCAGATACCAACATACAGACTTTCCCTGCATACCTCTTGGGAGTAGGGTGGCCAGCTGTCTCAATTTGCCCAGGACTGAGGGATTTCCAGGGATGCAGGACTTTCAGTGCTAGAACCAGAAAAGTTCTATGCAAATTGAGAATGGTTGGTCAACCTTCTCAAGTGTCAGGACACGTAGGTTCTTTGTCCTATTATACCACTTCATAGCAAGATGATTTCAGGAAAAATCACTTTCCTCTTAACAAATGTCAAGTTTCTGCTGTATCTACTATTTGTTAAACCATGTAACAAATGTCCTTGGTCAAAGTGAGTATTAAACAATGACACAGTTAACTAAAGAAAAAAAGATACAGTTAACTACAAAAATACTACTGAGAGACTTATGGACTGGTTAAAAACTGGCCAGATTTAGCAAAAATTTTTTTTGTATAATTATCAAAGCTGATCTATTATAAATTCTTGGTCACATAACATGTTGTAATTTTCTGAATCTAACCCTAAATGTTTTATGAATTCACTTTTCCTATACGACTACTCTATATAAAATTTCCCAGAAGCTGTTGTTTTCATTTAATTGTCAGATTTTTTTTCACTTAATCATATATATGAGGGCTGTCTGGAAAAAATCCAGCCATAAATGCCTCTATTTTTTTGTGTGTTATATGGCTGGATATTTTCTGGATGGCCCTCCTATGCACTGCCTCTGAGCAGCTCTTTTATAATTCTCAAATCTTTAAAGGTTTAATTAACCTCTTTAAACATTTGACTTAGCAATCATTAGGGAGATTAAGGGTAAACTTAACAAAAAAATTTTTAACCCAGTATTACCTTTTAAATGTATCAAAAACACCTGAATCATCAAAATTAATGGCATCAGGGTGTCCAGGAGGTAGACATACATCACCAATATGAATCTCACAACATGGAATGCCATGCTGTACCACAGTCAAGCTTGGATAAAACGATGACCAACCTAAAGTTAAATCAAACAATAGTTGCATAAAGGATGGGCATTGATAGAAAGCACCCTAATTATTTACTAAATAATATACATATCATTTCTGAGTCTTAAAAGTAATTAATTATACTTAAAATAAGACAAAGAAATTTTAACACAAATCATGTATCTCTGCCATAAAGCAAAGTATTTTTTTTAGCAATGCGAAAGGCCTCCAAAACCTAGTTTAATACAGCATTAATAGAGCACTTACATCAATCTACAAGATGGTAAGTAATAAATGATGATGAGTGAGACCATGAAATACTCTCTGAATTATGTTTAACATGGTAGTATTGTAAATAAGGCTCTCAAAGGTATATAGCATAACTAGTAACCCTAAACCGAAATGCAATTATCAGAATACTCCATTCCCCAAACCATGTAAGATAACAGAGATTACAGTATGCTACATGAATCTAAAAGTTTTTCTTAACCCACAGAACGTAGAGCTTGGTCTGACAACCACTAAGACACTTTAGCATCATTCCTACGGTATTTTATTATTTAGTTTGAAAGTTTTCCTTCAACTTTTTTCCCTTAATCATCAAAGAGTTATGCCACAAGACATAATTATAGATTTAGGAAGATTTCTTTAAATAAAGTTACTAAAAATTCAAACCGAAGCCCTACCTTTATTTTTAACATAGAAAGGGTGGTCCAGCTTACACTCTACAGTTAGTAAACCATCTTCTACTGTACCAGGATCAAAAGTCAACTTCAGTACAGACTCGCCCAATGATACACTCTCTTCATGTGATAACAATTTTAGACCATCAGAACCATAGCCCTGAAAATACATGCATATAGTGAATGAATTGGCAATGTTCATTCAATTCAACACATAATGAACTTCCTATTAAGTGTAAGACTTTGTGGAAAAGGTAAAAATAAACAAGACAGGATTCCCCCGTCTTTAAGGAGCTTTCACCCCATAGTGAAGGTGGCATACATACAATCACTGCAATATAAGACATACTGGAATAAGCATTTTAATTCAAGTGTAAATAATGCTAATGGAATTTAATAAAGGAAGATGTTAATTCAAAAAGAAAATGATTAGGGAGCTTGCAAATCCCATTTGAACTAGGATTTAAAAGAACGAAATTTATTTAGAAAGGTAGAACTTGCCTTACACCAGGAATAGTTATAACTAACAACTACTTTGGGGAGTGCTGAGTATTTGCTAAAAATGTAAGAAGAGTTCAGAGTTGGGGCAAATAAGATGGAAAAGGAGGGGCCAGTTAGTAAGGGTCTTAAAGACAGGCAAAGAGTTTGAACGTTCCTTTGAGAGGTTATTGGGAAGTCAATAAAAGTATTTTTATGTGCATTTTAAGATGACAAAACTATAGATTAAAAGTTACCTTTAGTATTCAATTTATTTAAAGATATAATGAAAGAAACCCATCACAGTCTTGAATTGACAAGTACAGTGGTGGTAGAACCAGGAGAATTTAAAATTCAATAAATATTTATTAAGCATTTAGTATATGCTACTTAAGTAAGTACTAGGCTCTGAAAATACAAACATTAACAACATATGAACCCCACCCTTAAATTCACAGGAAAAAAAAAAGGGACAGACATGCCAATGACTAAAGTATCTAATTACTATTATGCTAGTACATGAACAAAGTAAAGAGAGAATAACTGTGAAAAAATCTTTAAGAAAACCAAACTGATAACTAAATATGGAAGGAGGAAAACAAACAGTCAACTTCATGGTTTTAAATCAGACCATCGAGGATAACCATACCTTTAAAATAATAAAGGAAAAGTAGGCCAGGAAGGATAAGAGAAAGGTGAATCAAATGTTGGTTACACTAATAAGCTGAGTTTGAAGAACTGGAGACTTCTAATTCTTAGAACTGCAAGATCTTAAAACTAATCCAATCCCATTGTATGGATCAAGAAGCCAGTGCCTAGTAGGATTAACAATCTACCCAAGATTAGTCACACAAACAGTTGCTGCATGACCTAGAAAGAGAACCCAGGTTTCCTGATGCCAAGTCCAGAGTGCTAGGCTAGAAGGAGGTGGTGCTGACATAATCAGTAGGGAGGAATGGCTAACAGTGAAGAAGAGCAGAATCCTGTCTTCCATTCAACATTATATGCAGACAAACTGCCACTGGTCAAAAATACTGAGATATTAAAAAGAGAATCAAGGCACTGCTGTGCTCCACAGATCAAGAGACAACAATGTCAGGAACTAACTCACTGTGTCAAGATGTGCAGAAATGCCAAACAGAACAAGGAAAAGTCTCTCTAGAAATTAGAATAAAGCTAATAAACTTTGAGACAATTTTAGTAGAGCTGTATAGGCCAGTCAGACTATGGCAAACTTCACTATAATGAGCAATGAACAGCAAGTGGGGGAAACTAAAGGCAGCCATGTCAGGACTAACTTCCTCAAGAAACTCAGTAGTAGGGAACAGTAAGACCAAACGGTAATTTTGAACAAGTGCACTTCACATGCCCAATTTACTCTGCCTAAGATAGAGATGGAAAAATTAAAAATTTCACAGGCAAAGGGGTCAGTCCATATTGATCCTACTATTGCCCGCTACTACTTTTGCTTATCAACTGAGAAAATGAGTGTTTTATGGAGTTATTTAAAAAGTAATTTAATATAATCAACTCTCACTTATCCACAGGAGAATTAACAACTTTGTAGATTACCTAAAATAAGACTTTGGTTTATTTATTTATTATATTCATTTATTTTTAATGCCACTTTAGTTTTCCCCATCTAACAAAGTACAATTATAAAGCTAAACCTAAAGCCTCTCCATCAGGCTAACCAACAGTAAGTAGTCACAAAACCTCTACCTAAAATGTAAGATGTCATTTAAATATGCAAGTAAACGCAGGATACTCCTGTAGATTACCAATAAACCTTATGTTTCATTTTGGAAGAGTTTTAAGTTTTAGGCATTTTTAAATCAACCTTGTGAGTGCCCATTTGGAGATCCTCCTCATTATCACAGCCTTCAGCTCTAGCAAAATCTTCAACATCCTGCCATTCCTTATTGCTTCCCTTATGAAAGCACAGTCGTGTGCCTAAAGTTTAAATAAAAAACAAACATTAGATATGTGACTAGTGTGCTACACAAGTTAAGCCGTAAAACAAAATTCAAGTATTTTTTTACCTTTCAAAAAACAGTGCCAGGCAGTTGAAGGCCAAGAATTGCACCATCCCAAATCATCATCATCTGAGAGGGAGGACATGCAGAAAATGCCGGATTCTGACTCACTATTTGCCTGTGGAGAAAAACATTATAAAACATAAACTTTCTTATTTTTAAACATACCTTGTTAATATATATCTCAAGCTTTCAGGCTCTCTGTCCAAATTAGAATTAATCATTCTAAACTTAGGGTAAAAAATGCAATGCCTTTAAAACTGAAGTTTTAGTAAAGTTTTAGTGAAATGCATGTTCCCATTTGTAACAAACTTCCCTAACAGTTAGTAGAGTTGTACATAAAATCAAATCCAGATCACGAGCAGAACAATGAGACGTTGTTCCCGTATGTGCTTCAAAATACTTTCTTAGGGAAAGTTAATATATTTCAACTGTCATAAAAACTTCGTTAAAGTTTAATCTCATGAACAAACTCACCCTTTCATGTCTGACTGGAGCTTCCTCCTTCCAGTGATGAGGGAAGGCTGGCTCACTCTTAGAAGAAGAGGACACTGGTGGAGGGCGTGCATAGGAATGTAAACTTTTGCTAGTAGCTATGATGTGTACAGGAGATGATCTAAAACAAAGAAATAGTTTTAACCATAAAGCGTAGGTCGGTAAAGTAGATCTTTTCTTTTGATGAAAAAAACTTTGTATTCAAAATAACAGTGTTATTACATATTGAGACACCTATGGAAAACACCGATAAAGACACCAAGATTTTATTTATTGATTGATTGACTGACTGATTGATTGATTGATTGATTAGTTCCCTGGCTGGAAATCGAACCCAGGCCGCAGCGCTGAGAATGCCGAAGCCCAGCCACTACACCACCAGGGAACCCCCAAGATTTTACTTATAATATGCTGTTTCTTAAACTCAACTTCTTACCCGAGTACTCTTCACACATTTTAAAAACCATGTTTTCCAGGTTTGACAATGTATTTTAAGTTCCAAATTAGTTTCATTTATTCATTTATTTTTATATCAACAGCATATATAAATGTGCACATTTTCATTCATGAAGAGTAACTCCCTTACAGGACTCCCTATCCATCTCTTATTTCTACTTTGATATAGTCAATAAGTTTTAAAATCTATGCTTAATGCAACCAACACTGAATTCTTTGTCTACTAACCAATCACTAGGCAAATACAATGAATTACCTTAACCTAAAATACTTAAATTTACAGCAGAAAGCAGTCTATCTGCAACTTCTGTAACTGGACACTATTTCTTATTTTCTATTACACACTTGTTGAAAAGTATCTATGCATAAAGGCTACTTACTTTGCCCGTGGATCACCCTTTTAAAAAACTTACCTCCTCCACAGTTCCCTCTCAAAAGTCTCTTTACCTGACAGTGCTCCCTGCTTTTACAGTACTTGGGCTCCCCAAAACATACTAAGATCCTTCCCTCACAAACAGATCAGCTATTCACGGGAGGGCTAATAGTTAAGAGGCAAGCCCATAAAAGATGACCAAGAATAGGTACTGACACAGGAGTTTTGAGTTTGGAAAACAGAAGAGAGGGAGACTACAAGGTCTAGGGTGTAAATCTGTCTTAAGGTCCCAAATCAGGACAATTCCCTGAGATGCCAAGTAGAGATTTAGTCCTTAACAGAAAAAAGTTTATGCATGAGTGTACTAACCCTCTTTCTAAAAAGGGGAAGAGGGAACCTTACTTTCTAATTCTTTCCTTAATTCATTAAAATTTTATTAGCCTCTCAATTTTATTTTCATTAACACTTTTTCATTATACCTTTGCAGAAATTATTTTTAAATGAGGATTTGTGAAACTTATTTTGCTTTTATGATCATATCACTTCTCAAATAAAACCCCCACATATTCCCATGCATTTTAGCATACTCTCTAATCAATTTTGGATTTTAAAATGCAAATATTGAAATGTTTCATCTTTGACCAATTTCTTCCTGTTATTATACATTTGGAACTTTATGAAGTATAAGACAATGATCAAACTACTAAAAATTCCTTAAGTTCATTCATGCCTTTACCACTAATAAAAGAAAACTAGTTTTGTCAGTTCTTCTGTTTTTTTAAATGAGAAGTAACAATGCAGTGTTCTAAAATGTATATGGCCTAAATGTTCTGAAAAAATTAACATACCAAACATGTCTAAAACACGAATGCCATTGGTTTCTTCATCCTTCTATCTATGCAGGGATAATAAAAATTTTACCTGTCCTCAACCCCTAGGTATTGCAGTTACAACTTCAGACATATAAAATGCAGTAACATAGTTTAACACTATATAGGAAGTATGAACAGCCACTGAAAAGTGTTAGAAGGCAGATAAGATAGCAGAGCATAACTCTTGGTCTTGTTCTCTAGAAAGAAGGAAAATATAGGAAATGCTGCAGAGAATAAATTTACATCTTAAGGGGGAATTCTCCTTTACTTATGTTTTTATTTATATTGATTTTCTTCTGAAGAATTTATTGAACTTTCCATGAACTATTATTATTAATCCTCATGAGTTTGCTGTGAAAAACAAAAAGAATGATCTCTAAACTAGAAATGGGGAAAAAAAAGAGTCCAATAGTAAAATCAGGGTTTTTTGTTTTAATGTACAAGAATTTTTAGCTTTTTGACTATTATGATTATAATTGAAACTGGAACTATAAAGGAAGTAATACTCTGAAAGGCAAGTTTTCTTTACTATGCTTTTTCATGGAATTAAACTGAAGTTAACTAAAATGAATTTGCTCTAATCAAGACCAATACCCTGCTGAACAGAAGAAAAGGAGCAATAATTTAATGGGCTGCAAGAAAACTAGGCTTCGCACTTAAAAAGTTTATTCTTTAGCAAAGAATTATACTACTTTAAGAGCACTACCAAAATTCAGTTATTTTCTACATTACCCATTATGAACTATGATCTATCCACCCACACAAGTGTAAATCTGGACATTTCTCTCCCTTACAAACAATATTTATCTGTTCCTTTATTTTACATAATTTCATGATTCTTAGGGACAATTTACAACATTATCTACTTAGTTCTCTAGGAATATTGCTTGAAAGCTTCCATAATTTCACAACACAACTCTTTTCTTAAACTCTGGGTGTATGAAATAGTGGTTTTCACCAATGGGAGTTCACTTGGGTTTTCACCAATGGAAGTTCACTTGTGTAAGTTCAAGATTTTAAGATTAGCAAATTTTCATATTAGCAAACATAAATAACAAGGACACATACATTAGAAGAAAATAGATCTAGACAAAAAGGAACCAAAGTGAAGGTTAATAAAAATTTAAAACTATTTTTTGATCTGATTTATTTTCTGGTGACTCTAAAACTCTGCTGTGTTCATATCACTTCTACTTTAGAGTATGAAATTATGCTATGGAGTAAAAGAGCTCTTTGATCATTTTAAGACAAGGAGCTTAATTCTCATGACTTTTCTTACATTCCAATTTAAACTATTCATTAGATGGTTAATTACATTATTTTTAAAACTAGAAAAAAAAACCAATAGCATTTTGTGATGATAGAAATTATCAATAGAAATATAGCCAATGTTCCTACCTGTTGTAAAATGAGCACTGCATAAGTGGACTTTGTGGACTAGTGGCAATATTTGCTAATTCTGTTAGCCAATCCACCTCATTTTCATGGTAAGTATTTTCTGATATGTCTGAGGTATTTTGGTTCCAAGATGGTCTTGGATATTCTTGATGTGAAACATCTGAACTTAGCTGGTATATGGCAGATTGGGTAGGATCACTTTGAACAGCCTGAAGTTCAGGAAGGTCATCTGCAAATAAGCACACTCAAAATTATAAAAAGGAAATAACTAATACCCATTGGAAGAGAAGTCCTCTAATTCAGCTAATTAATTTTGTAAGTGGAAAATATAAATTCAAAATGTTTTCTTGAATGAAACAAGTTTCAATTTTGAAATACGACACACCTAGTACATTAAGGGTCAACAGAGACTGATAGAAAAGTGAATCCAATGAATATAAATGTAGTAATGACTTTACTAACCATGTAATTACCATGCTGTGCATAGACTAGAAAAACAAGGTATTTTATTTTCTGATTTTCCCCCCAGTGTTTTATATTTCACTTTAGGAATAATCCATATCCCACCATATACTACATTTTTACATGAACACGTTAATGATGAAATGGGCATTTTGTGTGTGCATACATGTACTTATTCACATACTTTATCAATCTGCTATACAAGATAACTGCAATAATGAAAACATTATTATTGCAAAGATAAGACTACAGATCATATTATAATTTTTAGGTACTACTTATTCAACTTTATACACCAAATTATTTCTTTTTTACTGAGAAGTTCTGAACTCAGTAATACCCATTGGCGATTTTTTCCTGTAAATGTGTTCCCAAAAGGTAGTTCATGATAGACTTTCACTTCCCAAGAGAGAAAACTAGAAATACTACCCAAGTACCACTCATGTATACACCAAGGTTATAAACACTAGGAAAAAAATTCTAAAAAAATAAATTATAAATTATTGACTTTTAAGAAAATACTAAGAAAGAAAAAGTATCTGCAGGCCTTTAAAAAAACTTCTCTTATGAAACACATACCCACACACTCTACAGAGATCCACTGGGTCCCTCTTCAATATGTAAGTTAAGAAACTCTTCTAGTCTTGGGAGTTTTCCTGAACTGTCACTATAAAGGTACAGACACTTAATTCCTATAATCCCAGAAGAGCCTACTAAAACTAAAATATCTTAGAAGTACTGATTTAGGCTATCTATTAATAAAACTGAGTAAAAGGTATTCCCCATTTCATGAAGCAGCCAAAACTATAACAATTTGAGGTAATTCTACCCTGTAATCCGCATGCTGGTATAGCCACTTCCTTTTCCTCATTGCCAACATCCTTCTTTATTTACTGTAAAGAGTTGATTTCTGTCTTTCAAGTTCAGGAAATTAACTACTTTTAATCTGAAGTCATTTTAGGTGGTACAAACTATTAAGCCCTCCTGAGCCCCAGGTTCTTGATTTTTCTCCTGAAACCTAAAATGTGATGGGGTGAAGAATCAACTACCTGATTAAAATGGTGTCCTTGCTCAACAATAACCACAATTTAATGAATATTAGGGCCCAGCAAACACTTGGCATTCAAATAGGGTATGCCCTAAGACCTTCAGGATCTCCAAATTCCCAAAAGGCACTCTAGCATAAAATTTCCTCTATTTCATCTTTTGTAAAATGAGGACAATCACATCATCTCAGGGTTTTTTGTGAACATTAAGGAAAACTACATATTAAATGGAGACAAAAACCAAGCTGACAATTTGAGCAGCAAGTCAAGGTCACTCATTAGCTGTTTACTCTTCAACACCTTAAAGCAATATACACAATAACGCCTCAACAAACCTACACATTTCTACAGGTTACATATCTCTGGAGTAGCTTAGCTGTAGTGATAACCGCAAACGTGAGACGTTCAAGTTTCAAGAGTCCACTGTAATTTCCCCTACATACTAATCACCCATGAAGAGTAGCCAAACATAATTTAGAGCTCACTGGGATGTTTCAAAAGTAACATTTTGAAATGCAACACAGCAGGATTTTCCTAAGGTGTTTAATAGCCCAAACAAAGAAGGCAGTTTAGTTTAATAATTTATAAATAAGTCTCTATGATAACCAAAAATTGCTTAAATTTACGTTGGTTTTAAGTAACATTTTACAAGCAATAACAAGGAAACATCTAAAACATACAAAACTTCACATACTTTATAGTTCAGGTAGGCTAAAAATTTAATCTAAATTTCCGTGAGGTTCCTAAAAACTTTTAATTTTGTTTACCAAGCTCCATGTGCTCATCACAGGAGTTATAGCCAGGTGACGATGGCAAATTTTCATTACACTGCAGCAACTCCAATGAGTCATTCATTCCTGAAGCTCTCTTGTCCATTACCAGCAGGAGTTTCTGTACTGCATTAGGCATCTGGTTTGTCTTCACTTCCCACACCATGTTATGGTGCTCCGACTTAAAAATAATGTAAGAAAAAGTGTCAATTCACGTGATCTGGAGACTATAACAAAAATCAGTCAGAGACATCACAATTTTGTATCTTTAACTTAATTATACATTGCTATTTGTATCCCCATCAAATCCTTTAGACCAGGATGACTCCCAGATATGTAGACCTACAACCATGTAGTCAGCATTAAATTACACCCAATTCCCAAAGGATTAGAAAAGTATTTTCTTCTAAAGAATAGCAGTTATATATGAAGACTGTCCAGAAAAAGTTCCAGCCATAAATGTGCCTATTTTTCATATTACATAACTGAATACTTTCCAGACAGCCCTCATATACTTTTACTTTGTTATTATCTCTTTCAGACCCAAATACTGAGACCAATGAAATCTTTTTATTAACCTGTATTTTCAAATTCAAAAGAAAATTAACAAACTTTCCTCAATTAAATTTTAAAAGACCAAAAAAAAATTCTTTTTCATTTTTTGAAGATTCTATTTTAATTTCTCTTTTACTAATTGTGTTCATTATTTTGTTTCCTCATCTTCTGAAGTAAACAAGTTTAACACACTTAAATTGTATTATTTAAAGAACATTTAAGAATGAATTTCTTTCTTTTTTTTTTTTTTTTTGCTTTTTTTGGTATGTGGGTAGCTCCCTGGCTGGGAATCGAACCCAGGCCACAGTGCTGACAGCGCCAGCGCCAAAGCCTTAAGCCACTACACCATCAGGGAACTCCCAAGAATGAATTTCTTAAAATGGTCATATCATATATTTCTCATAAAAATGTTCTTATGTTTTCTTAATGAGAATTTGGGGCCTATACCTTTTACATTCTTGCCTTTGAACATGATCAAATTGGTTATTTAACATGGATGACAGCAGCAGGGAGATTTCCTTATTTCTGAGGCACTACTCCAAACTGCATTTTTAAAAAGTTGTAATTAGCTAATGTGAAATACACAAAAAAATTCTGAAAGCATATTTTTTCCACAAAATAAAATATATTGCTGTTACAAGTCACTAAAAGTCAAGTACACCCCAGCAGAGCTGATCAAAAAAATGCACTGAAAAGATGTTAAATGCCTAATATTTACACCAGAGCTTTCTAAGACATGACATAATCACCAAAAAACACTGGCAATACTGACAGATTTTTTTTCTACACAGGCTGTTTCATGATCTTTTAAATAATGAAATGTTTTTCTGACTATAAAATACACGCTGTGGCAAAGTTTAAAAGGCATTTTTAAAAAATAATTACTTTTAATACCACAACCACATTTAGATGCTGTTAACATATTATCATACATCTCTCTTTCATGCAGATACCCATGATCAATTACTATTTTTCTTCATACTTATTATATATAATTGATGTCTTTTCCTGAACATATGTTCAGAAGTATTTCCTGTGTCATTTTTCCAAATATATATTTGAAATAGTTATATAATATACATCATATGGATGTACCAAAATTCACTTATCCTTCTCTAAGTTCTAAACATGTTGTTCCCAGTTTTTTCACTCTTCTAAATAATGTCAAATTTGCACTCTTTAAGTATTTGCTTACATCCAATTATTTCTTTAGATTCCTACAAACAGGTTAATTCTTGACACACATGGCCAAACTGCATATTTACTTACTTTGTTTCCCAATATTCTATTTTGGACACTTTCTGTCTGCACACCTCAAAAAGGACCTGTATTTTAGGCATTGCTTTAGAACTTACTCAATATTGACTGTAAGATGTACTACCAAGTAGTGAAAAGGGCACTGGGTTAGGTGTAAGGAAACATGGGTTGTGATTCCAGTTTGTTCAGTTACTAAATATATGACCTAAGTGATTGTGTTTCTCACTAACTCAGTATCTTCACCTATAAAATAGGGGTAATGATGCCTGTTCAACTTCTCTCCCTCAGTAATTGAAGGATGAACTCAACGTGAAAGAATTTATTCTTTTGGAGTGCCATACTTTGGGCACTTAATGTCCTAAACAGAACAGTTACTGAGAATAGTTCACAACAGGAGACCAGACAGCTATCTCTTCAGCTTTAGCAATTTCCTCCCTGGAAAATAACATGACAAGTTATCCAACATATCTCAATAAAAGTCATGTATCATGCCATTACTCTGAGCAAATAACAGTGTATCAATCTAAAAGATCTTTGAGGCATTCACAAGAAATTAACACTTTCCCAGCTTAATCTCTAATGTACTAATTAATCAGTCATATATACAGTGGTTACAACAGATCTGCTAGAGTATGACAAATAATTTCGTACACAATCGGAGGCTACAAAAAATAATCGTAACACAAATTAATTTAAAGTAAAACCGGCCAAATCATGATTCTGAAGCCTCCACCTGTGCACTGCAAAACTCAATCAAACTTGTCTTGATCAATGATTCTCAACACTTGCAACTCCAACAAAATGATGCTCAGGCATCATTTTCAGAATCTGATTTATCTGGTATGAGCTACAGCTCTGTGCACTGGCTTTTATTTGTTTGCTTTTAAAAGAGCCCCAGGTACAAATGATGTGACAACAAAAGGGCTAAAAATGATTGCCAAATTCTTTTATTAAAAAAATATATACATTTATCTAATACAGATCAATACTATGTTCAAGATAAAAGCTAATGACCATATACAGCAGGGCTTGGCTATGAATTGGTAAAAAGGGAGATCTCCCAACAAGACAAACTCACATGACCAAATGCACAATTAGTGAAGTACTAGATGAGATCAAAAGAACACAGAATCCAGTATCACTAAAAGGTAGGATGGCCTTGTTTATACTGTGATCATGGATAATAAAACTGGAAGGGGATCAGAATCTTCAATCCTCATTTAGGAAAACTGATTTGTTTGTTTTTTGTCCGCAAGAATAAAAACTGAAATCAGGCTACCTGAGTTTACATACCAAATCTGCTACTTACTAGCTATGTTCCCTGAACAATTATTTAAAATATTTATGCCTTGTTTGTAAACTGGAAGTAATAAAAGCATCTATGTCATAGATTGTTATAAAAAGCTTACAACAGTACCTAAAACAGAACACACCCTCAAAGTAGAGTGGCTAGTATTATTAGCTATTGTCAGACAATGGGGAACCACTGAAGATTTGTGAACAGAGGTCTGACACGCTCAGTACTAAACATTCTCTTTGTGTCTATACAAAATCATACTGAAACATTTTATGAGTATGCAGGAACATGTGTAACAAATATTTAAGGATGAGTGTATTAAAAACAGAATGTGTTAACATTCCCAATTTCTATCCATATAAGCCACCTGCTCCCAACTTCCTTTGAGAGGTCTTATTAGACATTATTTAGTAGTAATGCCTAAGACATGACAGAAACTAGTCATTGAGTTCTTTGAACAGTTAATATTAACCATTTAGAGAACAGATTATTAACTCTTCCAAGAAATCTTTCTGACATCTTAAATATACGCAACACAATTAAACGTACCTTGATGACTCAAACTCTTTATGAACGTCTACTGTGCTATGCTTTACATACAGATGCGGTATGTGTAAGTCAGCCCCAGCTTTAATCTTAAACTTGAAAATTTTCTTTTTACCTTTATAATAAAATTCAGAGTTGCCCTAAACATATGTATCTCCTTGGAGCTATCCATAAGTGTATGAAATAGTACTTTCTTGGGGGCCACAGAAACAGTGTTGCATTTTATTGTCTTCTCCCTCCCTGCGCAGGGCTCTGTGATTTTCTCATTCTTCCCAGCTAGATCTTCTCTTCCTTCTCAGCAGGTCCTGCAGTGTCCACCACTCACCATTTATAAACACTAACACCTCCTTGCAAATTCTCTCATTTTTTTCAGCAACTAGCCTTAGCTATCCACTAACATCCCATCACAGTACTCCTTAAATGAAGTTGAAAAAAATTTGTAATTTCAGAACAGAGCTACCTACAAATAACAAGATCAAATAAATATTTGCTGCATTTGAGTTCTATGAATATGCACTTCTCACTGTTCATGGCTACCAAAAGTTGGTCTTGAGATAATGGAGGTTTTGCTACTGTAAACTTTCTGTATAGTAAATGGGAGCCTAGACTTAGTCAACACACTTGAGTTTCGCTTTTATAGACTAACCTAAGGCAGGTCACTTAACCTCAGCTTTAAAGTAGTACCTCTTACTTATCTCACAGGACTATAGTGAGAATTAAATACATGAAAGCAAAATTCAAACCCATATGCAAATATAAGTTTTCGGCTCTCACTTGTTTCTGTCAAACTATTTGGAGGAAGTAAGGCCTGCTAAAGGAATATCAGAAGAGTCCATACTCACAATTATATTATACCAGTTAGACATTCATTTTGATAAAGAAGCTCCTCTTTCAGATACTTCCTGGTAGAGCTAACGCTATTCATTCATGCCTTTTTTTTTTTTTCTTTTTGGTATGTGGTTAGGTCCCAGACTGGGAATCGAACCCAGGCCGCAGCGCCCACGCTGAAGCCTTAAGCCACTACACCATCAGGGAACTCCCTTTTTTTTTTTGGCTTTTTTGCAATCATTCATGCTTTTGCATACTGCTTTGGTATTATAGGATTCTCACGTCATCTCTTCACTAGATTAGTGATTCTCAAAAGTAAACAGTAAAACTCTCCAGTAGCTGATACTTTGAAATATCATATTCAGTATTACAAAATTTTATTGGGTGCAATTGGGAAAACGCTACTGCTTTTGTTTTACAAAGTTTCAGAAGTACACAGCCACAAAATCTTAAGATAAGATTTAATTTAGGAATAGCTAAGTTTCAGTGAATGAAAAAGAAATAGGTTTTATTAAATGCCTACCTACTATGTGCAGAGCATTTCCACATAATTCATCTAATCTTTTATAGCCTCAAAACGCTGATTATTACAAATGTGGAAAACAGAACTCCTGACAACTAAATGTGAGCATTTACTTTTTGAAAAGAAATGAGAAAAAAGACAAACGGTATAAACCAACATTAAGCTACACTCCTACTTTCAAGTGCCTATTCTTCCCTGAATCCTGACCTTTCCATCCTTACTATGGATTTCACAGAAAGGATCACCTATACGCCACGCCCTATAATCCTGAAGGACTTCTATACCAAACTCAAACTGTTTGGGGGCAAGGGGTAAAGAGAAGGTAATTTGCACTGAATCTGTATCTCTAATATGAGGAACTGAAGTATTTAAAATAGATTACATTAATTCCAAGCTAAAATAAGCCTCCATAATAAACTATATTAAATGCAATTTTCTTTACCAAAAGCAGTTGGGGGCCTTAATGCAGTTCTTCTGGAATATTTTCAGAAATTTTAAATAAAAGATTTCAAAGAGATGTTTCTACCACTTATTTGCCAATGTGCTAGGGAAAAACAACAACAAAAAAAAACCACCCCAACAATGGGAGTTATTCTTTTGGTAAAATATACTACTATAGAGTATCACTATCTATATGACTCTTAAGAATTTAACTTCTGTGCCTCAGTTTTCTTATTTGTAAATGGAACCAGTACCTGTCTACCTATGATAATTGCTATAGATATAAAAAATACTACATCCCACATGCTTATCTGGTTCCAAAGCACTCTTCTCGCTCATCAGTCACAGCTGCCTAGACCAGACTCCTTGCCTCTGCAGGACAGTGTCAAATCACATCTATGTTAATTCTTATTTTGAGCTGATCTGATATAAAATGTTGATATCCATGAAGACAACTGAAAGTCCATAATGAACCCCTACAAGAAGCCATGCACAAACCTGTTTAGTATTCAAGGTAAGTCATTATATGTAAAAACTTAAAGTCATCTAAAACTCATACATGACATTTTTCCTTAACTTGATTGCAATCCTAGGAAATTTTATATTACCTGTAACAACTTGTGAAAAAGAAAATTTCTCTAAGCTACCATCAATTACTTAAAAAATTTAATCAAGTAAATTATTTTTCTATTCTCTATAGAAAATGATAGCATAAATTATATGAAGTAAATAGGGAAGCAGGGGGAGGGGAAAAAAGGAAAAAAATTACATGAAGTAAATGCAAATCATAATATGAAAAATATGAGTATTACTGATGTATCAGGCAGTTAAGAATATCATTTTTCCTGATACATAAGGTATCTGTCAGCCTTAATTTTTTTAATTTGCTGATTTTTTCATTTTAAGTAAATATTCACTTTCATATTTAAAAGATCATGCAAAATACCTGGTACTGTCTCATTAACATGGTAGTTACTTATTATTTATGACAGAAAAAAAGTACTAATATCTTCATTTCAAACAGAAATACAAGATACCAGCTTGCAATTCTCAAGGAAACCTTCAGGGCCTAGCAGTTTATTCATTCATTAAAACCAGGCCATACACCACCTCCACTGAGCACCTGGACAGTGACTAAAGAGCCCAAAGAGATTCAAATACAGTGAAGGAGACAATTCTTAAAAAGGACAGTCCTATGTTTGAAGTATGAGAGCTAAGGACTGTGAAGCATGGAAAACTGAGAAAACAGGTGTGCAGGGAAATCCTGGGGAAAGGTAAACTTTTAATAATATCTGTATAAGTTTGAAAAATAAACACAGGGGAAGGGTCTTCCAGACAGAATGAAAGGTAATTGGGCTTGTAAACCTGAATAAAATGGAAACTAAGAAGGGAAATCAAATGTCCATTCTATAAATGTGTTAGTCAGGTTAGCATAAACCGCAGTATTTTGCTATAAAGTGGTTAAATGGCTTCCTCAAAAGTATAAAGTAGCTAAAAACCTTAAGAATAGACTGAATTCTTTCGAATATAATTCAGATTTCCTTAAAATTTGCCAAATATTGCCAACCCAGCAAAGACTGAGTAGTGAGTGTAATCAAGAAACTGAAAAGGGGCTCCTAACACACTTGTTAGCGAGCTAAAAACAACAGCAAAAAAAGGAAAGACGAAGTTCTAGGAATACATTAGAAATGTAGATTATCAAAAGTTAAAAACAGAAAAGTTTCACAAATGTTAAAATTATTCTAACTCTCAAAGGGTAACTTTAAACACCGTTGGGAGTCATGTGTTACAGCTACTAGATGGTAACAAGTAAATCTAAAGCACTTCCTCGGAACTGTTGGTTAGGACTGCAACACATCCTTGATACACAATTCGCTTTTACTCTCCTCCCGTTTTATAGCAGCAGTGACTTAAAACTCGCCCTGCTGTCAGAGTTCATTTTAAAAATGATTCTTGCTGAAAACGCTCTAAGAATAAACTCTAAATATTGTAGAATGCACCGAGGCGAGTGAAATCCCCTAGGTAGCAGGCAACCTTTAAAGAAGCGACAAAAACCGGGCCCTCGCGTTAGACTTCGCCAGGATTCTTTTTTGTTTTGTTTCAATCTGCCTGGGGCAGCAGCGTAGACTGGAAGGCGGAGACTGGAATTGCCTGCCAAGCCTCAGCTCTTGGTCACACAGCGGCAGCGCCCGCAGGTTCACGCCAAGTCCATCCCCCACCCTCTTTCGCCATTCATCGCGTTCCCCTCCCCTCCCCCCATCATGTGACCACAGCCTGGACTCTAGGCTTGTTTTTCCCCTCCGCTCAGCTCCACCGCGCAGGCGCCCCGGAGCCCATTCATTCGAACTGCGTAACAATAAGCCTCGGGGCCCAGTGGCTC
Source organism: Lyroderma lyra (assembly GCA_004026885.1). Taxonomy (NCBI): domain Eukaryota; kingdom Metazoa; phylum Chordata; class Mammalia; order Chiroptera; family Megadermatidae; genus Lyroderma; species Lyroderma lyra. The sequence goes on from PVJL010002753.1 coordinate 107,354, forward strand.
CGCGAGTTCCCCAACTCAGCGCGAGCCCCTCTCGGCCCTGAAGAAGGAGGCACCTTACTGGGGTACCCGCAACTGCTGGTCCTCCACCGCGGGCCAACCTCCGACCCTCCGCCCACAAGCGGGGAGTTGCAGTCAAACTTTCCGGGGCAGCCCCGGCGCCGCGTCGGCCGCTTCCCCCGCCCAGGCCCGCCCCAACTCTGCACCAGGCCCGGCCACCCACCCAGCAACCCGAACCAGAGCGCTGTCCTCGCCAACTCCTGCTAGCCCCCACCGCTGAGACCCCCACCCCCACCGCGGGCCGCGCCGCCCCGAAGCTCAGGTGAGCTCGCGGAGGCGCTGGTCCAGTGGGTTCGCAGTGGGCAGTTACCGGACGGTTAACTGACAGTACCGTGAGGGCAGCCTTTCCAGGACGAGGAGCCCGGACCCGAACTCGCCGGCAGCCCGGTCCCTAGGGATACTGCCCCTCCCTTCCCCACCCCCACCCCTTCCCGAACTGAAAGACAACAAGCTCGCCGAAGAGTGCGGTCAGCACCGGTGCTGGCGGCCCTGGCCACGACAACACCACCAGCAGCTCGCGTACCCCTTCTCCGACTGACGCCGGCCTTCCTGGCGCGGGTTACTGCTCCCGCCGCCGCTCTCACTCTTCAACCGAAACTTTCCTACTTACCAAACCCGTCGCCATTACCAAGTCTTTCAAGCTTCGTCTTCCCCCTCCCCTCACCCCCTGGGAGGTTGAGCCTCCGCCCAGCTCTTCCACTCTCTTATTAGCCTGCAGAACTGCCACTCGAGCTTTCCCTTTTCCCATTGGGTGGTGCTGTGTCCCGTCTTGGTGGGCGGACTTGTATTGACTTTTCTGTTGTGTTGACTGGAGAAGGCGGCGTGTCAATCATTAGAGTGCGCGCTTCGGATTGGATTGCTGCCGAAACTCCGGGACCCAAGCCAAACCTTGTCCCCGAAATGGATTGTGGGTTTGTAGTTGCAGTCTGGCTTTGTACCTCTGGGAAACGGCGCACTGAAGAAACAGGTTGGACTACATATCCCACATGTGCGTACACATCGCAGTCTTGATAGTAAACAAGAGTCATAGGGACACGTGTATCAGCTCGTTTGTTTTGGTGTCTGGGACAAAAGGGAGGAGGTGGAGGAAGAGAGTGTTTTAAAGCTTTGGCCTCTTTTCCTCTGGACCTGTCCTAGCAGTGAGAGCAGCCGCAGCCTCTTGCAGCACCCATTCCTGGCCATAAACAGTCAGAGTCTCTCGCTGCTCCAAGTTTGGCAGCAGGCCAAGGTATTGTTTTAGTGCTGGGGGAAGGAGATGACTACACAAGCGGAAGCAGTGCAGCTCGGAGTGGGCCAGTCACCCACAAAGCACGGTCCCAGGCTTGATGGGGATAATAAAGGTGGTAGTGGGCGTCCCTGAGAAGAACTAGATTTCCCTTATCCAGAGCCTTGCCTCGCCACCCTCAAGACAGTAACTTAAGATTTCTTTGCCAACTCTGTTCAGTTCACCTAAGATTTGTTGAATGCCGGCTATGTGCCAGGCACTGAGAGTCTTGGGGTGGGCAATGAGAGAAGTTGTTCAGGGTGTTAATTTTCAAAGCCGTAAGCGGGGGTGAGTGACTACTATTGGCATTGAAATTGGGAGAACTTGAGCAGTGTTTTCCATATTGACCCGCTTGCTCCATGGTTATGGTAATACAGAGGGGTGTACCGTGACTTAACCTAATTCCCATTTGCCCCGAGAATACTCTCCAGCAGCCATTGGAACTGCAGGGTTTATCCCAAAATAACTGCAGATTACAGTGCTAACCTTACCCCCAAATTTAAGGGCTTTGACATGTATCACATGAAAAAATATTAAATGCTGATCATCATGTACATTTCTGTTACATTAGAATTAGAGAAAAGTTCTGTTTAGAAATAACTCCAAGAACAGTTTTTTAATTTTATTTTCCCATTGAAAACTGTGTTTGTGTAAAACTGAACGAACGCGGCAGCGAGCTGCACTTTTCCAAACGGGAAATGGGTTACACTGATTTAACTTTTGAACTGTTTTCTAAGTTTCTTTGGTGAGTTTTTGTTAACCATTTTCCCCCTCCAGATGGCTTTCCATTGATGAAAAGAAGGTCTTTTCACTTGTTTCTACAAGGAGTTCCTCCTTAAATTACTAATGTTATGACTCACTGGAGAAGGATGGCTTCTCTGCTTTACAGTTGCCTTCACTTTAAACATGGCAGCCTCTCTAGTCTACAAGTGTAATGGATGTGTTTACCATTCCCATCACAAAGGCATTGTTAAGCAGTTTCCCTTTGAACCTTTAGGGTTTAATCATTTAAGCTATGCTTTAGATTTTATATCTTTAGATCACTATATATATATATATATACACTTAAAGTTTAAGAGAAGGAAAACAACATTAATAAAAACTCAGTAAAGTCAAACTTTTGAAAAGACTGAAATCATAGCTAATTATTTTTTTAAACTCCCTTTGTTTCTTGAATTTTTAAATGTACCTGAAAGCCACATAACAAGAAGTATAAAATTAACCTGTTAAAACAAGTTTTCATATTTTAGGGATTCCCTATTTGAATCCTTGAAGTGAAATTATTTCTAAAATAGTCCTCCCTACCATGTGATCCAAGATTTACTTTCTGTATTCACAAATAGTAATCATTATATTTTTTCTGAAAATAATTCAGAGGACCGACAAAGTACCAAAATTTTTCTGAGAAAAAAGGACAGGATTTGAACTTAGTGTCATCCTTCAGAGATTAATAGGGTGATCCAAAAAAGAACTCACTGTACCTCTGCAATTTTGTACTTGTATATCCTTACTTTCTTCCTCCTCTATTTTTTCAGTAGAGATCCATTGTACCCCAGAATTGAATATATAAACTCCAAAGTTTAATATCTTGACAAAACCATAAACATCTGTGGAATTCACCTAATCTTACAAAATTAAAATCTCAGATCTTTTTGCCTAACTCCCTCCAGGAAACGAAAAAGCTTTCCTTCTCCCAAAAATGAGCTCTCAAGAGCTTGGGCAAATCCTTTGCCCTCTTCATGGCATAAACTCTGAGGTCTGCTTTTGGTTATCCCTTAACTTTACTTTAAAGTTTCTCTATTTGAAAGTTTTTACTGAAAGCTTTTGTGGAGATATTTTTTGGTGGATATGGTGATGGGAAGAATTAATACCTTAGATCAAGATATTATACATTCTTATAAGTACTAATTTATCTTTTAATAGTATTATAAACTTTTTCTATTCATTCAATGAAAAATATTGATTTAGGAAGCATTTGAGATCCTGCTTCTCAGAGTCAGTTGGCTCAAATAAACTCTTATAAAAATTCTCTCTAGAAAAAAAATACACACATACACACGTGTGTATTTCCTATTATTTGTTGTCCATGGTGCTGTTTCACATACTTTCATTTTTGTCCAAGTCATTGAATATAAGAGTAAAATCTGATAGTTGAGTCACAACTGATTAAATACCAGTATTAGAATTCTCTACACCTTAGGAACACAGTACTGTCTTTTGATTTTCATGGGAAACTGAATGGCTACATTATTACCTTAGGTATATTTAATAGGAACATCATTAATTTATGAGTGGCCATTACCTTATGTATATTTAGTACCTTATGTACACTTATACATTACCTTTTGTATACTTACATACCTTATGTATACTTAATACCTATATACACTTACTTGTACATTACCTTATGGATACTTACATAAATTATATCTACTTAGTACCTTAGGTACACTTATACATTACATTATGAATACTTATGTTATATATATATTTAGAATCTTAGGTATACTTCTGTACCTTATATTTAATGTTATATATATTTATATAGTACCTAATGTATAATTATACATTACCATTATCTTATGTGTATTTAGTATCTTATGTATACTTATACATTAGTACCTTATGTATATTTAACAGGAACATCATCATTAATTCTTCGGTGACCATTACAAAACCAGCCAACTCATAAGCCAAAACAAAGATCAAAGTACTACAAAACTAGTAAGATTTCCTTGGAAATGTTTATACATGTAAATTCCACTCTTTTACTAAAATAGATATAATTAATTTTTATCTGTTCTTCAAATGTGTCCATAAAACTGAGATTAAAAAATGTTTTGTTAAATAACACTTACTCTTGGTTAGTATACACACACACACCACACGTTTCACATAAACTATGCCGAACTATGTGCGTACATCAAGAAGTTGTCATCTGAAATAAAGTTGTCTTTCCAATAGTTTGTAAAATTACCTGTTCTAATTTAAAGATGGTTAAAAAAAAGAATTTAGAAAAATCCTATTAAGAGTGAAATTAAACAATGTATTTCCCATGATTCCACCACATTCGGCACACCAGTTACAACTTTGCTATACTAAGAAAGACATTCAAGCACGTAGCATTGCTTAATATTGAGAATATCACTGTTCAAACTGTCCAAAGATAAGGAAACAAAATCACTAAAATCAATTACTGAAATTGGGAAATCAAGAAAATGTGTGGTCCAAAAAGTGCCCAAACTTTTAGATAGTATCTTTCTTGGTAGTTATTTAAACTCTCATGAATCTCTTGTGGTTGTTAATTATTGATGCAAAAAAGTTAAAGTTTGGTTGTAACGACCATAAAGTAAGACCTTTGTTCAGTGGTCCATATGTAGGTATCTTAACACTATCACTGGTAGGAGGAAGAAACAAGGGAAATGGGAGGTATTATAAATGACTGCTGGGTCTCTAGCTTGGGTACCTTGCTGGCTTGGGTAACAGTGGTATGTTGATGCTAGCAAATGTTGGAAAGAACAGATTTAGTGACTGGGAGAAGGGGATAAGATGGTTCAACTTGCTGTACAAGTACGAAATTTGGGTGCGTGAGTTTCTATAAGCAGCTAAACATACTTGTCTGGAGTTTAAGACATCTAAGTCTACAGAAATAAACTTGGGTGTCCACAGGACATAGAGGGGGACCACATTTTATGGTTTTAATTGCACTCAAAAATTTTTATAAGTTTTCCAATTTGGTATAAATGAAAATGTGAGTACATATTTAGAGAAATACATAATTCTACTTAATCCTACTTTCAACTTTAAAATCAAGCAGAAATATGAGGGTTTTCATCTGCTCAAAAGACTGTTCCCATGGCTTTCATTGCAAACTTTCTAGCTAGATAATTTCTATCTGAACCATTTAACACAAATTACCACATATTTTCTACTCCTATCTATTTGATATCCCAAGCCCTTCTAATTTTTATTTGTAGGTAAAATGTACCTAATTTTGAAGACAATTGAGTCTGATAAAAAAAGCAATTAATATCATAGGAATAGTATGTACACAGGACTTAAGACACTGTGCTACACTTGATATTTTTGCTTACATTTGCCTCCCCAACACTTACGTCATCTCTTTCTCTATCAATCACTTTTTTTTTTTTTTTTTTTCTGCTTTTTGGTATGTGGTTATTAGCTCCCTGGCTGGGAATCGAACCCAGGCTGAAGCACTGACAGTGCCAGCGCCAAAGCTGTAAGCCACTACACCATCAGGGAACTCCAATCACCATTTCTTATGCAACTTTTTGTCTGAGAAATTAGTAAATTAGGTGCCTGCTGAAAAAAATGAAAAGTTGGGTAAAGGGGCATGAATTTTCTTACTAATATGTAGTGTATTGTGTGTGTTATGCTGTATGTCATATGCCCTCTTGGACATTAACTCCGTTAAATAGCTTCCATGGTCTGAGTGTCACCTGTTCTATATATTCATCACAATTATTTCAGAACAGGTCTCATTTCTGCATTAATTAGCACTGTTCTCATTCATTTTTGTCTCTTCATGTGCTAGTCACACAAAGGCAAATGATATTTGTCTAATTAATGCACTTCAGGCCTTCAAATTATATAGCATATCATAATGTGCTATAGTAATAAAAATGTTGAGGATATTTTAGTTCAGCTTTAAGGAGCAATTTTGAGAAAAATGTTTGCCAAAGATGTCTTTATAGTGAGCACTCTCCTAAAGTAATTAAAATATTATTTGGTCTCAAAAAGTATAATCCGTATACATTTCAAGAATATAGTCATAATATAAAAGAAGTACAATTGCATTAAAAGTCAGTCAGCCTTTGGCTAAAAGAGGCAGTGAAGTTGTAGGGATGTGCATTTATTCTATTGTTCCTCAGCAGGATCCAGGTAGATTTTCAATTAGGACAAAGATAGAAAATCAGCAATAAGAAGCAACTTTATGTAAGATTTCGACTGGTCATATTTACTGCTCATAAACCTTTTCAAGGGTTCTATTTTGTAAACTCTTTTTCAAATTAAATACTCATAGAACACATTTATGGTTTTACGTCTGGATTTTTGCAGTCAAGAGCCAGGGCTGCTTGTTCGTTTAAGAAGTCCATTTCCAGCTCACACTTAACTTTCCCTTGCACCTAGAAAAATAAGTCATTTTCTGTTTTTCCAATTGAGAGTAAAAATGCATCTACTTACTATAATGAAGCAGCCATAATTGGTACTGACAAAGCATTTCACATATATACATTTTCTGGTAGTGTTTTATATTCAGGAAAACGGCAAGGCTCAGGCTGTGGTTCAATCATAACCACCTGATAGGTGGCATTTCATTTTTATGAGGGCGGCAATTACTTCTATGTCATACACCATTACACGCTTCTTCAGGATTTCCTAGGCCAATTTTAGATTTACAAACTTAGAGCATAAAAAGGAACAGAATAATAAAGCTTTCCTCTCAAAATCTGCATTGGAAACGTTCTATGCATTTCTCTAAATACTAGGCTCAATAACATCATTATTAGGAAAATATATAAAGCCAAGAACTGCATGAAGAACCAAGAGTTCTCAATTGCCCATGAGTTCTTCTATGGACTCAAAGTAAATGATTTTGGTGAAGTCACTGATTCTCCTCAGCTATATAATAGATTTATATGAATAGATTGAAGCTTATAGTTATTGTTGGGCACACAAGTCCTCTGAAAATATAATACCTAGTGTACTTCATTGCTTATAGTCCCATAATTATGCTTGTAAAGTTGTTTTTTTTTTAAATACCTGTGAAGACTAACAACTATATGGTCTCAGTTTTGCTGCCTTTGAAAATATCCTGGTACAGGTAGGGTTGTCTCAACTCTTACTCAAATTTCTTTTTGTCAAAATTCTAATATTCAACACCAGGCTACACCTCACACCTCTCTTAATTTTAGAAGCCACCATTCCTTATAATTTGATTTCTCCATTATGTATTAAAAATTCTATTTCTCCCTTAGGCATTAACATGATTAGATATTAGAATCCATTCAGTTATTTAACAAAGCCTTGGTTTATTCAGATGTAGTACTAAACCTTTCTAGGCTTACACATTATTTTCTTTAAGAATGCCAAAGGTCATCAAATACTCATCATAAACATAGTATTTCTTGAGAAGAGTAGGAAAAATTATATAATTGTTTTAAAGTGCTTTAGAAAGGAAAAGGGCTCAGTACAAAATCTTATGTATTTCAATAAAATTCAAAGTCCCTTGTTTCATGCCACATGTTTCACATACAGCATTTTCGAGCATTGTAAATGGGCTGCTGGCAGAGTTTATAATAGCAAACCAAATATATTCACCTAACTTATGTCACAGGTAGTGTTTGTTAAAATATATGCACCAAGTCCTAGTTTATATGGATATGCAGGAATCGCACTCTTTATATATATATTTAAAACAAATAATGGAAAGAATTTTTGTCTTAAAATGTTCTCTGAGAAAAATTCTTAGCCATATATAATATGTCCTTGAATGAAACCTCAACAGAGAATTTCCAAACAGTAGTAAGGATTCTTAATTAGTAAATAAAAACATACACAAATCAATTAGAGATGTTTTAAATACTTCAGACATAAATTCTTTAGTTAGCCAGATTTGGTTATTCTCAATGGCGAAATTAGTCTGCAACATATCAAAGTTATATCACACATGATTAATATTTATAATTTAAAAAAATCTATTGCTATTCAAAACCATATTTTTTTGCTACACTATGCCCAGAGGGGGTAGTTTTCACATATGCCATATCTATCATTCATTTCACATAGGGCGATTCGCACTATGGAAGTCATAGTAAAGAAACACGCCAAAAAAAGAGAAACCTTCATAAAACAACATAGTTTATTATAAAAGTGTGCTTTATTATAAGGAAAGTTTAAATATAACCAACAATACTGAAAATAATGTAACTGGCATTTATAGCCTTGGTCAGAGTTCTTTATTAAACAGGCAGTTTTTGCTATTCCATGAATAGTTAACAATCAGCTTATGCAATAAAATAGGTAACTTAAAAATGAAGAAAGAATACAGAATGATGAACCAGAAATCTGGGGTTCTGTGTTTTTTCCTGTTTTAACAGACATGGCTTTTAAAATAAACAGAAAACAAGTCATCTTCATGTAATAAGCTCTCTTCCTACAAGAAAGTTCAAAATTGTTAAAACAGTGTTCTAAATGTGGCTGAAGTTATACTTTACATACTTTAACTTCTTATATATACATTATCTGATTAACATATTTTAACCACGTTTTCATTATACAAGACAATAAACATTCTCTAATGAGACCATACTAGTAACAGGATCATTTTACCCCTGCATATATTTAAAACATGTTTTCCCAAATAAAATTGCTCATTTAAAAGTGAACAACTGGTTAAGATTAATTTCTCTAGACACTGGAGTCATGTGGGTTGCAAATCATGTAAGACTGTATTGCTTCGGTTGAATAGAATTCATTTTAGATAGTCAAATAATATATCAATTATCAATGAAAGTCTATTCAAGTTGAGTTCATTCTGTACTTTAAATGTGAGTTTACATTAAAGCAACTGGCAAGGCCTAATGGTATATTTAGAATGGGCAGAAATTTCTTTTATCTTCCTGTATGGTTTTGCTTATAAAAATCTATTTCTACTACTTTGGAGGAAACCTCTAGGAGTAGGTATCTGAAAGGATTGTAGTATGGATACCTAGTGCAGAATAAAGAAATAAAGGAATATCCTGTGGGCATGCCAATAAGGACCCCAAATTATTTTTGGTAAAAGAGGGTCATTTATTTTTGTTTGTATGTATGTATGTAGTATATTTAGGATCTTCGGTTTTTAGAAGACAATAATCTAAATAGCTTTTTTAAAAAATAACTTTGTGGCATTAAGTGTCAAACTCAAATTTTTAAAGCTAAAGAATACAGATAATTGCAAATGAAAAGGAAGCAGAGATATATGCTTTATGAGGAAAAAACGTTAATGATATCTCATCTGAAAAAGACTCTTCCCTATTACAATGACTGAATTGCCAGTCCTTAAAACCACTGGGAAGATGCAGGTTATGGACATTATGCCAAAGAAGTCAAAATGTACATTATTGCAAAAATATAAAAGGTTTTAGAATTGCATATGATGTTTTATACCATTTCACCAATAGGCCAAGGCCAGCACATAATCAAAGCCAAAAAAATTTAAAACAGAAATAATTAAAATTGTACTTACTACACATATAATGAATTAAAAAAGAATGGGATGCCATGCTGTATAGCATGATTCATTGCCAACTTTCCTCTTACATGGTCATAGTCACTAACATATCAATCTGAGTAAGTCAAAACAAACACGGATCATCTATGATAACACCTTTTACCTTCTTAAACACAGATATTTTCAAGATAGTATTACAATCATTTGAATAAACCTTTCAGTGAAATAATTTTGTGAAGTAGAAAATCATTTTATCAATGTCTATTTTTATGATCTACTCTTTAGAAGGTGATGTTAAAGCCTATTGCCTATTAAATCACTACTCTGTTTACTGATACATTGTAAATGTAAAAAAAGGAAAAAAACCGGAAATCACAGAAAATGCTTGGCATCTACACAAACACATTCTCAGTGGACTAACCACTACTGTGTAATTTTGTCACTATAGGTCTTCTTGCTCCATACTTTTGCTTCATGCAGTGGGTTCAACAATATCCATGTTTGTTCCAAACAGGGCAACTAATTGTTCTTCATAGGTGGTGATGTTTCTTTTCATAATTTCCATGCAAGGTCCCAAAAGCCTTTCAAATGCTTGCACATCCATGGCTGAGAAAAGGAGAGAATAAAAGAAAAATAAATAACATTCTTTGAAAATCTGCAGAATTTCTGAGATATTTATGCTACTGTTCTGCAGATGGCAAATATGCCATGATATTTTTTAGATAAATATAGAAGAAAAAGACATAAAGATAAAAACGTTTCATTTTCAAAGGAAGTAGTCAGTGTCCCTTGGTGATATGATATAGGATGCAAGGTTGGTGGGAGGTTCCTAATCCAAGTTAAGAAAAGAATGAGGGACTGGCATGGCTAAGACCTTGGACCTTAAAATAATTAATTAGTTTTGATGTCATCACCTGAGTAATGCAGACTCTTCAAGATGGCATGGGAGTGTTTTCTATCCTATTTTTCCTCTTTAGGGTTTACAATGCCATATTATGAATATGCAATGTCACCTTTTATAATTTTTACTTTTATTATTGCCTAGCACTTCAGAATTAAAGCCCAAATAGTGCTTTTGTCCATATATTTTATGTCACTTTGCTAGCCTGTCTCATGAATTTTTAAAACTGAATTTATAATATACACATGGAAAATACATCACACTCTCTACTATAAAAATACAAATTAAAATACATTGCTTTTTGCCTTTCAAATTTGCAAAGGTAAAAAACACAATGTTTGTAATAATAGAGTGAATGGACATTCTTGCACTGTGGGTAGCATGTAAATAGAATGTGAGAAAATGCCTAAGCTGTAACAACAGAAAACCCATGCAAATAAAAGATGAGAAGGAATTATAACAGGATGTGGAAGTCACTGGGTGGTAGTAGTATGCTGAGTTTTTCCTACCTTTTCTGCGTTTCTCAAATTTTCTTTAAAGTGAATATTATAATTTATTATAGAAAAAATAATGGAGTTTCACTCACATCACTTTACTCTGTCTAATATCTCTACTCAGGGAAATTACCTGTCAGTTTCTGCCTTCTCTTTCATCCAAATAAGTATAACACTTGATGTATATTATACTTTAAAACCTTTTTAAAAGTGGCTTCTCTAAGTTAATTTTGAGGACAGTAGCAAATATTAAGAACATGAAGCTAAGTTTCCTCTACTAAACTATAGATGAAGAGAAAAGAGTGGCTAATTACTGTTGAATCATTTTTTTTAAAGAAAATGTCATCTATAGTGACACCACCTGAATTATATTTTTCATTATTAAAGTACATTATTTCTCATATGTATATTTTCCAACTGAAGTTGGCATTTCTGCCAAGTTACTATGTGGTATAAGAAGGTAATTAAGCACCTGAACAATAAAGAAAATTTTATTGTGTTTTGACAAACCTGAGCCTTTGTTTCCCAATACTAGGATAAATATTCCTGCAAACATTCTAACTTTCCCCACAGAGCTCCCTGCACTTTATAAAAATATTGTTTTAGCCTTCTTTTTTGAAGAACATAGTGCATGTTGTTCATTTGAAGGATTAGATATAAAACTTGGTATTCAGAATTCTTATTTTAATTAATAAATTAAGATGCTACTTCATGCCTATGAAAAAGAATACAATATATATGTATGTGAAAGTTTTAAAAAATGGCTTCCACAAACTGATTTTATAATTCAAGGAATGCTAATCTTATTATATTTTGTGGGGACCATAAAACCTGAGAACCCAATAAAATAATCCATAAAACATGAATATGTAAAGTACAGACATAACAACTTCAACCAGAAGAAGCATGCCCGCTGCTGTGAGTCCTACCTAAACATTTGACAGTCCCAATGGCGTGTGCAGAGGCTGCTCGAGGTTTGTTAGTTACCAGAGCGAGTTCTCCAAAATACTGTCCCCGAGAACACCGAGCAATTTCCACTGCATCATTCTCTTCTACTTCTGATTTACCCTGACAAGGCAATTAAAAGCATTAACTTTTAAAAAATAAAAGTTAACCTTAGTCAAAAAGAAAATTTATTACGTTTCTTGCTAATATTATGTGGATTTTTAGAGCTTACACTTATCTTCCTTTTCATAGTAATTTTCACTTCTCCAGATTCTACAATGAAGAAAGAATCAGCCAAATCTCCCTATGAGAACAAAATAAAAAGAGAGTGAAAATGCAAATTTAGATAAAAACAATCCTCTTGTCTATCACACCGCTGAAGTCAATCCAACCCCAATGTACAGATGATCTGTCTAAAAAATGAAACCCATAAACAGGCTCTTGCTTTCTAAAATGAGAGGTTACAATTAACAATCATAAAGTACGAATTCCATTTGTAAAATTATTTGAAATAATATACTCTCTACCAGAGCATTTTTGCTGAAGCTGGCCAAGAAAATATGGCAACTAACACTGGGATAAGAATTCCACCCAAACTTCAGCCTGGATAACAGCACAGATGTTAGAAAAGGCAGCACCATTCCCAGCAGCACCTCCTCAGTCAACAGGAATGTCAGCCAATGCTGTGCATCCCATGTCATCCTAATATCACAAGAATCAGCATAGTGACCCAAGAGAAGCTATCAACTCCCAAAGAGGAGAATGCACCTAGACTTACTCGGAAATAGTAGATTCGGGTCCTTATGTTTTGACTGAAGTCATCTAGGGACCAAACTTTGAAATACCAATTTACTAACAATCCACCTCAAGCTCTCAAAAAGACTTCTAAAAGTACTGCCATATCTAACTACAAATGCAGTTTTTCTTGGTGGTGTTTTTAAATTAACTGTGCCATGATTTCCAGTGACACCTTCTGAATTAAATAATATAACACAGAAGATAATAGATACTGATTTTTCTGAGACTCTCAAATTGATTCTGAAGAAACTCAGGTATTTTAAAACTCTTAGTACAATTCAAGAAATACAGTATCAGATTACATCCCTAAAATAAGTGTAGACATGTGTTTATAAATGCTTAAAAGACAACTAATATCTCAAAATATCTTTAATAAACTCTTAGTATACATGTCCCCATTTTCTGATCTTTATATCAGGTTTTCATAGGTGCTTTATGTTAAATTTTCAAGTGTTTTGAATCATACTGGTGCTATTGACTGCTGTGTAATTTTGTTCTCAAAATACATGCCAAGTGCATGTAAAAAACTGGTGAAATGTGAATAAGGTCTGTGGATTAGATCAATGTCAGTTTCCTAGTTTTGATACTGCACTACAGTGATGCAAGATGCACTGGGAGAAACTGGGGGACGAGTGCAGGGGACCTCTCTGTACTATTTTTGCAACTTCCCATGAAACTATCATTATTTCAAAATAAAAAGCTAAAAAAAAATCATTTCAAAAGTGCTCTATACTTGATCAATTTTATAGTAGGAACTTAGCCTTGTTCTCTATTTTAACTCCACTTCTTCCCAATCTTTCACTGCTCTAATCTGTGTTTATGTGTGCACACTGATTGATTTACTCATTTATTTGCCTTCTAAAACAATTATTTCCTCAGTCTCACAGATTTTGAATTTTGTTTCACATATATCAAGAGACAGTATTTTAGATAAATATCAAAATATAGTATAATATTATAAAAATTACAGAATCTATTAAAAATCTGTTTAAATCATTTGCTCAATGATTCAAAAATGTAACTAGGAGAGAAGGTACTATCTATCATCTGTGTGCTGTATCTGTAAACTTCAACTGACTTTATAAATCCTACTTCTTGGTAGCCCAAAATATGTATTACTACTGGTTCCAATTGGGATCTTGGAAAAGCATGAGGGATTAAATAGCATATTAGCCCCTATTTAGTGCCAGGAAGCCAATACAGTGTATGGTTCTGTGTGCTCCCTTCTTGGTTAATTTTAACAGGGAGCAGCCACAGGGGGTTTCATCATAAAACTGATTATACAAAACTCTATAATATCTTTCAGTGCACCTTCTGGGTCGTTATTAACCTCACAGACTGCTCAATGAATAAGAACCTTATGGAATATAACCCTAAACTGAGTAACAATAAAAAGAATTATACCTGAGCAATGATTTGTTCTCCATCATTGTATACTTTGGTGCCTATCACATCTACCACTTTCAGGCGTTCAGAAACCTACAAAGAAAAAAACAAACAATATTATTAAACAGATTAACTGGGTAATTTTATCTATTTCAGAGGTTAAAAATTGGTAGTCTGTAAATCAAATAAACTGAGCAGTGTGTGGGTTGGTGTGTGTATGTTATATAAATTAACAGCATTTTAAAATAAATTTCTCATAAAATTCTGAATTTCCAGTTTCTTTTGAAAAATCAGGAGACTCAGCAATACTCAGCCCATATTTCCACAGGGCAATAATAAACTATAATGGAATAGCAGCTATTTCTTTAGATAGAGCACACTTTCTCCAGTTTACCAAAGTCTCATCTTGGTGGTTTTTTTTAATGTTTTATAGCAGTATTAATCATATTTGTAAAAACATGGAAGCAACCCAGCTGTCCTTCAGTAAGTGAATGGATAAATAAACGTATATCCAGACATGGAATATTACTCAGCACCTAAAAACTCATGAAAAGACATGGAAAAACCTTAAATGCGTATCACTAAGTGAAAGAAACTAATCTAAAATGGAAATATACTGTATTATCCAACTATATGACATTATAGAAAAGGCAAAACTATGGAGACAATAAAAGGATCAGTGGTTGCCAGGGTTTGGGGGGAGGGGCGGGGGTAAACAATGAATAGGTGGAGCATGGAAGATTCTTAGGGCAGTGAAAATATTCTGTATCTTCAATATATTGAAAACAAAAGTGTATATCACTTTGGTGACACCCAGTAGAATAAACTTGATTGCTTAAATAAATCTAAATCAACTGGCCTTTTCATCCTCATTTTCAAATGCTTTTGTACCATGATGTTATTGGCAGAGATGATAGCAGGAAAGAGAAAAGGAGGAAAAGAAACCAGTGTAATGAAAAGCAAAGAAATGTTACAGAAATGAAGGTTGTAGACAAGGCAAAAGGAAAAGAAAAGGTATGTATCATAGGTGTCATGGATAATGTGTGTTAACAAAAGTCAGAGAAAGGAACTACCCACACACTACAAAAAAAAAAAAGTCAGAGAAAGAGTGAACCTTGAATAAAGTGACAATATTAACAAATAAGACACTCACATTTTCCCAATTAATCAATGATTCTATTAACTTTTTTGGATAAAGACATATTTCTAAGAATCAAAAACACGTAATGAGAAAAAGCTGGACATAACAATTGAGAAATGCTATGTAATTATTTTTCATATAAAATGGCAGCTTAGTAAACAATGTTCAAAAATACTTTTTAAGAATTATGTATATAATTGGATGTTCTGGAGTGGTCGCACTGAGGACACCTTGTCCTCCAAGTGCAATTCTAAAAAGCGTCGGTAAGCCACAGGTGCAAATGAATCGGCTGAATGTATGACTACTTCTGATGAATTTACAATTGTTTTCTTCTTAAATAGAGGGCAATCCAAAGTGAATGTTTCATACTCTCCACCTTCTCCACAAACATGAACTCCATATTTCTTAGAAAGCTCTAAGAGATAAGGCTTCATTTGATCCAGGAATTTTCCAAGATGCTTATTTGGATGTAAACCCAAAGCTGCCACTTTGATGATGATTGCTTGAATGTTAGATGACATCATCTCTTGGAGCAAATCTTGCTTCCTCTGCCAAAGGTAAGCTAAAAGCTGAAGATTAAGCCTTTTACACGCATTTTCTACTCAAACATGTTGACAGTCAGAAAGTATAGCACCTACTGATATCCCCTCTACTTCTTTTTCCTTAAGTTTCAAAAGCTCATAAAGATCTTCAACCTCATCTCCTTCACATTTGGTATACACTCATCCTGTATCCACACTCCTTCCTCTGATGGTGAGGTGACAGAGGGGAAGAGCCATCGCTTCAGCAATGGCATGATGACCCCACTGTCTGATTCATGTAGCTATACAGTTCATCTGATCCCACTTGGTTTTCAGCTGGTCTTAGATTTGCTAAAGCAAATGATCTGATGCCCAGCAGCAATGCACTGCATCGTATTGTAACAGTTGTCCTTCCCACCACTGATCAGAGACACAACCCTCTTGGTTTTCTTCTTTATGTGACTTGCCTAGCTCGAAGGCATTTGAATTTCCAGTCCCTGATCTTTTTTTTTTTTTTTAAAGATACACTGTTAAGAGAAAATCATTTGCCTAATACACATTCTGTAATGTGGCCAAAATTTCTGTCAAGCATATATACCGATCGACAATACCACAAAAAGATATTTCAGCAGATGAGTCAGCACTAACCACAAGGTTTTTGGCCAAGATGCTGGAATGATGGTGTTGCCATCCACTAAGACAGGGTAGAGAGGGGAGGAGTTGATTTATGATGCATTAGATCTGAGATGTCTATTAAGTGTCTCAGGAAATGTTAAATATGTTGTTGGATACATGAGTGGCCAGTGATGTCAATTTTAAAAGGTATCAACATATAGCCCAGGGGTGTCCAATCTTTTGGCTTCCCTGGGCCACAATGGAAAAAGAAGAGTTGTCTTGAGCCACACTAACAATAGCTGATGAGCTTAAAAAAACAAAACATCACAAAAAACATCTCATAATGTTTCAAGAAAGATTACAAATTTGTATTGGGCTACATTCAAAGCTATCCTGGGCCACATGTGGTCTGTGGGCCACAGGCTGGACAAGCTTGATAAAGACAGTATTTAAAGCCAAGGGGTTTGACAAGTTCACCAAGTAGCCTGAAAACAGAAGAAGAAATCCTGGAATGCCAATTTTAAGAGTAAAGGAGGAGAAGAATAAGCAGCAAGGATGACTGAGAAGGAGAAGCCAATGAGGACATTCTGTATTTAAATAACCTCTCCCTATAAAGGTATAACTAGTGGCTGTCACTGACATTTATGTGATTATTTTAAGCCTGCTTTTAGGTAAAGACCACATGTATTTCTGCTATAGATGCCTGCAGGAATCTATTACTTGTAAACAACAAAACAAATGCAGTTATAAGTAGTAAAAGAAATAATAATTTATAGAAAGACCATAATTCAATATTTTCAAATGAAAACATGGGCAGGTAATTTATTCACAGAAACTCTTGTACAGAAGTAAATATTCTTACCAAAACAGAATCTTTTAAAGCAAAATACAATAAAAACATAAACTTACTTCCAAAGATTTAAGGAATGGCAGTGACTCGATAAAGCTTTCATACATTTTTCTTTTCTTTGCATTATTTTTCACAATTATTCTCCTGAAGGTTACCCTGTCCTACAGGCAGAATATCAAATACAAAGACAGTTAAAAGGTAGATTTTTATGGGGAAAACAAATTTGAAGAGATAGTTTCATTTTATTCCCTATAAGGAAAAAGAATAATTGAAGATTTTGAAATAAAAGATTAACATTATATTTTTAATGTAACTCATTTCACATTTCTATTTTTTCAAGTAGAAGATATAAAACCACATAAAATATTACTTTCATCTTTTTAAAGGAAGCATCAATTTACTTTTATTCAGATTAGAGATCTGACCACCATGTAATTAGGCTAAACCCACGAGGTGGCGCTGTAGCATCATTTTAAAAACTAAACTAGCACTGGTATTTTTCTTCCGTCAGCTTTATTGATGTATAATTGACCTATAATATTATGTAAGTTTAAGATATACAATGTGTGGATTCAATACAGTTATATATTGTGAAATAACTACCACAGTATAAAGTTAACACCTCTATATCAACTCACATAATTACTATTTCTTCTTTGTGGTGAGAACATTTAAGATTTACTCTCTTACCAACTTGCAAGTATAAAATACAATATTCTTCACTATAACACTAAGCTGTACATTTGATCCACAGAATTTATTCATCTTATAATTGCAAGTTTTTACCCTTTGACCAACATCTCCTCATTTCCCAGCCCCCAGCAACCATTGCTGTACTTGGTCTCTAACAGTTCAGACTGACACACAGTTCTTTTACTGTGCATGATAGCCTTAGAGTGTTACCAAATCAGTTACAACACTTTTTTTCTGTGGTATAATTGAAATATATTAGTTTCATATGTACAATATAATGATTTGATTCTTGTACATATTGTGTATGATCATAGTAAGTCCAGTTAACATCCATAATCTTCAGTTATAAAAACTATTTTTTCTTATGATGAGAACTTTTAAAATCTACTCTTAG
Organism: Lyroderma lyra; assembly: GCA_004026885.1. Taxonomy (NCBI): domain Eukaryota; kingdom Metazoa; phylum Chordata; class Mammalia; order Chiroptera; family Megadermatidae; genus Lyroderma; species Lyroderma lyra. The sequence goes on from PVJL010002753.1 coordinate 125,649, forward strand.
CAACTTTCAAATATACAGTACAGTATTGTTAACTACAGTCATAATGCTGTGCATTAGATCCCCAGAACTTCTTGTTTTATAACTGGAAGTTTTGTACTTTTGACCCCCTTCACCCATGACAACCATTTTTATAAAAAATAAAGCAGAAGAGAAAATAATGCGTATCACTTTTAGTGAAGTGTTTTTTAGTTACATAGAAACACACAAACATGAACATATGCACTGGTCATGATGTTTCCTAAAGTGCTTCTTAATCTAGGGTGTAATAAAAAATACAAGAAAAACACTATTAGAAAAATATTTAAATTATAAAGCAATTATAATGTAAGAGTTCTTAAAAAATTATTTTGTTTTTAGTAACATCCACATTATATCAGTTCTTTTTTCAAAATGTGCATAAACTACAATTTTCTTGAGTAGTCTAATTCCAATGTTTATTTCATGATCATCATTCTAAAATGTTCCTACATTTATACTATTTAACTTCAAAGATACAGAACTCAATCAAGGAAATAGAGAAATTTTAAAAGTAACAACTCAGAAAATGGTTTTCCTATAAGTTTTATTTTGAAAAAATTACTATAAAACATTATTTTAGTTCTTAGTAAAGAGCCCCCAGAATTTAGTTTGTCGTAGACTGATAATTATACCATATTAATATAAAATAACATTAACTGGACTATGTTCTTTAATTAATAAATTACCGTGCCCACATATTAAGGTTGAATTTAAATGAACTGATAGAATGAAGAAAAAATGCCAGTGTGGATGTAGGTATCTAGGAAATTAAGCATCCTGTTCTCCAATTTAGTTTATTACAATTTATAAGGGCTGTAATTTGGTCTTGTACTCTTAATAATTTTTTAAAAGAAAATTTTACATAGTAATTAGTAAAAATATTAAAGTAATTTCCAAAGTCTGGCTCTGCATCAGAATCAGCTAGAGCAGCGGTTCTCAACCTGTGGGTCGTGACCCCTTTGGGGGTTGAATGACCCTTTCATGGGGGTCGCCTAAGACCATCAGAAAACATGTATCAGATATTTACATTATGATTCATAACAGTAGCAAAATTACAGTTATAAAGTAGCAACGAAAATAATTTTATGGGGTCACCACAACATGAGGAACTGTATTAAAGGGTCACGGCATCAGGAAGGTTGAGAACCACTGAAGAGTGTTAACAATTAAAAAAGGTTTCTGAGGTCCCAGACTTTACTTTGCATGTAGTGCTGAATAACCTATAGTTTATAAAAGTGCCCCAAGTGACTCTGATAGATAATCAGGTTTGGGAACCAGCTGCAACACCAATTTATGGGCAGAATTTATTGCAAAACAGAGGAGACTAGAAAGAATTTAGCAATTTAGAAATTAACCACAATGAGCTATATGTCTCAGGAAAAAATTCTATTAGTGGCCCACCTCTTCATACCCATTGTGACATAAAGTCCTATTTCAAGTGTTTTCATCCTAGTCATTTCACAATGATCGCCTCTCTGAATCATCAGCATGGTCATGTAGAGATCAGTTAATTATCTAAGACTGAGTATTATGTGGAAAATTAGTCTATAAGAGTTTCTTCTTGGGATCTGCTTATCTTTACATCCGCACTTTTATGGCAGAGCTCTGATCTGTTGGTTCTAAAAAATAAAAAACAATTCTTTTCTACTCAACTTTCCCTGTAAAGAGGATAGCTAGTTAGGTCTGAAGTATTAATTGATTTATTAATCATTCTAATTTTTAAAAAACACTATTGCACTTAACACACAAACCCCAAGATAATCATCACAAACTGCCCACTTTTATAAAGTTTAATAATGTGCATAGAGATTAGTAAAAAAAATCTCTGAAAAATGCTTGATCCTTGAAAGCTTACGTATCACTCACATTGGGAAACATACCTAGTTTAGGGTTCTATGGGGTCTGAAAACTACTAATACTCACAGGGGCCAACTGGATAAATATGATCTCATGCTGAGGATGTGCAAGGAGGAGGCTTCCTTATTATATGACAATCTGACCCTGGCTGGCAACCCCATTCAGAGGATTAATTTTTTATATGATGCCTTCCTTTATGAATCAGGTCATGGCAGACTCTAGCTCTACCTGCCACTCTGATGATAGGCAAACACTTCCTGCGGACCAAGTCTCCTCTGGTTTCGAGTTCTTACTTTGATGGCTTTGGATATTCGAATCTTTGATAATCCTTAAACACTTAGGCGATTAGTTTCCCTCCACCAGAAACAATTCCAATTTTTCTTCTACAACTTAAAAAGCGATTCATCACATTTTTAATAAGTAGAGTAACTGCCTGGTCTTAACAAGGAGAAAAGTACATTATGTCTTGTTTCTCAGATCAAGCGATATTTTCATCAGCTGAATCCACTTCAGAGTCAACTGCTGCATTGTGATTGAATAATGTGTAACTTCTGTGAAGCTACAGTCCTAGAAATGAGAGTATTAATACACATAGTATCTCCACCTCTCCTCTCACAAAGGATTTGAGGGAAATGACTGGATAACTGCACATCAAAACTATAGACTGGGCTGTTGTTAAACAGAAAATGCAAGTATTGTAAGCATTCCCTTAAATCAGTGCTGCTGAAAGGGTGTTCTGGGCACCAGCATTGGTGTTTCTTGGAAGCTTCTGAGAAATGCAGAGTCGGAGGCCTCCTCCCAGACCCACCGAATTACAATCCATTTTAACAGATTCCCAGATGGTCATAATGTGAGAAACACCAGATTAAACATAGTCTTCCAGGAATCAGCTTCACTAGAACCTGCTACTCTGCATCCTGGTATCATCTATGAAGAATCTTTCTCCGCACTTCACCAAAATGTCTCTAAGCCAACTTTTAGTAAGTCTTGTAGAAATACCACCATTAAAAATTTTATTTTGAAAGCCTAGGTTCCACCTCTGGAGCATCTGATTAAATTTGTCTGAGGTGGGGCCTAGGCAAGAGGACTTTTTTTAACACCTCCCCAGGTAACTGATGTGTATCCATGTGAGAGGCACAAGCATCGTGATTGTTTGTTTTTGTTTTTTTCCCTATACAACTGCTTTTCAATGGAAAGTTGTTACCCATCAATTTATACCACACCAAGAGAATCAGTTTGTAGTGACTACTCAAATTCTAGCACACATCAGAATCACTTACCAGGCTTGCTCAAATATGGATCACTGGGCCTCATTTCCAGAATCTGATTCAGGAGGACCAAATCAGTAAGTAGAAACCCAAAATTTGCATTTCTAGTAAGTTTCCAGGTGATATACAAGGTCGGACAATTAATTTCACAAACTCATCGTAGAAAAAGTGCTATATATCTCATTGCTGAGTATCACTATGGTCACCTTCGAAGTACTCCCCTTGGGAAGCTATGCACCGATGCCAGTGCCTAGTCCATCATTCAAAGCAATTCTGGAACTCTTTTTCTGAATGGCCATCAGTGCTGGCCAAGGTTATAACACCTCACTGAATTGTTTGTGCAGTGCTGCCAACATAAGTGCACGGTGGCAAGTTCGTGAACTTAACTGTCAGATTTGGGGGTATGACGACAGCTCTCTCTGGTGGCCATTCCAGGAAAAGGTCCAAAATTGCTTTGAAGGGTGCACTAGGTGCTGGCAGCGGTGCATAGCTTCCCAAGGGGAGTACTTCGAAGGTGACCGTAGTGATACTCAGTAATGAGGTGTGTAGCACTTTTTCTAGGATGACCTCACAGATGCTACTGTTCAGAGGACCACACTTCGGGAACCAAAGACTAATATACTTAACATAGAAAGCTATCTGAGAAAACAGCACTGAAGGCTTTGGTTGGTGGTTTACTTGTGTGGCTGGTTGGTTAACAGTGGGTAAAAGACAACCATTTTGGATCTGAGTGTTTTTCTCAGGGCAGCACATTAAGTGCCTGACTTGGCTGGGGAAACAAAGACTTTACTCAGCAGAGTCTCAGTGCCCAATGTTTCAGTATCCATTAATTGTTTGATAAAATCCCTGGTGCCTGGTTATGTTCCCAAATAAATCTACCTATTAGAACTAAAATACCACATTTATCTGGTTTTTGTCATAATGCTTTTTACCAATAACAGTCAGGTCAAAGAACTATTTCACTCACCAAACCCCACAGAGCACCAGGAGAGGTAGCCGTGATTGTAGCTGCTCTGGGCGTATTGTACATTAAGGCCAGTTCGCCAAAACTCCCACGATTATCGTAGTTACCAACACATCTTCCAACACCATCACATTTTACATAAATATCAAATGTTCCTCTGTTGGACACAAGAAATTAAAAAAAGGTAAAAGTAATTCAAGTAAAATCTCATTACAATAAAACCAGATTTCAGAGAAGAGCCGGTACAATGAAATCTTATTCCAAGCCTCCCCTTGTCCTCTTTGATAACAATAAGCAGTAAAAGAGCATCAATACGTTCCAGAGACGCCATCTGCTCCAGATAAACAGGAAGAGATCATTGACTAGACTAAGGTAAGGACAATTCATGTCCCTGCAGGGGAAAATGAGACAAAACAATAAAAATTTAGAATAAAATAAATGATAAAAATAATACTAAGAGAGCAACCAAAAAATATACGCAAAGGCAACCATCTCTTTTTTTTTTTTTGCTTTTTTTTTTTTTTTTTTTGGTATGTGGGTACCTCCCTGACTGGGAATCGAACCCAGGCCGCAGCGCTGACAGCGCCAATGCTGAAGCCCCAAGCCACTACACCATCAGGGAACTCCAAAGGCAACCATCTTAAATAATGTATACAAAAGTGCTGACTATAGTTATCTCTAAGTGTAATAGTGAAAAATTCCAAGGACATAACTATCTAATAAAGAGCATTTCTTTCTAAAATGAGATAAAAAAAAAACTTCAAAAAAATATAGCTCTAACAATTTGGTCAGCCACAACTGTACAGCACTGGGGAGAGTCCTTTATAATCTAAAGGAGGGGACAGCAAACTTGTCCCACAGACTGGCTACCTGCTTTTGTAAACAGTTTTATTAGAAAACAAACACAATGGTTTATTATATAGTATCTATAGCTGATTTGTGCTAAAACAGCAGAATTACGCAGCCACAACAGAGACCATGTGGCCTGCAAAACCTAAAACATTTACATTATCTGGCCCTTTGTTTTTTTATTTTATATTTTTATCGTTAGACTTATTGGAGTGACATTGGCTATCAAGACTTACATAGGTTCCACGTGTACAATTCTATAGTGCGTCTATTTTTTGCATTACACGTTCACCACCCAATGTGACTTCTCTTTCCATCACCATATATTTGGCTCCCCTTCCCTCTTCTTCCACCCCCTCCTCCCTTACCCCCAAACAACCCTTAAACTTTTCATTGTGTCCATGAGTTTTTTGTTTGTTTTTTCTTTGTTGCTTTCAGTTTTACATTCCATGTATGAGTGAAGTCATATGGTTCTTGGTTTTTTCTGTCTGGCTTATTTTGCTTAGCATGATAATCTCTAGGTCCATCCGTTTTTCACAATGGCAGTATTTCATCTTTTCTTATATCTAAGTAATATTCCATTGTGTATATGTACCACAGCTTCTTTATCCAGTCATCCATCAAAGGGCACTTTGGTTGCTTCCATGTCTTGGCCACCCTGAAAAGTGCTATGATGAACACTGGGGTACATTAAGTCTTTGCAGAATAAGGTTTTCAAGTCTTTTGGATAAATCCCCAGAAGGGGCACTGCTGGGTCACATGGTAACTCCATTCCCAATTTTCTGAGGAACCTCCACACCGTCTTCCATAGTAGTTGTACCAGTTTGCACTCCCACCAGCAGTGTGCAAGTGTTCCTTTTTCTCCACATCCTCTCCAGCACTTGTTATTCCTTGTCTTGTTGATAAGAGCCACTTAACAGGTGTGAGGTGGTATCTCATTGTGGTTTTGATTTGCATTTCCCTGATAACTAATGAGGATGAGCATTTTTTCATACGTCTCTTGGCCATTTGTATTTCTTTGTGGGAGAAATGTCTGTTTAGGTCCTCTGTCCACTTTTTAATTGGGTTGTTTGTTTCTTAAGTCATATTAGTTCTTTATATATTTTAGATATTAGACCCTTATCAGATGCATTGTTTGCAAGTATTTTCTCCCAATCAGTTGGATGTCTTTTTTGTTTTGTTGATTTCTTTTGCTGTGAAGCAGCTTTTTAGTTTGATATAGTTCCATTCATTTATTTTTGCTTTTACTTTCCTTGCCTTTGAGGTCACGTTCATGAAGTCTTCCTTGAGCCCTAGGTCTATAAGTTTAGTACCAATGTTTTCTTTATACTTTATAGTTTTGGGTCTTATAGGGAGGTCTTAAATCCATTTTGAATTAATTTTAGTATATGGTGAGAGTTCACAGCTCAGATTCATTCTTTTGCATGTGGTTTTCCAATATTCCCAGCACCATCTACTGAAGAAGTGGTCTTTTCCCCATTGCATATTTTTTGCTCCTTTTTCAAAAATTATTTGTCCATAAATTTGTGGATTTATTTCTGGGTTTTCAATTCTCTTCCATTGGTCTGAGTGTCTGTTTTTCTGCCAATACCAAGCTGTTTTGATTATTGATGTTTTGTAGTATAAATTGAAATCGGGGAGTGTGATATCACCAGCCTTATCCTTTTTATGTGGTAATGCTTTTGCAATTCAAGGTCTTGTGATTCCATACAAATCTGATCATCTTTTTATCTATTTCATGAACATATGATTGTGGGATTTTGATGGGAATTGCATTAAATCTGTAAGTTGCTTTGGGTAATATGGCCATTTTAACAATGTTAAGTCTTCCAATCCATGAATACAGAATATCTTTCCATTTCTTTGTGTCCTCTTCAATTTCTTTCTAAAGTGTCTTACAGTTTCCCGTGTACGAGTCTGTCATGTTCTTTGTTAATTCCCAGGTATTTCATTCTTTTTGTTGCGATAGCAAAAGGTATTGACTTTCTCATTTCTTTTTCTGACAATTCATTGTTTGTATATAGGAATGCTGTTGCTTTTTTGTACATTGATTTTGTATCCTGCAACATTACTGTATTCGTTTGTTGTTTCTAATAGTTTCCTGTTGGATTCTTTGGAATTTTCCATATAAAGGATCATGTCATCTGCAAATAGTGACAATTTGACTTCTTCTCTCCTAATTTGGATACCTTTTATTCCTTTCTGTTGCCTGATTGCTCTAGCTAGAACATCCAGTACTACATTGAATAGCAGGTGGGGCAAGGGGCATCCTGTCCTTGTTCCTGATTTTCGGGGAATGGGCTTCAGCTATTCTCCTTCAGTGTGATACTAGCTGAGGGTCTGTCATATATGGCCTTTATTATGCTTAGATAATTTTCTTCTATATTGGCCCTTTGTTTTAGATCAACCTCTACTTTAAGTACAAAAGTAAAAAGTGGTAGAAATCCAGACTAAATATCAGATATTATGTTTTCTTTTTTTAATAGTTTCTCTGTATTTATCTTTTAATTGGACTTCTTTTTCTAAACAAGTAAGTTTTTTTCATGGTACTGCACTACATACTGTCCAGCTCCTGTTTTAATATGAACTACATTCTTCTTGTGGAGGGCTGTCCTTCCATATACTGTATTTTATTAGAGAACATGGTTTCAAGAATTGCTGAAGAAACTGTGAAGGCAAATAGGAGAAATTCTTTAGTTTTAACCTGTTGGTTAATCTCTAAAAAAGAACAAAAAATGAAGTTTTTTTATTAAAAATGTATTATGAATGATAAAAGTACAATAAAAGCAAAAACATAAGATAATAGACAAAGATACTGATCAATAATGAAGAAAATAATTGGTTTTGAATATAATTCAAAGAAAGAATGTTTCAAGTATGCTGTCTAGAATTTGCTTCATAAATAATTATTCTTTAAGTATAGATTAATTCTATTTATGCTATTTACATTTTTGCACTAAAACTATTATCTGCATTTTCTATTTCAAATTAAGATAAAATATACCACAAATGTAGTGATGAGAAGTAAAATGAACTACAGTATAGCTGAAATCACATGAGTCTAAATCTATTAAAATACTGTGTGCTGCTTTTTTATGGAGTCCTTCCCCGATAATGTGAGGCTTCAGGCAGTGCAGAATCAAAGAAACAACACAAAATGGCTACGGGGTTGGATATACAATGATCACCCACATGACCTTAACCTACTTACATCATTTCTGTGTGTTGGAGTTTTCATCTGTCAAATGGGTGATTAGGATCTACCTGAAAAGGATGTACTATATACAATGTAAGATAATTTTTAGAGTCAAAACACCTACCAAAAGAAGATCAACCCTATATTGTATTTGGCATTCTCATATACTCCTACAATTAATATAATGAAACAGTTGAATGAATTTCTGAGGTGTTTCATTGATGATACCCAAACCATGACTTTATTTACATATGGGATGACTGGTTCTGTTCTATTCTAAAATCACAAAGTCCACCCTGGCCCTCGCTAGTGACTTGACAACAGCTCTGCAGGTCACAAAGGCATGTGGATAAGGGAATAAAAGAATCAGTGAAAACCCTTGGCTCAGAGAGCATGAACTACTGATGTATGAAAGATAAAACCCACAGAGCCAAGATCAAGAAAGGAGGACTAAGCAGACAGATGGGGACTACTCTTCTGCAAGCCGAGGGTGTTGAACACAACTCTACCCAGGGAAGAAAACAGAATCCAATAAATTAGGTGGGGAGACTGTGTTCCACATAAAATGAGAGAGGCTGGTGAGAGCAATTGTCTCAAACACTTCATCATCACTTTACAAATGTGAAGAAATAAAAATTCAGACTGTGCCCCTATTATGTTTTTGAACTATTACCTAATTAATGCTTAAAGCATACTTAAAGCATAAAGCTTTGAAGTAAAGTACAATTTAAGTTTTCTGAAATCAAATTTTCAATATAAATGCACGCCTTCTCATTTTTTTAAGTCCTACAACCTTTGATAACTTTTATCGTAAAAATTCAAGCTAAAAGAAAAACTAGGAAAACTAGACATTTTAACATGTTTCACAGAGGCTGGTGGTATCCTTTTAATTTGTTATAATTATTATTTCGCCTAGAGAGAAGTGAGCTAATACTTTTGAAAGCGTCATCAGCTAGTGCACTTCATCTTGATCTCCACTTTATGTCTTTTACTTCTTGCAAATGTCTTTTCAAAGCAGTGTTATCTACCCATGGAGAATTTAAACAGGAATCGTCATTTTCTTCCAATTTCTTGAGATCCTCCTGCCTTCTGTGATAATACAGCATCAGCTGTTTCTGCTCTCAGGCTGGAGTTCCCTGTCTCCTCTGCTGAATCTTGATGATATTTTGGTTTTTTCATTTTTGCCCACATAGTCTGAAAGCTTCTTTGTTCTTCTTAACTCCTTGACTGCCCACCACAGCTGGGCGTGGGCTTTTTCGATGACACTGAGTTCTGCCAGAGTTCCCCGACAGTCTTCTTTATCTTTAAACTCCATCCAGATCAGGTCATAAGGCGGCAAGCCCAAGGGATAAACAATCATCACTGCCCCGTGATGCTGGTCCAGGGCATCCTTCACCATTTCCATAGTAACACAGACGCTGGCTTCGACTTGTTTCTTTGATACTATTTGGCTTCTACAGTCTTCTTTGAAACTTGCTTCATTTTCTCATTTGGAGTTTGCCCATTCCTGCGTCCAATATCATCCTTTTAAAACAGTGAATCCCCACTGGGTACACACTTTTGACCCCATTCATCTCCTAATTTCAGTTCTTCAATCAGTTCATCAGTCAGTCCTTGTATATTAGAAGGGCGAAATATGCCACGTTCCACTAATTCTTCCATTTCTGAGCAGAGGCGCTGCACCTTGAGCTGCACGTTGTTGACACGGGTCACCGTGAGCTCCTCCAGCTGCGTGTCCCCTGGCTCCTGCAGCAGGAACTGGCTCTCGTCTCCCGGCTTCACGTACAGCAGAACCCTGGCGGCACCACAGGCCCCACCGAGGTGGCGAGAAGGCCTGGGACGCCCAACTCTCAGCAAAGAGAACAGCTCTAACTGACCAACCATCAGAAGCCAGAAACCGGAACTCATGGCGCTGACGCTTGTGGTGCTGGGGAGGAAACGGCACTGGCTCCCGGAAGTGGCTGTTACCAGGAGCAACACAGAAACACAGAGTGTTAAGAGCCACCAGCTCAAGGTCTAAATCCGAGGGTGGGGAGGCTGTGGTGCACAGAGAGAAGGCAGTCCACTCCTGGGAGTAGATGCAGCCCGGCAACAACCCACCATGCCTTTTCATTTAAATAAAGTAATTTCTATATAGAACTTTTCAAAGACATATAACAATACACAGACAATTTCTGGAAGGACACACAAACTATTCTACTGACTGGATGATGCTGAAGCAGTAGGAAGAGAACCCGACTCTTTCCCCTATGCCCCTTTGATTTTTTAAACCATAAGCATGGTTTGCTTTATAGTTAATAAAAAAGAACCTTTTAAAAAACATAATACAGATTGAGTCATACTGTTGTTCAATATCCCAGGTACTGTATTATGCTTCTAATTCACACTGTAATAAGAATCTATTACATACTTACTACTTCTCAAATGGAAGTTAACAAATGAGGAGGCTCTCAGGACTGAGACATATAGGTTAAACCAACCAAAAGTCATCAGTTTTTCCATAAACTATGCCTCTTTCCATGATCTAGTCTGTTTTCACTGTATGTATTCACAGCAGGTTTATGGTGCTTACTATGCAGTAATAAGAGTAAAGAGGCTATAGCAAGTTTCATATATTAATTTGTTAGTCATTACAATAACCATTGAGATTTTACACAAAAGGTTTGTTACATTTCAGTAGAAAAGTTATGCAAAACTTACCTATCAATTACGTAAAAGTTGTCACCATCATCACCTTGATCAATTACATGTTCCCCTTCTTTGACCAATTTTTCAAACATTGCATCTAATACTTGAGACATCTGCTCCTATTTTTTAAAAAAAGACATACAATCTTTATGTTTACGTAGAACACGTTTTCTTAAGTAACCATTATTAGCTTTATATTTCTATGAACAAGTGCAATTAGCTTTGTGATTCTGTGAACATCATTGCTATTATCTTGTCAAAAATATAGAGTACAGTCTTTCTGACCACAAACAAGATGATTATATATTTACTCTCATATTCAGTATCTGAATGAAAGTAATTGTAATTAGTCCATTTCAGAATATTTGTAATCACTTTAACATGAAAAATTAGCCACCAAAACACCATATACCTTGTGAAATGTAATATCAGCAACTAAATGACCAAGTTGGTAAAGAACTATTGCAAATGTCTTTTAAAAATATCTGTTTTTAAAACTCCTCTATATTAGTCATCACTAGAATTTATATAGAGATTACCTAAATAATTAGTGAATTTAAATCTTGATTCCAATTATTTTTGGGTTAGCCACAAAAACAAAACAAGAAAACAACAAAAGCAAAACCAGTAATGACTGCGGCAAATGTTCCATCACTCTTCTTTATCACTAAGGTTCTCTTCAAGAGGCAAACATTTACCTCCCTATGGCAGATTTATTAAAACTGAAGCCAGAAAAATAAACTCCACTGTCCAACAACTAGGTAAAATATATAAAAATTTTATTCTGCTAAAGTGTGGTTGACAAGAATTAAGAATAAATTTCAGCTAGTGAGTATCAACCAGGTGGTAAAAGAAATCCTTCCTCAGAACAAACACACAAACAATTCAAAGGACTTCAAATACTTGTAGAACAAATGGATATGGAGAAATAGTATGGTGCATGGTAACAGCAAAGTCAAAAGACTGAAGGGGGTTATTTGCTTTGCCATTTGTTAGCCCTAAACATTTGATCAAGTCATTCTCTGTGGGTATTAAAAGGGCACAACATTAACTGCCCAGGCCAAAATCAATTCTTATAATAAGTTAAAAGAGCTGAAGATAGATTAGAGGCAAAAAAGGACACAAATGGAAAACACAAATTAAAGAAACTAGATGTTCTGGATCAAAAGCATGAACAGATCACATGTGATTCTTTTGTTTTTGACACTTTGTTCATATTTCATAAGGAATATGAAGGTATGATGAATTCACAATAATATAAAGTATGAGAAGGGAAAAATTGATGGAGGAGAGATTTCTAGAGCAAAGGTGAGTTAAATGGGAAAGAGAGAGGGCAAGCCCAACAAGTGGACTGATTCAGTCATGATCAGTTAATACCTTCCAAAAACCACCATCTTGAACATAGTGTGCCTTCCAACCAAGTATTGACCCCAACTTTTCCCAGACAAAAGATCAGAGTCAGGTTTTTGGCAGCAATTAAACAAATTAGAGAAAACTAAGACAGTTACTGACACTTAGGGGTTCCCCCATGTAACAGCTGACTACTTATCCACTCAACCTGAACAGTCAGTTCATTGGTTGAGAGGTTTGCTCTGCTTACTCAGAGCTCTATATCAGCTTTGTCTTGTACCTCTGGTAGCCTACAAGATTAAGATAAACAGCAAAATAATGCCAGATGAGAAAGAATTCAACACCAGCAGAGAGCTTTAGAAAGTTCTACTCTGTGTGCCTTGCAATATTCAAGATGATCATGAGATGAAAAATAGAAAACAGCAAATCAGAGAAAAATGAGTAAGTTAGAAATAAAAAATGTGATTATCAAATTTTTTCTTTCTTTTAAATATTTTATTTTTTAGAGCAATTTTAGGCTCATGGCAAAAATGAGCAAAAAGTAGAGTTCTCATATACCCTCTGCCACACCTCCCAGCCTCTCCCCTGCTATTAGCATCCCCCAGTGGAGTGGCACATTTGTTACAACTCATGAACCTACAGTGACATATCATTATCACTCAAAGTCCATAGTTTACATTAAGATTCACTCTTGGCCGTATACACTCTATGAGTTTTGACAAATGTAAATGACATGTATACATCATTACAAAATATTTTCAAAAGTAAATAAAGGGTAAGAAAATAAATTAAAACCAAAAACTTCAAAGAAAGTCAATAGAGAGATGAAAATAATTCCAAAGAAATTGAAAAGAGAAAACAAAGAGGAAAAAATAATCCAAGAAATATGGTAGAATTTTCCAGAACCAAATGCCCAGCATAATCAAGGACTGAAAACCCCACCCTAACATGACAATGTAGTTTCGTGTAGAACACCAAAGATAAAGAACAGACCTGCAAAATTTTCAGCTAAAGGAGGGGAGGAGCACTTAAAAATACAAAGAAGTGTTCAACTTCTTTCAAAATAAAAAGAAATGCAAATTAAAAGGAGATACTATTTTTTTTCACCTGTTAGATTCAAAAAGATAAAAATGTTAGAATAATGTACTGTGTTGGGAATGGTGTGGGAAAGAGGTATACTCAACACGCACAGACTGCTGATGGGGAAGGAAAATGGAACAAACTCTACAGATGGCAATCTGTCAATATTTGATAAAATCTCAAATATGCATACCCTTCACCTCACTTTTTCTAGTAAGTTACTCTATAGATATTTGTGAAATAACATGTGTACAGGCATTTTTCATTGCAACATTTTACAGCAAAAAATTGGAAACACACTAATGTTATCTGCAGGGCACTGGATATCCAAAGCTGTGCAGCTATAACAAAGAATGTGCAGATTTTAAGACATATTAATATCTTTTACTGCAGTCACTGAGAACACTCAAAGAAGGGTAATCAGGAAATCTGAAAACCTGCCACAGGGGAAGCAGTTCAAGGAACTGCAGGCATTTAGATGAGAGAGAAGAAAACCTGTATGTAAACACATCTACTATCTTCTGTCACATTGATGTTGGTGGTAATTCTAGAGGCCACAACCGGGACTGCTGGGTGCAAGTTTCACAGAGATTTTGGCAAAATGTAAACACCTGCCCAAGAATGACAGCTATCTATGAGTGGCATGGGTTGCCTTACACAGAGATAAGCTTCTTGTAGCTCAAGTGAAGTGTTCAAGACAGGCTATCCATCTTCCATTGCTGTCAAAAGGGCTGTGTTTTTCAAACTGTTTTGTGGAACCCACGGATTTGGTGGAGGCATTTCAGTGATTAATTCTGTAAACAGATGATTTAATTGCATCCTTAACGTGTATTTTAGGCATTAAATATTAAACCTAATAGAAATCAAAATGCTCAGATAAATTATACATACAATTTTTTTAAGGTGAAATGTCATATAACATAAAATCAACATTTTAAAGAGAATAAGTCAGTGGCCACAAAGTTTTACAATCAACACCTCTGTCTAGTTTCAAAGTAATTTACACTGCCCCAAAGGAAATCTTGTACCTGTTAAGCAATCACCTGCCATTCTCCCTTCCCATTGGTCCCTGGCAACAGTATTCTGTTTTCTGTCTCTGTGGATTTACCTATCCTGGATATTTCATATAATGGAGTCATACAATACGTAATCTTTTTTGTCTGGTTTATTTTACTCAGCATGAGGTTTGAGGTTCGTTCCTATTGTAGCACATATCATACTTCATTCCTTTTTATGGATGAGTAATAATTCCATTACACACACACACACAAACACACATATACACATACCACAATCTGCTTATCCATTCCTTCACCATACTTGGATTCACTGTGAATAATGCAGTTATTGGCTATTGTGAAAAATGCAGCTAAAAACATTCATGTAAAAGTATTTGTTTCAATTTTGGGGGGTCTATATACGTAGCAGTGGAATTGTCGAATCATAGAGTAATTCTGTGTTTAACTTTTGAGAAACTGACCAAGCTGTTTTCCATAGTGCCTGAACTGTTTTACTTTCCCACCAGCAATGTTATTAGGGGTCCAATTTCTCCAAGTCCTTGCCATGCTTAGTTTACTTTTTTTTAAATATCCAACTCATCAGGGATGAAGTGCTATGTCACTGTAGTTTTGATTGGTATTTCCCTAATGACGAACTATGTTGAGAATCTTTTCATGTACTTTTTAGTTATTTGTATATCTTCTTTGGAGAAATGTTAATCCCCGTACATTGCCCATTTTTATGCTGGGCTGTTTGTCTTTTTGTTGTTGAGCTGTAAGAGTTCTTAATATATTCTGTATACTAGGCCCTTATCATATATATGATTTGCAAATATCTTCTCCTGTTCTGTTTATTTTTTTGATAATCTCCTCTGATTCCCCAAATTTTTTATTTTTAAGAAGTCCAATTTATCTTTTTTCTTTCCTTACTTCTATTTTTGGTGTCTAAGAATATATTGCTAAATCCAAGAAGAGTAATTCTATGTTCTCTTCTAAGAGTTTTCTAGTTTCAGAGCTTACATTTAAGTCTTTCCTCCATTTTTAGTTAATTTTTATATAGGGTATGAAGTAGGACTCCAACTTTGTTCTTTTGTGTGTGGGTATCCAGTTGTGCCAGAATCATTTGTTGAAGACACTATTCTTTCTCCATCGAAATCAAACAGCCATAGTCTCTCAATCATATCCTATTGTTCTATATGCTATTGTTTTGAGTACTATAGCTTTATAGTAAACATTCTGAACTTGGCAAATGTGAGTCCTCCAAACTGTTCTGCTTTTTAAATATTATTTTGACTATTGAGATTTCCCCCACTGTTTGTTATATACACAGTTTTAATACATTGGACAATAGTAAATGTTATGTGTTTTCATGGTTTAGCTTTATAACCTTTATAACCTTAATAAATTAGTACTGATAAAATAACTTATAAAATATGGAATTTCTATGAATATAGACAACATTAAGTAAAAAAAGAACTGGGAAGAACACTATAAAGTTTGCTGCCACCACCATTTTAAAAAATATACTTGTACATACATAGCATAACTCTGGAAAAATATAATGCTATTAAGAACTTGGCTCTTAAGAAATGGGATTGCTGGGATACAGATAGAAGGGAGAGTTCCATTCACTGACTACTTTTGCACTTTTAGAATTTCTAGTCTTTTGCTCTTTTTGAGTTTTTGTAAATGTATACTGATTTACATTTTTTAATTAATTTAAAAAAAAACACTTTTTCAAAACAAAGAACGTAATATTGTTCATGTAAGCTAAGAAAATCTTTTGAGAGAACAATGGTGATTGGTTTATAGGAAGTGGTTTTCATCCCTGCTCTGGGTCCTGGTGTGAGCTCTGGCACCTACTTATGAAACAGTGGCCAAGGGCTGAAAAAATGGCAGTGTGGCAGTAAAACAGTGCTGTCTTGATGTGGTGCTAATTGACCCCCTGGGGACCATTTTATCCAAATGAGTTCATGAACCAGGCAACATATGGTCACCTATCAAAATTATTAAGTTTGATTAAATGGTTTACTAATATTTTGTTTTATATTATATTATTTGTGTTTATATTATATTTCAACTCTTTTAGGACAGAGGAGGGAGGAATACAATTTTTATGATTAACTGGCTGTAAGCATCAAATGGAGAAAAAATTGAAAAACATTGCTATAATAAATGTTCTTGTTATCTTGGAACTAGCTGTATTTTAAAGCATTGTAAAGCTTAAGAATTTGTACACATATATATCTGAAAAGGTAATTCCTGATAAAATACAGAACAGCGGTTTTCAATCTGTGGGGCACGACCCCTTTGGGGGTCGAACGACCCTTTCACAGGGGTCGCCTAAGACCATTGGGAAAACACATATCAGATATTTACATAATGACTCATAACAGTAGCAAAATTACAGTTATGAAGTAGCAACGAAAATAATTTTATAGGGATCACCACAACACGAGGAACTGTATTAAAGGGTTGCGGCATTAGGAAGGTTGAGAACCACTGATACAGAACAATTATTTCTTCTAGAACTTCTCCATGCACAGAACTTCCCCATAATTATGCACAGAGTAAAAAGACTTAGGAAATATTTAAAATGCAAAGGCTTATCATGACTGACAATTACTGTAGAAAATCCATGTCTTATTTTCCTATAGAATACAAATTTGAAACAGCTCGGTAAAAGGACTCTGACTCACTTAAAAATAACAGTTTCTTCTCCATTAATGAAAGAGCCTATCGTATAGCTTAGAAAATTATTTCAGTTAGCCTCATATTAACAACATTTAGAAAATGGCTTACTGAGTCGAGCATTAAAATATTCATGAAAAGATCATCTTCAAAGAGATTAATAATTATAAATGCTGTGCTCAATGTATAAATATATAGCACTCCAAAGGAAAATGTTCTTAGGCCTAGTAGGTGTAAAATTTTCAAGCTAAACAATGATCTCAGAAAATTCAAATGAGATAGACACTAAACTAAGATCATTCTTCTTGCTAATTAGTAATTAAGGCTTCCTATTCCTACTTCAAGTTTTCCCATTTCAGGAAAAGGTACTATATTCACAATCATTGCAGGTAGATAATTGGGAGTCATCCTAGCCCCAGACTTTCTGTCAGGTTCCAATTCATTCAATCACCAAGTACCAACTTCTGCTAATCCTGAATATTTTGTGAAATCTCTGTCTCCACTTCCCTAGGTAGGCTTATCTCTTTTCCCTGTATCATGACATCATTTACTCACTGAGCACCATTCCTTTGTTCTTGCCCTGTCACCCTTCCATCTTCAAGTCCACCCTTTACAATACCACCACAGTGACATTAGATACATCTGATAGTTACACTGTTTGCTTAAAATACTCCAGTTGTGCCTGCCTACTGTGTATATGTGTCCCAGGCTACAGCATGGTACTCAAGAATGGTCCTTCATGACACAGCACACACATCTTTGCTTGCCTCACTGATGTTTTTTCATTTTAGGCTCTTGTGATAACACTGTACTTTACTTTAACTGGCAGCTTCCTACTCATTTTCTGAGGCGCAGCTCAGATGGCCTCTCCAGCTTTGTAAATCTTAGGTGAGGCTAAGAGACTCTCATCCTTTCTCAGTGCCTTAACCATATTATAGCATTTATCATGTTTTACCAAATTGCTTTGTATGTGTATGTGAATCCCTCATCCAATTTTAAGTTCCAAGAGAACAAAAACCAAGAATCTTTGTGGCCTCCAACAATTTAGACAGGCCTTAGAACATGGAGGGTAATCAAAGAATTGAACAGAAAGGAGCTGCTGTATAATAAGCAAATTAGATGAGTTGAATATGTAATTAAATTTAAATTCATTTGGGTTATTGTAAAAAGTATATATCATAAAAAACTATGGGAGTTCCCTGGTGGTGTAGTGTCTTAAGGCTTTAGCGCTGGCGCTGTCAATGCTGCGGCCTGGGTTCGTTTCCTAGCCAGGGAACTACCCACATACAAAAAACAAAAACAACAATAAAAAACAAAAAACTAGAAAGCTACCTGAAGTATGAGCTTAACCTAAAATCTTCAATTTGCCATGACTGGAGATAAATTTCTTACTCCAGGCCATAATTTGCTAAGAAAAACTAATTTTTATTTATTTATATTCTGCATCTTTCCTAGAAGGATTTCAGATAGTGAAGAAATAAGCCAAGATGGTTTGAGCTCAAACTCAATGAAAGATCTTTTGGAAACAACTGTGTAAAATATGTTTGCTTCTTCTCTATAAAACATTCAATAATCGTAATTCATGAACTTGATAATTTCAGGAACTGGCTTTTTCTCTTTTAAGAGAATATATACAAGAGCCGTCCTGAAAAATACAGCCATAAATGCCTCTGTTTTTCATATTACATGGCTGCATACTTTCTGGACAGCCCACATATACGTGCATATCATCTTCAATATACAAGGGCTGTCCAGGTAAAAAGTAAAATAGAGGCTTTATGGCTGGATTTTTTCAGGACAACCCTCATATATTATATGTATACATATATGAGTCATATATGTAAAAGACCTTCAACAGAGCAGTGGAAGAAGTCTTAAAATTCCTATGTTAATAAAAATAATTAATTAAGTCAAGATGCTCCTTGCCAGAATATACTAGCAAAAGGTTTTTTTGTTTGTTGTTTTTTTTTAATTTAAAGGCAACCAAAATTTTCAAAATGCTTTATAAAGGTCTAAGTTGATATGGCAAGAAAAAAAACAATTAATTTAGAGGATGGAATAGAATAGGCAGCATCTCAAAAGTTATAACTGACAGCTATTTCACTAATGCCTATACATCCCTTAGTGTAGAAACACCAGAATATCACTGTTTAGTCACTGATGAAGCATTAAAATACTGGGTCACTTGAACAGAGAAATATGCAAACAAAGTAACATATGGCAGTACCAAAATACTGAGCTAGAGCATTTGCATGTTTGGCTCTACTCCTTGCTATTGAAAACATGGTTGTGGGACTGGAGCATCACTAACATCACTGGGGAGCTTGTGAGAAATAGACTCTCAGGCTCCACTACCAACCTACAGAACCAGAACCTGCATTTTAACAACATCCCTTATGACATACAGGCATATTAACATTTGAGAATCACTGTTTTTGGTAACCTCCAAAATTCTCCAATGTAAAGTTGGAGTCAAAAAATAGAGAATCTCCTTGGTCGAAGTCTATGCATAATGGTAAAACTAAGGATTAATTTTACAGCTGTCTTCTGTGTGTAGTGGAGCAAGTTAAATTCTAAATTAGTTTAATTCCAGTACCAAAATTATCATCTTACACACACACACACGTGCACACACACACACACGCACACACACAGTCATATCTGTCCACTAATAATTATTTGGACTCATACTGATGGGAGATCATGAGAGATCACATGGTTTAGTGTTTTTTATTTCACAAAATTGTTACCATTCTAGATAAATAAAACTTGGGATTATCTGTAAACCCATCAAAATTTCACAAACTTTCTTTAGTTACTTAATCTACTAATTAATACTACAAGAAAAATTTTCTACTCATAAACTAAATTCTTAAATTTTCTATCTTAATTACATTTCTTATTCTTCCATTATCAGAGAGAACAACCCATTCTTTAGAGCTCCTAGTTTTGTAAACTCAAGGATAATTTTGGAGGACCTGGATCAAAGTAGACAAAACCTATAATGTGTGGTCCTAAAATAAGTCACAAAATGTGATCCATGTTCCTGGAGGACACAATATAAAAATAAATGGTATTAGAAATACAGCTTTTAAAACTATTTCAGTGTGTGATAAGACACAAATAATTTAAAAATATTTGTAGGAGTATAAAAGATCTGGTTTAATGCCATAATACATTCCATAAAAATGGCCTTTTAAAGAAAATTTCAGTTCAGAGTAGTTCTTGATTTAATACTTTCTTCTCTAGGATATCTGAAAAATATAAGACATGAAGTTTGACCAAAATATTGTTGAGGTAAGTTACAAAAGTTGACTCAGTTTTCAGATTTGGAACATGGCAGCAGGAGTTCTTTCCCCAATGACTATATACCAAAGAATAAGCATAATCTGTGAGGACAGCAGTAGAATATTTAGGTCAGACTACAGGGCAAAATCTGAACAGCATGCTCCCTTATACTGAGAGAGGGTGTTCTAGAAATAAACCCGAAACCAAAGATTAGAGATTTCAAAATCCTCACAAAGATAAAAAAAATCCCCCCCCCGCCCCAACATTTAAAGCCAAGTGAAATAGTTACTATTATTGGCTGGTGAGAGAGGCAATTCATCATGGGCCCTGCACATCCCTGCATGCTCCAGTTGGGAGTACAAAGAATGCAAAGTCCTAATTTCTTTTCACCTGGTTCATTTCTCAGAGCTATGTTTGTAGCCAGTAACCTTGAGGGATGAGATAATGTCTTCTTCCAGACAAACAACAGGCCTGCGTACTCCTTGTTCTTACAGCAAAAGATCTCCCAAACTCAGTACAAGTATTCCTCCCCTAGTATAACACAACCTACTGCATGTGCAGGCATCACGATGGGATGCCAGCTTATGAAGAGGGTAAGGATACCGCACAGTTCTTTACACTGACACTAAAAATCCATTTCTACGTTGAGATTTATCTTACCGGATCCAGGTTCTTAAACAGCAGGATGTCTTTGCAAGCCTCTTGCAATCGATTCCTTTGATCATCAGTTTTTGGATGTATAATCTAAAAGGACATAAATTTAAAAAAACAAACAATCAGTCTCTTGTTCTTACTCATAAGGGATAATATATCTTAGTAGGACGTTAGAAGGAAGAACTATTGCGTGCTGAGGTTCACTTTAGGTTACTAGACACCTATCAGCCCATTAAGTAAGGGAAAGTAATACAATTTGTCTCAGGGATGGGGAACACACTGATCAATACAGCACTTGAATGTTTCTCAATGGAATGTTTTCCCCTAGGTTGGCAAGTTCATTTCAAAAGGTCTCTAACTGGCCAATCACTAAAGATGCCCAAACTCCCAGCCAGTGGGAACATTCCAAAGAACAACAGGTGACAACAGCTATGTTGAAAATCTAGGGACAACCTTTATTACGTTTAATACTCTTTGCAATAGTCTTATTCTTTACCATTGAGTTTAATACTCTTTCAGGATATTCTCTTTCCTTTGAAACTTGACGAAGTTTCTAGCAGTAAGTAAAATCTTATATGTATAGTGCATTAGATGTTAAATACATTTTTATGTATAATATATGTACCTCCCTCCACAGGGAGCGACTTTCTTAAGGGAAGGAGCAGTCATGCCCTGACACACCAAGAGTGTGGATTCGAGGAAAAATGAATCCAACAGTCCTGGTATGTTTACTTTAGAATGAAC
The DNA here is from genome assembly GCA_004026885.1 of Lyroderma lyra. NCBI lineage: Eukaryota > Metazoa > Chordata > Mammalia > Chiroptera > Megadermatidae > Lyroderma > Lyroderma lyra. Next base: position 147,294 of record PVJL010002753.1, read on the forward strand.
TCAAAGAAAACCAGTGCCCTATATTCTTTCCTTCCAGGAGGATGAAGACCAATGGAATGTGTTCTCTGTAAGTATGGCTGCCAACTCTCCAGAGTCCCTTTTGGCTAGCAGAAGGCTCAACTGACTGGGACCAATGGCCTATGCTTTCTTGAACATTGGTAGTTTGTAACTATAAAATGAGTTAGAGGGGCAAGAAACAATCCTAAAAGCAGCAGCTATCAAGTCAGTCTCCTGGAGACCTATATACCACCTTTTCCTATTCTAATGTCCACTCAGAGTGACCATGGGAGATGATGAGCTGGCACCTCACCTCTTCAATCAGCCAGCCCCACCACCAGAGCAACCAGAATCAGGTAGTGGTGAGTTCTGTGCCCATTAATATATCAGAACTCACAATGGGAAATGAGAATCAGTATTTCAAACTGATCTCAGATAGCTAAAAATTAATAAAAAATAATAGGCCCACAAAGAACTGAGGAAATTTACAGTGTATGTGTACTATTTATATACTACACAAAAGTCTATCAGTGAGTTTGAAAAACAGTCACTGAATTTTTTTCTATAAAGGTAAGATAAATGCAAAGTCTAGTTCACTATCTAATCAATATTCATCTCAAACTAGATTCTAAGTTGTCATATAACAATAGAAAAAACAGAATCTGGTGCCTACCAACTCACTGTAAAAAAAAAAAAATTTACAATTTGGCTATTAACTAAATCATGCCAACCAAAATTCACATCTCCCTACTTCAAGTAAGGAAGACTAACATAATAAAACAAAAGTTATTTTTCACTTTATGAACTTTATCTAGAATTTCAAGCTGAAGCAATCATAAATATTTGCCTGCTGAGAAGCTCCATCCTCAGAAAAAGTTAGTGATACCATGTCACCACTGTTGAAATCATGTTCTTGGTCCAAGATTGAGCTGCTCCCACCTGGGGTGCCCCATCAGCAAACCACAGCCTTGATAACTTTTGTGTATCTATAAATGCTCTGCTTCACCAGAAATATGTCTGAAGGGGGACCCAAAAAAACCCAGAATTATCTTCTGGATGGCAGGCTCCTTGTAGTACAGGCTTCCCCCTCTAGGTGAGTGTTCTAGGAACCCACTCATATCACTGTACCAGCTGGCATTGTTGTGAGAAGCTACATTAGGCTTCAGTCATTTCTGTTTTGGAGACACTTTCAACATGTTTACCCAATTCATGATGGGTGATTTACACACACAACTTGTGGCATAACAATGCACCTGCCCTCATCATGCTGTGTTCAATTTCTGAACAAAAATGGCATGAACCCCATGCCTCCCTATTCACCCAATCATGCCCCAAGTGACTTATTTTGTTTCCTCAGATGAAAAAAGCCCTCAAAGGGAAACGTTTTGCCAATGTGGAAAAGGTGAAACAAAAAATGACAAAAGCATTAAACAGCATCAAAATCGACGAGTTCAAAAACTGTTTTGAGCAGTGGTCAAAGCATCATGATAGGTGTATCACATCAAATGGAGAGCACTTTGAAGGTGACTGAGGTTTAAACATGCAAGAATAAACACACTATTTTTTATAAACAAATTCTGGATTTTTGGGGGTCCCCTTTAGTATATCCAGTCAGTAAATACCCAAATGCTAAAGCCAATTCTCTATATTAATTTGCTTGTTCCTATTCATTTTCTATCTTTCTCCCCAACCCTGGTGCTGGGAATCTCCATGGGTATGAGAGTAAAATGGGTGCTCCTTGAAGATCTTCTGGTCATAGACTCCTGATCTTGCCACTATTAGCCTGTAAATATATTTCAGGGAGCTTAATGATGTAATGACTTAGAGACATAGAATCTGCTTTTCCATATTAAAAATCAAACTTAATGAAGTATTTTTCATACCTCCTGGAATAGATTTTTGTTTATATTTTTAAGGCCAAAGGGAAAAGGGGGACTTTGTAAAGTATGTACTCAAAAAAAAGAGTAAATTGTTACTTCCATTTCCAGGCATAGAAATCTCTTATTTAGTTGACTTTTTACCAAATAAATAATAGGGGAATGAAGCTAAAGGACACAGCTAAAAGCAGTTTCAAACCAAACTGGACAAATTCTTATAAAAATATTAGGACCACTAAGAAATCAGTTTCTGAGCAAACTTTTAACTCTAAGATTTAAAAAAAAAAAAATAGCCTATGCTGACACTTTAGATGTAATTTCACTGTTGCTATATATCAGTAGGAGCAGAAGGTTCTTCTCAGTATTTCCCTTTACTAGAAATACTAAGAAAAATTAATTATCACTATGAGAAAAAACAGTTAAAAACACTTTTCATCATAAGGCTGTATTTTTGCAAAAGAAATAAAACCATACTGCACTGAGTTTTACATTCATCTTTTAGCTCAAGAGGGAGACTCTGGATAAAAGTAATTCAGCAGAACCTGAAATAGAAGTAAGCTATCAGAGATAAGATTAAGATAAGAAATAGCCAAAATAATTCCATTATATCTCCTACTAACCTCTATGACTGTTAACACCTTTTCTATTATTATTTTCCTTATCCAATACAAGAGTAATTTAAACTTATTCAGTATACTACATACCCTGGACTCTGCATCATCTTCTTCTTCATCAGGATTATAAGCTTCCGCACACACTATAAAAATCAAAATGGACATTTAAAGAATGCATTCATCAAGAAGCATAATACAATCAATACATTTTAAAAATTAATAAACGAGCATCATAGCTTACAAAACATTAATTCATCTCATCCACAGCAAGCAGTCTACCCCCAAAATCAGTTTCCTATTACAATATATACAGAATTTATTAAAATATTGAGCTGAACTTTAAGATATTGACAATTACTTTTTGCTTTTTTTTATTCAGAGAAACATAGCTTAACCTCTTTCACTTTCATTTCCAAGCTACAGAAATGTATAACATCTAAAAATTCCCTAAAAGAACAGATACCAAGAAAAAAGGTCTAAGTCTGCTACGAAATGATCAATTTAATCATATAGTTAGGAGTAACTTTCATAAATTACCCATAACCCAATATTCTAGGAGTAAATACTACTATTAATATTTTGTATATTCCTTTCCAGTCTTTCTTCTAAATTGACTTCATACTGCATATACAATTTTAAAACATGCTTTTTTCACTTAACACTGTAAGAATTTCATATGCCATTAAAAACATTTTGTAAATCTTTTAAGGACTGATGATTATCATAAGCTATAATTAAACATTTCCCTAATGCAGATACTTAGTTGACTATTAAAACAACCCTGCAATAAAACACCTTCATGCAGAAATATTTGTCTACATTTCAGATTATGCTACAGGAATTATTTCCAAATGTAATTTTGGGAGGCTAAAAGGGATACCAATTTTTTTTTAAATATTCAGAGGGTGCCAAGAAAATGTATACACATTTTAAGAAAGGAAAAACAATATTAAAATCATAATACTCAACATATACTGATAACAAAAGGTGAATACAAGTCACATTTGACTTTGGCAATTATAAGAGGAGCTCAAAGTGGTTACTGTTAGCTCCAGATACTTCTAATTATAGCGAACTACTGCTTGAGCAATGTTGACCAAAGCGTCCACTTGTATGGCTGTACATGCCGTTTCAATTCCTTCCTGAAGTACCGCCAGTGTAGCCAGTTTTCTACAGTACACCACATCCTTTAAGGTCCTCCACAGGTAGAAGTCAAGGGGTGTTAAGTCAGGTGAACATGGGCAAAACTCACACAACATTCTTGAATATCAAATACCACTTCAAAATGGTCTTGCGTTCCTTGAACAACAACCGTGCTTTTGTCATTTTGACTGTCCTGCCTGTTGCATGGTGATGCTAGCTGGCATTCATTTGGTTAATGCAATCTTTTGAGCAAATGTCATATTACGATTGCTACCAAAATTCAATTCGACTTCAAAAAGTAATACATAGATAACATCTCTTAAAATGTGCATACTTTTTTTGGCACCCCTGGTAGTAGCTAATCTTTAATGAATACTGTTCTGGGCACTTTACATATATTAACTAACTCTTTATAAGAACCTAGTGAATGAATGCCTGTTACTATTTTCTATTTTTTTATACTTTATTTATTTTGACATTCAATATTATTTTATATTAATTTCAGGTGTAAAACATATGGCCATTTATACAATTTAAGAAGTGATACCCCTGATTAGTCTAGCACCCATGCATAGTTATATTATTAACTATATTCTCTATGCTTTACATCCCCAATGCTGTTTTGTGATTACCAATTTGCACGTCTTAATCTCTTCACTTTTTCCACCCTGCCTCCCAACCCCATTCCCATCTATCACCTGATAAATCTAGTACCATCTGATACTATACAGTTATTATATTATTGACTATGTTCGTGCTATATCCTACATCCCCATGATGACTGTGTAACAATCTGTACTTCTTAATCTCTTCCCGTTTTTCACCCTTTCCCCTAAACCCCACTCCCATCTAACAACCATCAAAATGTTTTCTGTATCTATGAGTTTGTTTCTGTTTTATTTTGTTCTTTAGATTCTACATGTAAGTGAAATAACATTCCTTCTGTCTTTTTCTGTTCTAACATACTTCACTTAACATAATATCCTCCAGGTCCATCTGTGCCACCGCAGATGACAAGAACCCATTCCCAACATGGTTAAGTAATATTCCACTGTATATATACGTATCACCTACTCTATCCATTCATTTACTGATGGACACTCAGGCCACCTTCACATCTTGGCAATTGTCAACAATGCTGCAATGAACTTATGGATGCACATGTCCTGTTGAACTAATATTTTGGATTTCTTAGGATAAATTCCCAGAAGTGGGATTACTGGGTCCTTGTCTCTTGTTATAGCCTTTGTTTTAAATTCTATTTTGTCTGCTTTAAGTACTGCTACCTCAGCTTTCTTGTCTGTCTGTTTCCATTTTCATGAAATATCTTTACACATCCCTTTACTTTAAGTTCATGTGTGCCTTTCAATCTGAAGTGAGTCTCTTGTAGGCAGCATATTTAAGAACCTTGCTTTCTTATCCATTCAGCCACTCTATGTCTTTTGACAGGAGCATTTAATCCACTTACATTGAAGGTAATTTTTGATAGATATGTAACTACTGTCATTTTATTATTCCTATTTTTTATCTTATCTTTTTCTTTTTGTCAAGTCCCTCTAATATTCCTTGTAATACTGGTTTGGTGGTGGTGAACTCCTCTAGCTTTTTCTTGTCTAGGAAGCTCTTTAAGTGTCTTTGCTGGATACAGGAATCTTGGTTGTAGGTCCTTGCTTTTCATCACTCTGAATACTTCATGCCAATCCCTTCTGGCGTGCAAAGTTTCTGTTGAGCAATCAGCTGACAGTCTTATGGGAGCTCCCTTGTAGATAACTGTTTTTCTCTTGCTGCTCTTAGAATTCTTTTCTTTAGTCTTTTGTATTTTAATTATGATGTGTCTTGGTGTGGCCTTTTCAGTTTCATCTTGTTTGGGACTATCTGCACTTCCTGGACTTGTATGTCTATTTCTTTTGCCAGGTCAAGGAAGTTATTCATCATTATTTCTTCAAATAGGTTTAATTCCATGCTCTTTCTCTTCTTCTCCTGGTACCCCTATAATGGATATTGCTCCAGAAGCCCCTTAAACTATCATCATTTTTTGGATTTTTTCTTTTTGCTGTTCTGATTGGGTGTTTTCTGCTATCATGTCTTCCAAATTGTTGTTTCAGTATTCTACTTCATCAATTCTACTGTTGATTCCCTCTAACGTTTGTTTATTTCAGTTACTGTATTCTTTATTTCTGACTGGTTCTTTTTGACATTTCCTATCTCCATTTTTATGTGTCCTATCTCTTTGTTGAAGTTCTCCCTGAGATCATTGAGCATCCTTATAACCAGTGCTTTGAACTCTGCATCTGGTAAGGCTGCTTGTCTCCATTTTGTTTAGTTCTTTTTCTGGTGCTTTTTGTTCTTTTATTTGAAACATGTTTCTTTGTCTTGGCTGCCTCCCTGTGTTTTTTCTATGTGTTATGTAGGGCTGCTATTCTCCAAGTCTCGGGAAAGTAGTGCATTCTCCCTGGTCACCCGAGCTAGGTGCTGCAGGTATGTCCCTTGTGTGGGTTGTATGTGCCCTCCTGTTGTACTTGAGTCATGGTTGCTGTCTGTGCATCAGCAGAGGAATTGACCCTCAGTCTGACTGGTGGTAAGAACTGGCTGTGCCTACAATGGAAGAGCTATGATGCAAGGAGTGACCATATAGAGCAGGATCTGCTTTACTAAAGGTCTAGTGCCTGCCCAGTCTGCCCTTTGGGTGTGTTGTCCTTGGAGTCAGCTGCATGATGCTCTGGCTTGGTCCAAAGCTGGCCACCAGGCATGATAGCCCTTGGGCTTCCTAGGAAGGAACCCACTGCAGGCCAAGTTTAGCTGTAGCCTGTGCCCTGCCTGGGGCCATGTGGTATGATTCCACCCGCCCCCCTCAAAAAAAAAAAAACCCTGCAGATACCCACCACCCACACTGGGCTTAAAAGTGTCTTGAGGGGCCAATCTTCAAACTGAGGCTGGCTGTTGCTAATGCCGGGCTTAGGGGTGCTCAGCCAGTGGTACAGGACATGCCAAAGCTAGATGCTCCTTGCCTGGATTTTGTGAATATTTGAGAGATTTTATGAAAGTCTACGGTGTGAGCTAAAAACAGTTGTTTGTATGAAAAGCCACTGGAAGTGGCTTGTCTGTGCCTGCAAGTTGGGTGGGGTGGGGTTTCAGGGAATCATCAGGGCAGGGCAGATAAAAGCTGACAGCCAGTTTGATGGAAACTTAGATATGGCATCTGCTTGTGTTTACATGCAGGAAAGAGAAGGACTCAACAAAGAAACAATGGCTTTCGCCAGCTCCTCTGTCTGGGAGAAAGCTACTTCTCCAGTCTTCTCTCTGAAGCTACACAATTAATTTCCTCCTTGTTTCCTGGTGCCTTTCGAGCTGCTGACCCAGTGCTGGAGCTCAGAGCAAGTGAGTCTTCAGAGAGTAAATCTGTGTGCAGGCCTTTTAAGAGGAGCATCTGGGATGGCAGCCAATCAACCACAATCTCCACTGGCTGTCACAGACAGAAGTTATGAGGACTTTTCTCCCCAACACTGGCCTGGGCTGCGGAGCCTGGTATGGGGCTAGGACTCCTTGCTCCTCTGTGGGGACCTTTACAACCAAGATATCCCTCCCAATTTTTATTTGCATGTGCATATGGGATCAGCTTATGCCATGTCTCCACCCCTCCTACCAGCCTCGAGGTACCTTCTTCTATATGTCCTTAGTCGTAGGGCTTAAGATCAGCTAGACTTCAGGTGATTCTCAATGATGGTTGTTTTGTAGTTTAGTTGTAATTAATGTGGTCCTGAGAGGAGGTGAGCACAGTGTTTACCTACTCTGCCATCTTGACCAGAAATAGAGAATGACAATTTTTAAGACATACCTATTACCATGTTTCTTTCCAGAGGGATTATACCCATCCACTGTCCTATAAGGAAGACTCCTCTAAACTGTACAACAGCAAAGTTGGATGTTATTACTTAAAATCTTTGTCAATTTAGATAGAAAAAGTTTTTAATTTTTAAAATTACTGAATCTGAACAATTTTCAAATGTTTATAAACTAATCGTATTTCCTCCTTTGTTCTTATGTGTGAGGAATTTACATATGTATTTGGTTTTCTTTTTGACTTACCCCAGTTTCTTTATACCACTTTGTCCTATTTCTGACAATCATTTTATCTGGTTTGCTTTTAAAGTATAATTACAAAAGTTTTACAGATTATGTAGTTTACCTTTTTTAGTGTAGTGACATCAAGGAAGAAAAATCCTCAATATAATTTAAACTCAAATATTAAACATCACAAAAGTACCTACCACTCATTTTTGAGCTTGGAAATCCCTTCTTTATTTGAAAATCTAAAAATGTGTTATTTCTCATTTCTTTGTTTTTAAAAAGTAGATCTTTTTATATTTACCTTTTAATCCACATGGATTTTTGTGCCACATGTGTAGAAATTTAAAGAAAAGAAGACAGATGAAAACCTGGAAAATGTCTTTCTAAGGGCCTCAAGATGGCATCCATAATATTATCATCATTAGTGTTGTTATAATTATTGTTATAAAACCCGACATTAGCTTTCTTTTCTCCAGGCAATCCTTTATATACCTAGGCCCATGAGTGGCTCTTAACCAGGGCCAAATCTGCCCCTCCAAGAGGACATTTGCCAATGTCTGGAGACATTTTGTCACAACTATGAGGGCTTAGGGGGAAGCTACTAGGAAAGTCTAACGATGCTGCTGAACATCCTACAATGCATAGGACAGCTCCCCTGCTTCACAACAACTAATTAGTACCTGGCACAAAATGTCAATACTGCTGAGGTTGAGAAGCCCTAGTATATATTTTCTCATTCAATCTTACAACCATAAAATAGGTATTATATCACCACTTGACAGATGAAAGACTAGGGCACAAAGAGACTATATATCTTTGTAGAGACATACATTGTTGTACCACAGGACCAATACTTGATCCTAGCACGGTATGGCTGACTCCAAAGCCCTCGTTCCTAACTACTGTTCTGTACTCAGATGCTTTGGTGAATTCACCAGCACGATGCCTGGACTTCAGCCTTCTGTCTCCGAAATCAAACAGAAGGGGACCTGTGTCACAGGGGCAGGCTCCCATTAAAAAACCTCACTGATGCATATCATCAGAATGCCAATTTAGTAACTAACTGCCTGAATCAAGTAGGGAGTCAACATGACTAGCCAGTGTTCTCCCTGCAGAAAGACCATAAAAGAAGCAAAATCACAATGAAAAGGCTGCTTCGTGTGAAGGAGATGGGAGGAAGAGACTTTGTAAAATATATTGAATGTTTAATGGCATCAGTTTGGGACAGACTGAGGCATCCATGTACATAACACAGATGGTCCTGCTGATTTGACCCAGACACTAATTGTGTTGGCTGCAACTCTCCTGAAAGCATAAGGACATCTAGTTCTAAAGCTGGGCTCTGTAACTTTCTGTTTCTGTGAATGACCAATCTCACAGGCAGGACTGCTACAAAATTTGCAGGGCTCAGTGCAAAATGAAAACACCGGCCCCATTTTCAAAAATTAAGAATTTCAAGAAGGCTATAGCAGAACATTAAATCAAATCTGGGACCCTGTGAGTTTGAAGCCCATGAAGTCAGCTCTGCTAATGAGATCAATATATCCAATGAGGTGATATACTAGGTAAGATACTTGGTTCTTTAAGGGAGCATACACAAAAGGGGAGCCCCCCCAAAACTGGAGTTATCTTTGGAAGGTGGGTACCTTGTAGTACAGGCTTCTCCCACTGAGCGAGTCTTCTAGGAACTCAAATCCATCACTGTACTAGTTGGCATTGTTATGAGAAGCTGTATTCAGCTTCAGTGAAATTTTTTGGAGACTCTTTCACTGCATTTGCCCATTTTGAGATGGGTGATTTACATAAACAACATGCAGCATAAAAACATACCTGCCCTTACCGTGCTGAGTGTTCAGCAGTCTTTGAGTGTTCAGCAGTCTTTGACCAAAAATGGCATGAACCCTGTGCTCTACCCTCCCTATTCACCTGAGCTCATCCCAAGAGACTTTTTTGTGTTCCCCCAGATGAAATAACTCCTCAAAGGGAAATGTTTTGCCTATGTGAAAGAGGTGAAACAAAAAAATGGCAGAAGCACTAAATGCACAAAATCGACAAGTTCAAAAACTGTTTTGAGCAGTGGCAAAAGCATCTTGATAGATGTATTGCATCAAACAGAGAGTACTTTGAAGGTGACTGAAGTTTAAACATGTAAGAATAAATACACAATTCTTTATAAATAAATTCTGGTTTTTTTGGGTCCCTTCCCCATATATCCTCTGACCCAAAAGCATTGATCTTAAAATTTAATTCACAGAGGGAAATCTTAACCCTCTAATTTCTAAGATTTAAGCCCCTGCATTCTTACTAAAAATCATGAGACAAATCTATTACATTTCTAAATTGTAATCAATTGTCCTAGTATTACTTATTATTTAATACCCTCTTGATTTGTGACAACTACTTTATCATACATTTTTTGTTTGATTCTGGAATATCCACTTCATTGAACTATTTATTGTGCCAATATTACAAGGATTTAGTTTTTGGCATTTATGTACAATTGTTTCACTGTGGTTAAAATTCACCACCCACCACCTTCTATAACCAAATCAAAACGCAGCATGTGCATTTTGTACATTGCCATGGTGCCTCATACCTCCTTGTCTTCACTTACACTGTTTCCTCTGATTGGGACTCCCTCCACATCCTCCTTTTCAAGCTGTCCTTTCTCTCTAACCCCAACTAAAAAATCAGACCAAGAGTCACATGCTGAACTCTCTTCTACATAGAGCTATTTTAAGAAATCCTACTTTTGTGCTCCCTTTGCACTGCCCCAATACTGCGGGCCAAACTCATTATCACTTACCACACTTTATCAAAGATGTTACTATATAGTTTGCCCTTCCAGGCTGGAACTTGCAGCCCCTCAAGGACTGACTCTGTGCTCTTGTTCATCTCTGTGTTTCCCTAGCACTGACCTGGAACATTGCCTGTCTCACTGCACATTTCTGTAAATGAATGAATGACTGACTTATGAATAAACAAGCTTGCAAGGTCTTTGAGGGCAGAGATGATGTCTTTTAAGTATCTTCCAAAAGTCCCCTGTATTACAGACTCTCAAACAAACACAAACAGGATAAAATGCCCTACACCATCTGTCCAAGAAATTGGGACAGAGAGGATAAGTAAAAACAAGGACCTTTTGTTGTGTTCACTAAATGGTCTGGCACAAAGATCAGGAGATGAGTAAATATCTGTAAAACAAATGAATAGATGAAAGGCTCTATGTTTGGAAGGACCCTGAAACTAAAGTCTCCAGATAACCTGAGCTGCCTTGTATTCTGTCTGAAATGTATTTGCCCATCCCTCCTGGGCAATCTGAAATCTTGCTTGACACTATATACTCCATTCTTTGCTTGGCAATTACACAGTAGTGAGGGAAAAGCCTTATTGTTTAAGTGACCCTTATATTGAGGTTTTCCTGTTACATTGTGAGTATACTAGGGGTGCCAAAAAATGAATACTCATTTTAAGAGATGTTATCTATGTATTACTTTTTGAAGTTGACCTGAATTACAGGAGCAAATGTAGTATGACATTTGCTCAAAAGATGGCATTAATCAAATGAATGCTAGTGTCACCATGCGACAGGCAAGACAGTCAAAGAAAATGGTGGAAGCATGGTTATTGTTTGAGGAGCACAAGACCATTTTGAAGTAGTATTTGAAATTCGAGAATGCTGTTTGAGTTTTCCCCACATTCTCCTGATGTAACACCTCGTGACTTGTACCTATGGAGGACCCTAAAGGATGAGATGTACCATAGAAAACCAGCTACACTGGTGATATTTCAGAAAGAAACTGAAACAGGATGTGCAGTGATACAAGTGGACACTTTGGTCAATGTTGCTCAAGCATTAGTTTGCTGTAATCAGAAATGTCTGCATGCTGATGTTAAACCACTTTGAGCACCTCCTTGATTGGAGAAGTCAAATGTGACTTGTATTTATCTTTTGTTATCAGTATATACAATTTTAATACAGTTTTTTCCTTTCTCAAAATGTGTATACATTTTTTTGGCACCCTCTGCACATGTACTTGGATAATACATTATAGTTATCTTGAATGGTTCAAGAATTTAAGTAGATTCATACATTGCAGACAGTATAGTGTACGCTAGTGTAGTCAGATAACCTGTCACAATTTGCAAGCCAAAACAGGAAAGTGCCAGGTCTGACAACTAAGTTCGTGAACTCATTCTGGAAAAAGTGCTACAGAGCTCACTGCCGAATTATCACTACCGTCACCTTTGAAGTTCTCCCGTTGGAAAGCTAAGCACCGATGCCAGCACCTAGTGCACTCTTCAAAGCAATTTTGGAACTCTTTTACTGGAATGGCCATCATAAGACCCTTGATGCCCTGAATGTCATCAAAATGTCTTTCTTTCAATATTTCCTTTATCTTCAGGTAAAGAAAAAGTCATTAGGGGCCAGATCAGGTAAGTAGGGAGGGTGTTTCAGTACAGTTATTTGTGTACTGACTAAAAACTCCTTCACAGGCAGTGCCATGTGAGCTGGTGCATTGTTGGGATGCAAGAGCCATGAATTGTTGGCAAAATGTTCGGTTCGTTTCATCTTTTTCATGAAGATTTTTCAGCACTTCCAAATAGTAAACCTCATTGATTATTTGTCCAGTTGGTATAAATTCATAATGAATAATCCCTCTGATATCAAAAAAAGGTTAGCAACATTGTTTTGACTCTTGATTTGGACTGACAGAACTTTTTTGATCATGGAGAATTGGCTGACAACCATTGTTTACTTTGATGCTTTCTTGCAGGGTAGTATTGGTACATCCACGTTTCATCATCAGTGATAATACGGCCCAAAATATTGTCTTGTCTCTCCAAAAGGTCCTGGGAAACTTGGACTCTCCTTTGCTTTCGTTCATTGGTGAGCAGCTTAACCATTTTTCTCATGCAAAGATTTTCAGTTAAGATTCTGCTAACTGTTTTCTCTATCAATGTTTTCTTGCTCTGCTATGCTTCCCATAGTTCGCTGACAATTTTGACGCACAATTTGACAAGTTTTTGCAATGTTTTCATCTGTTCTGCTTGTTACTGGCCATCCTGACCTTTCTTCATCAGTGACACTTTCTCTCCCTTAAGAAAAACATTTAAGCCATTTGTACATTGCCATTTTCTTCATGGTATAATCCCCATAAACTTGGACTAACATGTCCCTGATTTCACTTCCACTCTTGCCAAGTTTAACAAGAAATTTACTGTTTATTCATTGCTGTAATTCAAGCTTTGACATTCTTATGACAGCACACAAAAACACACAACAATAATGCATGCCACTCAGCAAGACACTGCCACACGCTGCCATAAACACAGCTGTGAGACAGATATACCAAGGTTATAAAACTTTACCAAGTTGTTTGTACAGTGCTGCCAAAGTTAAGTGCATGGTGGCAAGTTTGTGAACCTAATTGTCAGAGCTTGTAAGAACTATGTTGATTTTGCATCTTTTGGGGCTTTACCCTAATATTTTCATGTAATTCAACACATAGATATAGATAGAGTAATAGACAAGGGATAAGGGCTATTTTTTTTCTTCTGACACCAAATATGTGTTACCTTCTCCACCTCTTCTTGACATCAACTGGGTATCCAATAACTCAATTCAATTCTGAAACTATCATCCTGAAATCAGCCTTAGATTGCACAAGTTGAAGGACCCAGTCCCACTAGATTGTCCCACTTCAGACAACAATCGCAATTGCCACACTACCTATACTTCTGACCAACCAGCTATAAAATGGAGGTTCCCAAGACCCCTATCTTGGATTCAGTAATTCACTAGAATGACTCACAGTACTCAGGAAAGTGTTTTCCTTACTCTTAATCAGTTTATTATGAAGGATACACCTCAAGAACAACCAAAAGGAAGAGAGGCATATGGAGTGCGGAACAGAACTGCCAAGCTCTCTCTGGTGTGCTACCCTCCTACACTTTGATGTGTTCACCAATCTGAAATGAACTCTGTCATTTAGGAGTTTTTGTGGAGATTTCATTACACACACAACTGATTGAATCATTGGCAACTGACTGGTGATTAACTCAATCTCCAGTTCCCCTCCCCTTCCCTGAGGTTGGACTTAAAGTTCCAAGTTTGTAATTAAAATTTGGTTTTTTGACAACCAGCCTCTGTTCTGAAGCTATCTAGGAGCTCTTTAGCCAAGAGTCATTAGCACACCAAAAAAATGCATCACTCAGGAGATTCCAAGGGTTTTAGGAGCCCTGTGCCAGCTCCCCTCTTCCCAAGACAAATACCAAGTATCTTACTACACCAAACAAGGGGTTACAACAACTTCCAGAGTCTACCACTTTGTTGGTAACATATAAAAATCAGTACAGTCAAAACAACTCTGCACTCTACAAGTTTACATAACCCAAGTTAGTTTTAACAAAGTTAACAAAACATAAAGGAACCAAACTGAATTCCATGAAGTACTGGACCTCAGCACCTGGCACAGATCTTTACACACAGTACACCCTCAGTAAATATTTGTTGAAGGAATAAAAGGCAAATGTGGCTTGCACAGAAAGACTGCATGGTTTAAAGGCCTTTAGCCTAGAAAAAAATTAACTTCTATAAACTATATAACATTTACTTTTCCAATGTTCTCAATACACTAAGACTTTAGCATACTTACTTAAATGATAGCTTAAAATAAAACTATTATAAAAGCACAGGTGTATTAGACAACAGAGTTCTGATTCAATAGGGTTAAACTTAGCTTATTGATATGTAAATGCTCTCCTACAAAGGGAAAAATTTACCTTTTATAAATATTAGTTTAAGGCATACATTCTCAATCAAGAAGATTATTAGCTGGGGGATAGGGCAAAAAAATGTCCTCTTTTTCATATAAAGCACAGATACACATACAATATACAAACAACTACACAGTGTATATATATATGGTATTAAAATATCATGTGGGTGATTAAGGGGAAAAAGTCTAAAAAGTCTTGGAGAGACAATAATAAAAATAAGACTGAGAAACACTGGCATAAGAATGTACTACTTACAGATAAAAGCAAAGGAAGAGGCACATAAGTTAATAGACTCCCCATCTCTCACTCATTCATATTTCTGCCAAGGTAATTTGCTATATACATTCTCTGACATATCAGTGATAATGCTGTCAATGGGGGTCCCCCGTTTGGGATGAGTTAGAGGGAGGAACTTTATTCATTATTCAGGTGAACAGTTTGCCAACCAGGGAAACACACTTTCTGGTGAAAACCAAAGTGTGTTTCACCAAGACAAAAGGAAACCCTGCTTTTAGGGAGATAGTTCCCGCCCTGGTTACTGATTGGTCTGCTTTATGCAAATGACTACTCCAAATCTGAACAGTTTGGTCCAAATAGCACTGTCCTGACTAGTCAGCTTTGCATGTTCTGATTGGTCATTATGGAGTTGCTATGACTGGTCATTACATATGCAATTGGACGGGGCAGATCTCAGCCCACCGGTCCAAGGACCATACCAGGAACTCCTTTATAAGGGTTGACTCAGAAGGCAGGAGCATAGTGCAAGAGGCTGAAGTTTCAGTCTATAGCGTTTACTTGAAATGCAACGTGTGTGAAAGGCCTCTGCTGGCAATGGTTGCTAGACTCTGGGTATGAATTTGTCCCTAATTAACCATTAGGAGTCCTTCTTGGCAGATATAGTTTTTCTTGGGGTCCATAATCTTAAGTTTTAACTCACAGAGCACAGGCATTTGGATATGTAAAAATAGAGAAGTTCAAATGCTGAAATCACATTTAAGCAAAAGGACCCATGGGAAATCTTTTTTATTCATTTTAAATAATAGGTTCTGAAATGTGGGAGATGATACAAAGAGTAAAAGAATGTTGCAAAGCACGTGTGTGTGTGTGTGTGTGTGTGTGTGTGATTTTATCATTATATGAGGGCTGTGTGAAAATTATCCAGCCATTTAATATGAAAAACAGGCATTTATGGTTGGATTTTTTTCTGGACAGCCCTCATATATTATAAATAATGTAAAACTTGTTTTGTCTATATATATATTACTTTAAATATTATATATAAGTATGTACTGTATATAAACCACTTGCTCTCCAGGCAGTCCAGCCTAGAAAGCAAGACTGAAATAGAATAATCAACAATAACATTAGTGCCATGATGAAAGTATGTACAAAGCACTGTGGGAGCACAGAAGAGAAAGGAATGACCAGCTGCTTAGAGGACAGAAGAGGGATTTGCAGAAGAGAATGCCTTTAATAGTTAATGAAAAGTGTGTAAAAGTTTACTAAGAAAAGAGGAGATTGTTGTGTTCACTGCTGTATTCTTAAAACTTAGAACAGTAACTGACACACAGTAAAAACTGGCACACAGTAAGTGTTAACAAAAATATTTGAAGAAATGAATATTGTTTTAGTTGATGAGAAAAGTACTATCTTCTTTTGATCCTCAGACTTCTGGAAACTGCATGTGTCAGGTTAGGCTGGCTTATACAACAATAACAAGCATTCCCAAATCTTAGTGACTTAAAAAAGTACAAGATTACACTTGCTCACACTGTATGTTTATCTCAGGATAGTGGGTAATCTCCTCCATGTGGTCTTTACTAAAGGCTGCAGGCTGACAGAGCTGCCATCATTTGGAATGTCACCAGACCCCAAGGCTGTGGCAAATTGCTTACTGGCTTCGGAAGGAGTTCAAGACATTGCAACCCAAAACAAGGCACCTTGGCATATTGACTATCTTAAGCTGAAGAGTTTGAGAAAAATGGCATAAACAGGAAGGTCACCTTGACCTTTCCACCTTACCCTTCTTTCCTAAAAGCAGGAGATAAGTTTTCCATGTGAGAGGTACCTTCCTTATACCAAAAGGAAGGGAGACATGCCTATCACCAGAGACAGGGAATTTAGGGCTGAGAATGCTGTATAAACCAACCTTATTACTTCTTCATCATTTACTATGCATAGGCCAACAATTTCAAATCTTTACAAATTTATTTCTTTGTCTAAAAGGTACAAAAGCTTCCTGCTTTGATCACTTCTTTGAGTCTTCATTTTCTTGTTAAGGATCCCACATACATGTAAAAATTCAGTAAAATATGTATGCTTTTCTCCTCTTACTCTTATGTCAGCTTAATACTTAGGCCCCAGAGACCCAGAGAGGGTACAGGAGAATTTTTCCTCTCCTAAACTCCTAAACTTCTGCCTAGAAGTAATACATGTCACTTCTGCCAAAAGAAACATGAATCACATTTTACAGGACAAGTGACACGGCCATTCCTAACTTCAAAGAGACAGAGAAGTGTAATCTTACCGTGTGTTCACAGAAAAAACTCTCAGAATATTGTGAAGAGCCCTAATGACCAAAGAAATCATCTGATGGTCCTAAACCCAAGATTTCCTCTCTCTCACTTTCTGTGTTGAGGTCAACTTTACAGCTTACTTAAAAAGAGGAGGAAAAAGTTCTTAACTTAAAAATCTAGAGTAAGACTCATAAACACTGAACAGAATCATTACAATTTTCTTAAGACTGCGTTTCAAATATTAATTGAATATTTAATTACTTAATATATAATTTAATGTTTTATTATTTCCTGCATCAAACTATTGTTATAAGCAATTATGTTACTGCCTGTATTTCAGCTACAAAAAGAGCAATATAAATACATCCTTTACCTATCTTATAGAAATGTTGACAGTCTTCATTAAATAGTACTTAATTAATATTTAATTCCCTGGTCAGCTTTGTTCATATCAAGCAGAACTTTACTAAAATGATTTTAGCCAAGACTGTATAACCCTGTCTTGGTGAAATGATAGAAATACCTTTAACACTTAATCTAACTTGTTCTACCTCTTTCCAAGGTTATCAATGGGGCTTTAAGAATTATCCCTTCATACCCCCTCTGGTTCTCTATAAAACACTGTTTTAAATCTTCATTCAGGTAGGTTTCTAAATCATCCCAGACATATAATTACCAATAATAAAAACTGTATATAAATTTTTCCTGCTACTTGCATTATGAAACATTATATGGTCTCATAAGTACTTCAGATATACTATATTAAACATTTCACTAAACTGTCCTGATTGGTTATAAAACCTTTATTTTTGTTGTACTTTAACAAGGGAGATATTTCAAATAAGACTGAATAATTTACCAATTCCTGTCTATGCTTCTTTGTTTCTAAAAACAATTTTCTTCCAGCAGTGTAACACTAATCTTTAAATGACTGTAAAATCAAGAGACATTCATACCTCACAAATAAGCCCTCATGTTCAGGACACTATTGGAACAGCTGATACATAAATAAGCAGCAACAGAGAGCTTTAAACAAATGAAAATTTCCTCATTATTTGCTATTATCAAAGCTACAGAAAATAAAATGTTACTTAATGTTTCAAAAAATGTATGAATTTTTCTTTAAAAACTGCTACAAAGGAAAAATGAAGGCCTTAACTATGTGAGAACCCATGTACATATGGAACATGGGTTCCGAAGTATTAAAAAAAATTAGTTATGAAGTATGTGGCCTCGGTCATCGTGTCTATCCCAAATCTGTTTTTTTCAATTACAGCTGACATTCAATATTATTTTATATTAGTTCTCAACCTATTTTCTTTGTACATTATCTACATGCATGTATCACTTTATAAAATACTGCCTCTTTTAATAATTAACTCATTTATAAGAAATATGGCACAATTAAGATGACAAAGCTTATAGGTTTATAAAAAGAATTGAGTTAATACAGAATGTATTTGTGAAGATGAATCCAGCATCCAGAAGGCTCAAATACTCTACATAATTCCACTGTTCATACAATCTGATTAGCCTGTGAGATTCAGAGAATAAAGGAAACACCATGAGTCCTAATCACTCCCTCTCACATGGAACAGTGGTCCCCTGTAGCTACTAATCCTTATTTCATCAGTAAGGATATAAGAAAATTAACAATGTGCAAGATCGAAGATACACCCAGTGCATGTAATCAAAGTTCCCAATTTCTGGATACTTCTCAAATGACCTACTCCAAGTAAATTTTCTTTGAGAAAGTATAAAACCTTACAATTGATCACAAGTAAGATAAATGGAATACAAAGAGCCTAAAGATTAATATTCAGAATATTTTGATAACTATTAACATTTTAATCCCAAGTATGTGTTTGCTACTAACCACAACAATTCTTCAATGATATTCTCTAGAACTATTAAGTAGCAAACGGTTAAGTGGATCCATCTGTACTACAGGACAATACTGTAAAAGAAATTACTTTATGCTTTCCTGAAAAAAATGAGGATTTCTGGGCATTATATTTGATGAATATTATGGATTTTCAGAAATTAATAGCCAAGGAAAAATAAAAAAAGAATTCTGATCTTTGACTAAAATGCAAACAGCTCCCCAAGAGTTTGTGCAAATGCTCTAATACTATAGTTCAGAGAGTGTGATCATCTCATGGCATTTTATTTTGGTCTGAGAACCTGAATCACATTAAGGTAATATGAAAATAAGTACTAGCTGATAAACAATGCCTTCCCCACATTTATCAAAATACAATTTTACCCTTCAAATGCGGTAGAGCTCGACCTACTTACAGCTTTTGAATAATGTTATTTGTTTATTGTTTTTCAGACTAACATTGCTTAACATGTACCTATAAGGGAATCGTAGGAACACAATCACCACAGGGATTCTTCTACTTTATTATTAAATTTCTGGAACCAGTATCATTTGACCAGATGATTCTAGAATGTTAAATCTGGACTTAAATATTGCCATAATTATATGAAAATAGTTTAATTCTTGACTTCCAGATTTAGTAATAAAACTAAATAATGTGAACATTTGGGGAACATCTTTCAATTAAGTCTCTCTGTGATTATCAGGAGTCTAATAAGAATTTTGATGATATTTTAGAAAAATATGACCTAATTATCACAGAAAAGTACATAACAACATCCAAATACTTAAAAAATATAATATATATTTATAAGTAAATGCAATTCAGTCAAGCTTTCTCATCCGATACAAATCTTTATGAGTAGTCTAGGAGGATTTTTTTCTTGGAGAAAAAAATTTACATTGCTATTTTTTTGAAGCTTAAGAAAAAGTTAAGATTTGTGAGGTGATGAATGAATTTAAATGAATTTTTAATTAAAAAGAAAAATTATATGATATAAAGATAATAAGATAGGAGATACGAAAATAAAAAGCCAGTTAAACATTTAAACCTAACAAATTAGCAAAATTCCTTGTTTTTTAAATAAAATCCTGTTTTAGAGAGGGTACATAGATTACAGTGAACTTTTTCATATATAGCTAATGAAATGCTAAAATGGGAGTGAGATGAAAGAGTCAGTGTGAAATATTAAAAGCTCTGACAATGTTCATGCCTAATTTAGCAAGTGCTCTTCAAGTAATTTGATCTGAAGAGATAATGACAGTTGAAAATAGAAGAAACCTCAACTCCCAACAATAAACAAATAAGAAATTATTGTAGATATCCATATGTACTATTGATCCATGATGCAGCCATTTAAAAATTATGCTTTATAGGAATATCTGATCAAATAGTAAAATGTTCACTAAATCTTATTAGTTTTTGTTTGTTTTTTTAAGCAGGTTTTAAGATAGGTGCATGGTTTAAGCTCACATAAAGTATGCATGAAGTCTGGAGGATAGACACCAAAGTTGTTTCTTGGTAGTATGTCTGTGATGATTCCAGTTTTCCTATTTGTGACTTCCTAGGTTTTTCTCATTTTCAACAGAGAATGTACTATGTTTATAGTCAGAAATAAAGTTTTTTTTAAAGAGATGAATGTAAAACTCCCCAAAACATTCATATCTCAATAAAAAGGGATTAGAAGTAACAGTTATCTTGCTAAAAATCAGTCTTTCTTTTAAGTGCATCTACTCCTTTTACAAAAATTACTTTTATAATTTAATACTTTCTAAAAACATACAGCTTCTACAGTTGGCAGAACTAAGGTAATAAAACTTCATAGAAAGTAGTTATGAAAAATAATCTCATTAACAATACTATTAAAAAACCTGAAAATTTTCTAATAAAACTTTTCACCTAAAATAAGAATAATGACTTAATGTCTATCTCAATTTTATAATAACATGGCTTCCTCTATACACCTTGGATACTTAAAAACCATCTTCAGAGGTGTGTAAAAAATCCTCAACCCAAAGCAACAATAAAAAAAGAAAATTTTCACAGAAAAGGACAAAAAACTTTTTAGGATGCTGAAACTCAATTAAAGGCATACAACAAATTGAGAAGTATTTATTCATAGAAAGCTTATGAACCTCAAGTTAAAACAGTGGGAATGTATAAGAAAAACACAGGTATGGTTTTCATTTACTTACACTACTATCACATTCACAACTTCTGACCTGAGATATGTAAGTTTATTCTCACACTCGCTGATTCTTCAAGACCAGCTAGTGTCCTACAATTGAATCCAATTCTGACACTATCCACCTGGAGTTAGCATCAGATCCCACAAAGTAAGGACTCAGTCCCACAAGACTGTGCCCCACTACAGATGTTAGGTTACCCATAACTTTTGTTTGACTTGGCTACAAACTGGAGGTTACCACACCCCCTCTCCCTAAATTCGATCACTTGCTAGAATAGTTCACAGAACTCAGGGAAACATTCTTATCAGTTTATTATATAACAATATTGATAAAGGACACAGATAAATAGTTAGATGAAGAGATACATAGGGCAACATCTGGAAGGGTTCCAAGGGTAGGAGTTTCTGTCCCTGTGGAGTCAGGGTATGCTGCCCTTCAAGCAAGTAGATTCTTATGAAAGTTTCATCAGGTAGGCATGATTGATCATTAATTCAATCTTCAGCCCTTCTCTTCTTCCTAGAAGATTGGGGTGAGTTAAAGTTATAAGCTTCTAATCATGGTTTGGTCTTTCTGGTGACCAGCCTCCATCTTGAAACTATCCAGGAACCCACCAAGAGTTGCTTCACTAGAACAAAAGACACTCTTATTACCCAGAAAATTCCAAAAAATTTAGGAGTTCTATATCAGAAACCAGGGTCAAAGACTAAACAGTAGAACAAAAGACAGTCCTAGTGGTCTTATCACTTAGAAAATTGCAGAGTTTTTAGGAGCTCTGTACCAAGACCTGGGAAAAACCAATACATATACTTTCCATTGTTTCATGGGAGTCTATGGCATTCCTGCCTAGGGCTGCTATCCAAATCCCCTACACCCAGACTGGTCAGCAGGGTAGTTCTATCAGCTTTGTGCTGGAGGAGACTAACCTGATTTGAGAATAGAGTGTAAAAACAAACAAACCATGCCCAAAAGCACAGTTGTTAATGATGATCTCAGTGGCAGATAAGAAAGGCTAGCGGCTTGCCTAACCTGAGGTTGTGGTTCTGGTTACAGCAAACATCAGACCAACAAATTAACCAGAAATTTAACCAAAAAATGAGATAGCATAGAGGGGTCTCATAAGCTTTCCAAACATCCACGGCTGACTGGAAGGCTGTGTGTGCATGCAGGAAAAACTAGATAGGGCCCAAGCCATCCATATATATCCCTGGTTGTCCATGAAGCTAACTGTGAAACATTCAGAGAAGACAAAGATGACAGTTAGAAGTTGGGGTACACTTTAAAGCTATCTGAAATATAAATGAAAAACCAGCAATAACAACTCTAAGGTGGAGGGAATCAGAATTGCTATAAAATATAATCTAAAATACCAAATCTCAGCAAACTTATAAGAAACAGGAAAGAAAAGCAAAGAAACAGGAAAGTGTGATTCATACTCAGGTAAAAAGCAGTCAATAGATATTACTTCTAAGTGTGCTTAGCTGTTGGACTTAGCAGACAAAGACTTCAAAGCAGCTATTGTTCAAAGGAAAAGGAAACCATGTTTAAAGAATTAAAGTAGGATGACAATGACTCAACAAATACCTTTACCTAAACGAAGAGGTAGAAAATATGAAAAAGAACCAAATACAATTCTGGAATTGGAAAACTACAATAACTGAGATGGAAAAATTCACTAAGTTTGAAATGGCAGAAGAAAGAATCAAAGAACTTGAAGACAGAGTGACAGACATTATTTAGTCTGATGAACAGAGTAAAATAAACCATAAATAAAAATCAAGAGACACTCAAGAGACCTGTGAAACAACCTAATACATAATGGCAGTTCCACAAAAAAGAGGGAAGAGAGAAAAAGGTAGAAAAAACAGCAAGAAATAATGGCCAAAAACTTCTCAAATTTCATGAAATACATTAATTTACACATCCAAGAAACTAAACCAAACTTAGCCTAAAATAAACACACATAGGCACAATTTAGTCCAACTGTTAAAAATCAAAATCAAATAAAATAATCAAAGTGAGATCACCCTTGCATACAAGGGAACAAGAAAACAATTAATGGTTAACTTCCCATAAAAACCAGTGAAGATCAGAAGACATTAATGGCACATTCAAACTGCTGAAAGAAAAGAAAAATTCTCACAAGAATTCTGTATCCAGCAAAACTCTCCTTTAAAAAATAAAGGTGAAATGAATTCACTCTTGAATAAACAAACACTGAGAAAATCTGACGCAAGCAGATGTGTCTTATAAGAAATACTAAAGGAAATCCTTCAGGATGAAAAACACAATGACGCCAGATGCTAACTCAAAGTGGCAGGAAGAAATGAAGAGCGTCAGAAAAAGTAAATATGTGAGTAAATACATATAAAAGACTGTATAAATGCATACTTTTGCTCATTTTTCTCTTAATTTTTACTTTAAAAGACAGGATTGCATAAAAAATAATTATTAAACGAAACTGTTGGGTTTATAACATATATACTATTTATGTCAATAACAGCACAATGGGCTGACAGTCTAATTCTACAACCCTCAATTCCTCCTCATTCACACCCTTATAGTAAAGCAGTCTGATAGTTACATGTGGCTGTGCCCACAGAGATCACCTCTTCTCAGTTCGTTCCTGGGTGATGATCAAGGTGGAAGATATGCAGAGGATAGAGGAGATCTATTTTGAAACTTCAGGATTCTATCTAGATTACTATTTGACATGGTACATCTCTGATAAAAAAATTTTTAATGCTTCCCACAACATACAGAATAAAACCCAAACACTTGCTAAGACTTTTCAAGGGTCTCCCATGATCTGATTCAAACCTGTTTTTTGAAACTTTCCTCCTAATATAGTAATAATAAAGCCCATTAATTTCTAACCTTATTGGTCTATTCACTACTCCCTCAACACAATTTTTCACGTGATTTGCTTAATGGGAAATTTATCCCTTCCACTCTCCATTCCCACCTAGCAAAATCTTACCCTTCTCGCAAAGCTCTGCACAAATGCCACAGCCTCCCTGACACTTTCCCCAAGCACAAAATTAAGGATTAAATGCTTTTTCCTATGTACGAACACAAAATGCTTTTTATTTGTATCTTCATTTCACTGTAATCACATACTATGTAGGGGCTAATTTCTAAATACAACACATGAGGCAAAAATCTCCAATAGTCAATTTTATTCTAGAAAAGGCCATAGAAAGCCTTTGCTGAACATGGTCATATGGCCCCACAGTACATCCACAACAATGAGTTTTCCCGCCAGCATTATAAATGCATTTCCTTCTGTTGAGCACTAGAAGTTGTTACTGGCTTACATTTAGAAGCTATACGTGTGGGAAATGGATACCTTTAAACCCTAGAAATGCTCATACTCTGAGAGGCATGCAGGAACTGAGCAGGCCAGCAGGAAGGGTAGTTTCACATCCTCCCTCACCCACTGAGGGCACAAATTCAGTGAGTGGAATGTCTCTCTCTTCCTTTGCATCCAGGCTCTCTGTAATATTTGTATAGTGGAATCGGAGTGTGTGGTATTGAGCATGGACCAGCTCTGCTGTGCTGTCCTACAATTGTCTAGTAGGACACAGATCCACATCAACTCTTCCAGGGACTTGAGCACAAGCCACATCTTCTTCATCGTTAGCAATCTCGCAGCATGCACTGAACAGTCTTGCCAACAGTGAGTTAAAACATTTTTTTAAATTAACTTAAGTGATAGCACAACCAACGAGATATAAAGCCACCTTGTCTATAGTTATCAGAGTACAAACATTCCAAAAACAAACAATTTTTGCCCCCGCAAGGTTATCTTCTTACAAATTAAAAATATTTGTGAGTTTAGAAAAAAATATCCATTCAGATGTTAAAATGCAGTAATTTTGCACTGTATGAGGAAACCAGCTGGTTGGCTGCTCTTAATGTTCCAAAGAAATAACATTAGAAAGGAGTTTATGAGAAGAAAATTACAGTGACCTTTAGCCTCCTACTTTCTCTCTTTGAAAAATTTATGGTGTGAATATAAAGTATTATTTCTTCTTTGGGGCTTTTTTCCTTTAGTAGCGCGATGAATTGATATGCAAGATAATATTTCTGGTCTTTTAAAAAGAATGAACATGTGTCTGGTATTGTTATTTACTTTCATTTTATGTGTAAAGTATTCTTCTATCATAAAATGGTAATGCTTCTCAATAGCAAAAGACACATTCAAATGGGTCACCTGCAGTCACACAAGCAGTTAGTTAAAGAAGTTATTTGAGCTTCCCTCATATACAAAGCTCAGCTCTTGTCCACTGTCTCTGATTTACAAATGTGCTGAGTACACTGCAGAAGTTCCCTCAGGCTGGAAAGGAAACTCAGAGGGCCTACAGAGAAGTTTCCTTCAGTAAAAAAAGACAGAGGGCTTCTTCAGGGCTGTTGGCTGAAAGGAAGAATCAGCTAGCAGACATGATTCTATGAATAATTGGGGAGTTCCCTGGTGGTGTAGTGGCTTAAGGCTTCGGCACTGGTGCTGTCAATGTTGCAGCCTGGGTTCGATTCCCAGCCAGGGAACTACCCACATACAAAATAATCATCATCATCATCATCATCATCATCACCCAAAATAGATCAGTTAAAATTAGTCCCAGGGGAGGTTGGGTTTATGCACCCTCTGTCACAGCAGACCACAATTAGACAAATGAAACAACTTCCAGATCAGTTCAGGGTGATGGGACTAATTGCAACTCAGATCCTGGGATTTTTTTTGGCTTGAATCAGAGGGAATGTTGGATCAATCTCTGGTAGCTATTGCCGTAAAGTGTGGAGCTATGGTGGCCGTATCTCCACTGTATAGAGAAAGCATCCTACAACAAGGGAGAAGCAGAGACAAGAAATAGAGAGATTCCTAACAGTGTTGAAAGCTCAGGTTTCAATTGCTCCTAAAGCCCAGATGCATTACTATTCCCCTGTGAGTTGGTGTTTTTGTGAGAACCCTACTCTCACTAATATTTAAATAAATTTTTCATCTTCACTTGATTGAAGTCAATGTGCATTTCAGTAACTCACAACCAAGGAGACATCAGAATTTAAGGGGAACACTAGTTCAAAAAGATCAGGACAACAAGGAAAACAAAGTAATATAAGTCTACTCAATTACCAAAAATAACTAAGAATATAACCACAGAGCAGTCACTGATAAAGTAGTATTTACAAAACAGCAAATTCAAACCCTAGTGACTATGAATGAAATTTTAACAACAAAAGTGGGTGATATATAATTTGATGACACTGTGTAGTTCTGACAAGGGTATCCATGATTATCTATGATATTAGAGAATATAAATGATAAAGGTTGTTCACAAAATTGAAACCAAAGTTTGCTGTTTTTCAGAACAAATAATCATGGCTTTAGGTCTTCAATTTAGTTTTTATTTTCCATGAATTTTAGAGCCACTGACTGGCATTTTTTAAAAAATAGCTTTATTGGTTTACAGAAATAATATATGCACCCAACAAACAATTCATTTAACTATTAAAATTTTATTTTACCATAGTAAAATGGCTTCATCTTTACTTAAATTAATATATGGAAACAACTCTTAATTATTTGTAAAGCTGTGCTTGGTGTTATGACAGATTCAAGTACTAAAAAGGGTACCTGCACTCTATTAGCTTACAACCTGGTTAGGGAGATTAATTCAAAAGTTATCTGTGGTTATATAGAGAGTGACTGATCTACAGTGTGGGGAAAGAGTGCAGGATTCAGACAGGCTGAGGCGTATTCCAGCTCTGCCAATTTTTTCTTGCCTCTTATTGATTATGTGACCTTTGTACATTAACCATTATGAATCTTAATTTTTCTCATCTGTAAAGTGTGGCTATTAAGAACTATCTCATTAAGTTGCTATGCTTAAATAAATAAATAAATGCCAGCTATAGAGAAATCACATGAGGAGTAAACATTAAAAAATAGATTGATGTAGGGAGTTCCCTGATGGTGTAGTGGCTTAAGGCTTCGGCGCTGGCTCTGTCAGTGCTGCGGCCTGGGTTTGATTCCCAGTTAGGGAGCTGCCCACATACCAAAAAGCAAAAAAAAAAAAAAAATAGATTGATGTATTTGGCTTATGCTATCAAAAGACATAATGATGAAGTAGAATAAATAAATATTCATACTTGCCTATGAATGAAAGTAAGCACCAGGCCTTTCCATATACAATTTCCCTGGAATGCCGTCCCCACCCCCCACCACACCCACCACCCACAGCCCAAGCCCTGCCACCCACTTCTTCCCAAGTCTTGACCGAAACATCACCTATTCAGAGTGGCACTCTCCCTGACATAAACAGTTGGCCCATGTAAATAGGTGTCATGTGTCACTCATTAAAGAACTGAGGCACCCCACAGGTTCTCATTCAGGATGTCACCTGAGTCTAACTTTAGCTCCTAAGAAAGGCTGTGCAAAAAGCCCATATCAGAGGGAACCTCACTATATTCAAACTCTGACTGAACTTCAGACAAGCTGAGGGACCAAGGACCAGTTACTTAACTTCTCTGTGCCTCAATTTCCCTGTCTATAAAGAGGGGATAATAATAGTACCTTACTTAAAAAGCTGATGAGAGGATTACATGACATAATTAAATTAAAGCATGTTCAGAATACAGGAGGCAGCCAAAGCTCAATTAGATGGCAAGGTTTGTGTTAGGGATAACAGAAAATAGTCTTATAGAGTAATTGAATTTAGGTTCTTAAGGGCCTTAAGTTGAATATTGGTTCAAAATGTTTAGACTTTATCTTGTGTGATATGTAGATATTATGATGGAGAGGTGCCAGATGAACCAGAAAAGAAGAGGAAGACTAAAGCAAGAGAGATCACTTAGCATCATTACGGCAACATATATGAATGATAATTGGTATGGTGGCAACAGAAATAGAAAGTAAGTAAAAATCAGCATCAATCCACTGATACACCAGATACAAGGGCCAAGGTTATTAAGTGTACACATTAGTAATTTAATTAACAGATGTGATTTCTATCAAGAATTCACTATGGTACAATAAAATCTAATTATCACATTACATTCAGTTACTAAATATCAAAAAAAGTTTCTAATGAAAGAAATGTGGATACTGATAAGCATAAATAAATAAGAAGAAATACCATTTTTTTAATTTATTGGGAGAAGAAAAATCATTTTTAGATACCAAAATGACATAAATTATGTTTACGCTATAAAATACAGAAATGAATTCTAGCACTGTAATGTAATATACAAATATCATGTAAGAAAATTTTGACAAAGTCTGCTATAATGCATGTTTTGTACTTTACTTTCAAAAAGGTATTTTTATGAATAATAATTCTCAGTTATACTGAAAATATCAACTTTCTTCAACATCTGCCTAAATGGTAATTTTAAACAAAAATTATTTGAGTTAGAAAAAGTACAGCATTCTGGTGAGGAAAAAACAAACCAACCAACTATTGTTTACAGGGAACTCAATGCAGTCCCTCTACCTGCATTTATATCATTTGCTGAAGATTATGATGCCTAGAAAATGTATAGAAGGGAGGAAACCAATAGTAATTTAGCCTCTTCTATGTCAAGTACCATGCTAGGAACCTGTGCTCATTTAATCCTAACAACCACCTCAGGAGGTAGGGCATTCAATGTCCAGTTTATAAATGAAGACAATGAAGCTCAGGATACACAGCTAGTGCACAATGCAATGCTATCATCCTAATCCCAGGTTCAGATGCCAAAGAACAAGAATTGTTTCTTACATTGTCCAGTCTCCCAGGTCTATATAAACACATATCACTGACAGCCAAAGAGGGAATTCATAAACCAAGCAAACAAAGAAAAGGTGAAAAACACTTATCATAATGAAGAATCTTAATAAACTATAAACTTATATGTTTATTTTTTGTTTCCACAAGAATGCACACCTCATGACACAGCAGGAAGCTTGTGTGTCTTGCTTACCATTGTACTGCCTTAGATCTACAACAAATAAGAATTTTCAAAACACTGTAGGCCAGGGGTGTCCAATCTTTTGGCATTCCTGGGTCACACTGGAAGAAGAAGAAATGTCTTGGGATGCACATAAAATACACTAATACTAATGACAGCTGATGAGCTGAAAAAAAAGTTTGCAAAAAAATCTCATTTTATGTCTTAAGAAAAGTTTACGAATTTGTGTTGGGCTGCATTCAAAACCATCCTGGGCTACATGTGGCCCACTGGCCACGAGTTGTACAAACTCGCTATGTGCACTCAGTAAGTATGTGTTGAATGAAAGTAGTACCATCTTTGTCAGTAGGTTGGAGTATTTAAAAGAACCCAGGCTTGCAGAAAGAACACCTGAATTTGCATCTTGTCTCTGCCATTCTGTCACTGTTATCTTGGGCAAGGACATATAATATTTACTTCTTTGTGTATCAGTTTCCTTACCTGTAATATTAGAACAATAGTAGTCCTTGCTGTGTAGAAATGCTTTAAGAATAAAATGAATTTTGGAAAGGAAGAAGTAAAACTGCCATTATCTGCTGATGTGTACATCTGCAGCTATATATAGAAAGAACCCTAAAGATTCCATTAAAAAACTATTAGAAATGATAAATGAATTCAGTAAATCAGGATATAATATTAATATTCAGAAATCAGTTGCATTTTTATACACCAATAACAAACTATCAAAAAGAAAATTTAAGAAAACAATCCCATTTACAAATGCATCAAAAAATAATTAACTAACTAGGAATATATTTAACCAAGGAAATAAAAGAACTGAACTCAGAAAATTATAAGACATTGAAGAAAAAAAATGAAGAAGATACAAATAAAGGGGAGTATATACCATGCTCATGGATAGGGAAAATTAACATTATTAAAATGTCATATTATCCAAAGCAATCAATAGATTCAGTGCAATCCCTATCAAAATACCAATGGCAGTTTTCACAGAACTAGAACAAATAATCTTCAAATTTAGATGGAACCACAAAAGATGGAGCCACAGCAATCCTGAGAAAGAAGGAAGTTGGAAGAATCAAGCTACCTGGTATCAAACTATACTATAAGGCTGTAGTAATCAAAACAGCATGGTACTGGTATAAAAACAGACACACAGATCAATGGAACAGAACAGAGAGCCCAGAAGTAAACCCACACCTATATGGTCATCTAAGCTATGACAAAGGAAGCAAGAATATACAACGAGGTATATACACCCTATTCAGAAACTAGACCACTTTCTTATACCATATACAAGAATAAACTCAAAGTGGATTAAAGACTTAATGTAAGACCCCCAAACCATAAAACTTCTAGGAAAAAACAAAAGCAGTAAACTCTCTGACATTGCTCGTAGCAACATTTTTTTGTATATATCTCTTCAGGCAAGGGAAACAAACAAACAAAAAATAATAAACAAATGGGACTATATCAAACTAAAAACTTTTTGCACAGCAAAGGAAGCCATCAACAAAATGCAAACACAACCTACCAAATGGGAGAAGATATTTGCCAATGATACATCTGATAAAGGATTAGTATCCAAAACTAGCAAAGTACCTGAACAGACATTTCTCCATAGAGGACATACAGATGGCCAACAGATAAGTCGAAAGATGCTCAATATCATTAATCATCAGAGAAATGCAAATTAAAACTACAATGAGATATCATCTCACACACCACAACAGCCATCATCAATAAATCAACAACCAACAGTGGAGATGTGGAGAAAAGGGAACCCTTGTCCACTGCTGGTAGGATTGCAAACTGATGCAGCCACTATGAAAAACAGTATAGAGGTTCCTCAAAATATTAAAAATAGAACTACCTTATGACCCAGCAATTCCACTTCTGGGTATTTATCCAAAGAAAGCCAAAACACTAATTTGAAAAGATATATGTATCTCTATGTTCACTGTAGCATTATTTACAACAGCCAAACTACGGAAGCAATCTAAGTGTCCAACAATAAACAAATGGCTGAATAAGATCTGGCAAATATATAAATTGGAATATTACTTTGCCATAAAAAGAATGAAATCTTGCCACATGTGTGACAACAGAAATGGAGCTAGAGGATATTACGTTGAGTGGAGTAAGTTAAACAGAGAAAGACAAACGCCATTATGACTCACTTGTATATGAAATCTAAAGAACAAAATAAATAAACAAAACAGAAACAAACCAATAGACAAAGAGAACATTTTTAGGGTTGACAAATGAGAGGGGGGTTGTGGGAGTGGGTGAAAAGGGGGATGGGATTAAGAAGTACATATTGGTAGTTATAAAACAGTCATGGGGATTTCAAGTATAGCATAAGGAATATCATCAATAACACAGTAACTATGTATAGTGTAAGATGGGTACTAGATTTATTGGGGTGATCACTTCGTAAGTTATATAAATGTCTTATCACTATACTGTACACCTGAAACTAATATAATATTGTATGTCATCTGTAACTGAAAAATAAAATATAAAAATAAATTAATATATACAAAAGCACTCATGTAAAGAACAGTTCTTGGTTCATGGTAAGCCTTCACTAAATGGTAGCTATTAT
Source organism: Lyroderma lyra (assembly GCA_004026885.1). Lineage (NCBI taxonomy): Eukaryota > Metazoa > Chordata > Mammalia > Chiroptera > Megadermatidae > Lyroderma > Lyroderma lyra. The sequence goes on from PVJL010002753.1 coordinate 178,919, forward strand.
AATTATTCATAGTGTTTCTCATTGGAATTCCAGGTTCTAACTATATACAAGTTTGTATAAAAAAATGAATCCATAAAATGGAACCCAAATTCTTACATTTTCAATATAAAACATCTTTACTCTACGCATATCACATTTCTATTGCCCTTAGTATTTCTGAAGTTAAAAAGAAAGAAGTCAGCATTTAATGGATGAAAATGGTTTTAAGAAGGAAAACCATGAGAAATAATTGTACAAATGTTTCTGATATATTTATTTCATTTCTCTGCTAGATTCCTAATATAAAATAAATCTTAAGTAACAGAATTTGTGTAATCAAAACAATATAACATACCATTTTAGAGATTCCTCCATCCTTAAAAGGCGCAAATTAGAACATATAAGACTTCCCTATATATGAAGTTTTATTTGTTTTAAAAACTACAGTGATTATTATTTTAAAAGCCATGAAGTGCGCGCGCACACACACACACACACACACACACACACAATATCAACAGACATTGAAATATGAGGCAGACACAAAATATCATTTCCTAATGCTGTTTCTTGCTCCATAGTTCAGGTGGAACAACAACTGCTTATTATATATATTGACTAGTATATCCTAGAAATGATAAATGCCTCTTGTTGGGATCAGTAAGTGCTTCAACCAACAGGTTCTAGCTAGACAATTCCTAGCTCTGATTCTAATTATTCACCTAAAACCGAAAAGCACATTCAATGATATTTTCTGAAATATAAGTACACCTAAAATTCAGAGCTTGATTCTGTGTTAAAAACGTGTTTTGATTTGTACTAACATAATAGTTGGTATGTGTTGGATATACCTTAACAACACAATTAATAATTAACATTATGACCAAGCAGAATTTATTCTAGGACTGTAAGGACAGTTCAATATTAAAAAGTCTATTAATATAACTTTTTGTATTATCATGTTAAAAGAGAAAAAACAAATGATCAGATAGATGTTATGAAGGCATTTGACAAATTCTACTCTTACTCTTCAAAAAATCTTAGTAGTATTGGTAATGCTATTAGCAAACATATATTATAGTTTTACAATACTTTGGAAAATACATTAAGCATTTTACATAGATTATCTCATTAATAAATTAACAATATCTCATGAGTAAGGTACTCTTACCACCACATTTTATAGATAATAAGCTGAAGTTCAAAGAGACTAAATAATCCTCTCAAGGTCAAACAATTAGTGAGGGGAAAAGCCCAAATCTGAACCCAAAGCCATGTGACCTCATAGCTCAAATACTTAACAAATCACTAAGTGAAAAAAGAAAGAAAGAAAGAAAGAATTGAACAGGCAGTTCACAGAAAAATGAATACAAATGGTCAACAACAATAAAAAGATGCTAAGTCTCCATCATAAATTTAAAAATGACAACTAAAACATAATTGACACACTGAAGTGATACACATAAAAATTCTATAATATTCAGTATTTTATACCATGTTAAATGTAAGATGAAAATATTAATTAGTATAGCATTTAGAGAGCAATTTGACAATGCCTATACAAATTTCACATGCTCATACCTTTGACTAAGAAATTCTGTTTCTAGAAATACATCCTATAGATTTACTTGTACAATTATGCAAAGATACATGTACCTAAAATTTAAACACAATTATTGTATACATATTAATACATCTCTATAATGGAATATCATTCAGTCATCAAAATAAGAATAAGGTACCTCTAGATGTAAGCACATGAAAAGTAATACAGAATGCACTACTAAGTGAAAGAGGTAACTGCAAAGTTGGATATAATTTTAATTCCAACTACATATGTACGTGCATAAAAGTGTCCAGGAAAATACTCAAGAAACCATTAACTATGGTTCTCTCCAGGACTAGGCCTGGGAACAATGGGAGAAACAAGCACCTATAGCTTTTATTTTATACCCTTTTATACTATTTGACTTTTTTTTTATCATGCACATATATCAATTTTAAAATAAATAATCTTTAAATGATATAAAAGCAATATGTACACACTGATCACAATTATAAAAAACATTAAATACTGATTCAGAAAGGTTCCATTTTGGAAAATTTTTAACAGTTGAACTCAATATATCGTGGGAAACATGACTTCATCATTAGAAAGGCCAAACAAACCAACCAAAGCTCTTGCTGTGGCTGATAATACAGAAAGCTGGAAATGACTTCAAATTAAAGTGGAGAAAATGAGCAGACTTTCATTTCTCCTCCCTCTCCTCTATCCTTGGCCCTTCTCATCTGACCCTCTCCCTTCCAAATCACCAGGAAGCATTTCACATAGTTCTTTTAGATTGCTTAGAGTGGTAGTCACATTGGTTTCTAGTTTATACAAAGAGATAAAACCAAATTTTTTCATTTTTATAGGATCCATAATTGCAATGGAGTATATAGTGTTTAATAACACAATTCTGCAAAACAAGCCAACATGACCTATGCAGTTCTTAACATCTTCTTTAGGTATACCTGCATGATTAATCTGTCTGATTTGCAGACATCAGACAAGTATATAAATAGTAGTCATTACGATCTAAATTAAATTAATTTTTCCCAATATTAAGGTTTTTCTCCCCTTTCCGGGGAGAAACAAAGAAAAATAATAAACCTAACTAAATTGCAAACAAATAATTTCTAGAAACATAGTTAATTCCACGTATAAACAAATAGTATTATGATTTAAAATGTTTCTAGATACTCATCTAATAATTTAGGTGGCAACATACAGGGTACAGCAGAAGTAATGCTCTTTTTTATGACCAAATCTTTTATCACAAAATCATAACCATGTAATTTTGTAGCATAACAATATTTTAACTACTTAAAAAAGGGCATTACTTCTGTCGGACCTTATAGTATTTTCAGATTTCTAGCTGAAAAGGGAAGAGGGTAACACTTAAATGTAAATAAAAATTAATCTGAATTGGTATGTCAAGGAGAAGAGGCAGAACATGTCATACCAGAACTCCTTTTGATACATTTTATACATAAAACACAACAAGCACATTTCAGCAGTTGGTTTTAATGAATGGTGGTACTGTATCACACAACAGTTCAGAGAAAAATTTTCTAATAAATCTTTTCTAATACCAAAAAAGAAAAAAGAAAAGCAAAGAAAATAAATCTGAATCACTCAAATTGACTGCTAAAAAGAGTAGACTGTAAATTGTTTTATAATTTTGGGAACAGAAAATTTGAATGATGAATTGTAAAATGTAAAAAATACCAATTTAAATACTTCATTTATAAGAGTATGTGTAGAAAAACAATGTTGGTATACTAGAATATACTGTAAACAATTGCTTTCTTTCTACTTTCTTAGTGTATAAAATACTTAACATAATTTTGCAGAGAAATATTGTCTCCTAACATGGCCAACAGTCTAGTCCGGTACCCCCATCCCCACCCCCACCCCC